>CAXAMN010019890.1:566541-604714 GCA_963970005.1 Durusdinium trenchii
AGGCTGGAGGCCATCGCTCTTAGGCTGGAGGCCATCGCTCTTAGGTTGGAGGCCATCGCTATTAGTACAGAAACGATCAAACAAAACTGTGCTCTTGAAGGTCCCTCGTAAACATCGATGCAGGAGTTCTCTTTCAACGGGAAGGACTCTTGGAAAGCTCCTATTTTGAGACGCACCCATTTTGGGACCCATCATAACTGCAGTAGACACCTTTAGGACTTCCTGTCACCATGGCATTCGCACTGTTGGTGGTCAAATAGTGTTTCCCAAAAATAAACAAAACCGTTGATGTATACACAGAACCCAGAGAATTATAGTTTCATCATTATTCACCCAGTCGAAGCACACAACCTTTTGTTCTTTGAAGGCACTAGGAGATCCACCAGCAGCACTCTGACGCAAGCACTTCCACGTTCACCCCACACCCTCCTGCACAGAGATCCCGCCCAGCGTGGCACAGCCGACATAGCATCCGGTGTTGGAATTGGAAAGCTGCTCCTCGTCGGAGAACAGAACAAACGAGCGGTCACTGCGGTCCCTCTTGGACATCGCTTCTCTTGTCACCTACTTCTCAGATGGAGTGTCCGTCACACCCCAAACGCAGTTGTTCATCGCCCAAATCTACTCTCAAGCACTGCAGCACTCAATAACAGCGCAACACCGTAAATACATGTAAATCCCAGACAGGCGTGTTCGGAAAAGAAGACGGGTGTTCGGAAAAGCGGCATCTCCTGGTGAACTGAAAACGTCCAGTGACGTCCAGTGAGAGTCCACATACCATGAAGTAGGTTGAAACTAAATGGAACATGGCCTTCTGGTTCGAAGCTGCTAAACAAAATAGGACGATTCACTTCCACGTCCGTCACCGACCGATCTGCAGGGGAGAGCACACCAACGTCCTTGTCTAAGCCACCATTCCAGAAAGACTCATATGCCGCTTCAAGCCTTGGCTTCAAAACATCAAACGAGCAGGTCGTATCTTGAATGCTGGCAGGACCCTTGGTCTGAGTTGGAGACCCTGCATCCATCCAAATCCGTCGATTACTTTCTCAAAAATCGTACATGTTACGGCAACTAAGTCTAATAATTACACACAAAAAAATAGGTCCTTTGCCAGCGAGATCTCAACGGTGGTGAGAACGCACCTCTGCAACTTTCCGCTGCAATCCCACGGGAATTGGTACGTCAACTGCACATCGGATTGGCGTCCCCAAGGGCCGCCTCTATCCATAGATGCAAAAAAATGTACCCCGGCTACAAAGGGCCGGGAAAGCGTTTCATAGCATTTCTAGTTACAGTAATTTTGGGGGAACCTGATGACTATACATTCACACCAAGGCACAGGATCCGCTGGTGTGGGTCCATGGCCTGGGCTTCGGCTTCAGCGATGCCGAACATCTTGTTGTCGAAGCCCTGCGCATGGCGCATGAGCAGCGCCGCCGTGTCCATGCTGTTACTGTTGTCACACAGAGCCAGTGTTTTGCGTGGGTCAAGCGAGAAAGTTCAGGCCTGTTTTTTCGGGACTTTGTGGCCTGCGTTGCATTATAAAACATGTATACTGTATATATAATATACGTTAAAAGAGAAAGACAACTGCAGGTGGTTCGCCTTGAAGGTTTCTCTTAATCTAATCCAAGAAAAATAAACACTCCAAAAGTGACATGCTGGTGGAACAGTGTCAGTTTGCCGATGCCTGGTTCTTTTCCGCGAAGGTTTCGTCGTGCTGTTTTGGCTGTCAGTTGCTATTCAAATCTCACAGTCTCTCACTCAGCGCAACGATTGCAGGCCATTCTGCACAGGAGCTATTAATATAGTTCCCTAGTCTAACCTTGCCCCATGCCTCTCAGCTCTGGCCTCGAGCAACCGCACCACTTCCGAGTGGCCATTCTGTGCAGCAGCCATTAACATGGTTGTTCCATCTGCCCTTTTCGCATCCTTGTCAGCTCCAGCCTCGAGCAACATCCGCACCACTTCCAAGTGGCCATTCTGAGCTGCAACAAACAGGGCGGTTACTCCATCTGCCCTTGCCGCATCTTTGTCAGCTCCGGCATCCAACAACAACCGCACCACTTGTAAGTGGCCTTTGAAGGCTGCTCCGGTCAACGCGGTTGCACCATCTGCCCTGGCCGCACTCTTATCAGCGCCAGCCTCTAGAAAAGACCGTACCACATCCAAGTGACCATTAAATGCTGCAACCATCAAGGCGGTTGCCCCATCCGCCTTTGCCGCATCTTTGTCAGCTCCAGCCTGGAGCAATAACCGCACCACTTCCAAGTTGCCATTGAAAGCTGCAACAAACAAAGCCGTTGCCCCATCTGCCTGTGCTGTATTCTTGTCGGCTCCAGCCGCGAGCAACAACTGCACCACTGCTAAGTGGCCACACTGAGCTGAAACAAACAGAGCTGTTGGCCCATTTTCCTGCGCTGCATGCTTGTCAGCTCCAGCCTGAAGCAACAACCGCACAACTTCCAAGTGGCCTTTGAAAGCTGCCACAATCAAGGCGGTTACTCCATGTAGATTGGACACATTCTTGTCAGCTCCAGCCTCGAGCAACCGCTGCACCACCTCCAAGTGGCCGTTCTGAGCTGCAACAAAAAGGGCTGTTGCCCCATCTTGCCGTCTCACATGATTGTCAACTCCTGCCCTGAGCAACAGTTGCACAACTTCCAAGTGGCCATTGAATGCTGCAACAAACAAAGCTGTTGCTCCATCTGCCTGCGCAGCATCCTTGTCAGCCCCAGCCTCAAGCAACAACCGCACCACTTCCAAGTGGCCACTCTGAGCTGAAGAAAATAGAGCTGTTGGACCATTTGGCTTTCCGGCATTCGTGTCAGCTCCAGCCACGAGCAACAACCGCACCACTTGCAAGTGGCCTTGGCAAGCTGCCACGGTCAAAACGGTTGCCCCATCTGCCCTTGCCGCATCTTTGTCAGCTCCAGCGTCTAGCAACAACCGCACCACTTCCAAGTGGTCATTTTGAGCTGCAACGAACAGCGCTGTTGCCCCATCTGCCCTTGCCGCATCTTTGTCAGCTCCAGCCTGGAGCAACAACCGCACCACTTCCAAGTTGCCATTGAAAGCTGCAGCAGACAAAGCTGTTGACCCGTGTGCTTGCACTGCATCCTTGTCAGCTCCAGCCTCAAGCAACAGGTGCACCACAGTCAAGTGGCCACCCTGAGCTGCAACAAACAGGGCGGTTACCCCATCTCTCAATGCTGCATTCTTGTCAGCTCCAGCCTGGAGCAACAACCGCACAACTTCCAGGTGGCCATTCTGAGCTGCAACAAACAAAGCTGTTGCCGCATCTGCCCTTGCCACATTCTTGTCAGCTCCGGCATCGAGCAACAACTGCACCACTTCCATGTGGCCATTGAAAGCTGCAACAAACAAAGCTGTTGCCCCATCTGCCTGTGCTGCATTCTTGTCAGCTCCAGCCTCGAGCAACATCCGCACCATTTCCAAGTGGCCATCCTCAGCTGCAACAATTAAGGCTGTTGGCCCATTGGCTCGTGTCGCATTCTTGTCAGCCTCAGCCTCGAGCAACAGCTGCACCATTTCCAAGTGACCACTCTGAGCTGCAACAAACAGGGCGGTTGACCCATCTTCCCTTGCTGCATTCTTGTCAGCTTGAGCCTCGAGCAATAGCCGCACCACTTCCAAGTGGCCAGCGACAGGTGCAGCCATCAAGGCAGTTACCCCATCTTCCCTTGCTGCATTCTTGTCAGCTCCAGCTTCTAGCAACAACCGCACCACTTCCGAGTGGCCATTGAAAGCTGCCACCATCAAGGCGGTTGCCCCATCTGCCTTTGCTGCATTCACATCAGCTCCCGCCTCGAGCAACAACCGTACCACTGTCAAATTGCCTCGTTCTGCTGCAATATACACAGGTGGAGTGTCAGAGTCTGCACCTCTTCCGTTGGGATTCAGTGGTGTTTGAAGCAATGTTGCAACTTCAACAACTAGATTGTTCTCACACGCAAAGAGTAGTTTCTCCCAAACGGTTTCCTCAGGTGCACAGAAGTCCAGGATTACCAACTGCACACTTGTCAGTTTTCTTACGGGCATATTATCCTGCAGCTCGCCGATGTCGTCGCTCAAGAGCCTTTGTCGAAATCTTGAGTATCCAATCCGACCGGCCAGGAGCTTCTTCAGATCCCCAATAGATGTCCCACTTTCCACCATGCAGCCCAATTCCTCCTCATGGAGCCGGGTGACAGCGTCGCCTGAGAGCGTTCTAATCTCCATTGCTCAAGCCCAAGCCATGGCGGCCAAGATGCAGGCATGATGTGGGTGGGTAGGTCGGCGTCCACGTTCATTAAGATAACTAAGTGGCACTGTGACCGTCTTAGGCCCACAACCATCTAAGAACCCCAAAACTGAGGTTCTACATTCAGGAAGTATGATGCAAGTGATAAATGGCTATGGCTCCAAGCAATAGTGTAAATGAAAACACATTTGTAGGTTTCACTCGACTCTATATCTACTCTTTTGAGTAGACAGCTGCATCAATCCACGGTCACAATTGGCCTTCTGGCAGATGGATTGATCGGTCGACCCCTATGTGTGTCATGGTCACAACTGTCATCCTAACAAATCCCAATGCCAAGGTCCCTATTGGGGGAGTTGTTGTTCAAGGTCCAATAAAGCAAGTGGACGACTATCCCCTTGAATGCATTACAACCAATTATATTTACACCATAGCACTCCAGAACGTCAGGAAAAACATGCATCCTGCATCGGAGCAGCAAAATTCGTGCAACCTATAGAGAATGTGCATTAAAGCTGACTGACAAACATTAAAACAATAAGGCTTGAGTACACTAGCTCCTACCATACGTACCAAACAGCCTGCCTAACGTGAAGCCACTTGCCCATGCCTCTAAACCATAGATGAAGCCGCCAAAGCGCGCATACCTCAAGGCTGTTGTTTTTTAAAGCAAGCCCTGAGCACTGGGACCGAAACCTTGCCAGGCGTTTCAGCTCAAATTCTTGTAAGATCTTGAAAGTCTCCTGTTGGAAAATCTGCAGAACATCCACTGCACAATCACCATGACCCATCTTCCCGCCGCTGAGATCGCGACATTTTCCCGGGCGCTGAGGTGTCGGGGTCGTAATAGAGTTCATTGTCCCATCCTGTGTGAAATTCCACGCGACTCGCACGTGGTGTCTGCGAGCCACCAGGCCAAGCATGTAACCTGGATGGACGTTCTAAGTTTAGCCCTATCAAAACGGGAAAAAACGACTGGGATACACCAAACCCGTAGCCGCTTGGACGATCTGCTGCTGGCGAATCAGAATCGATGATACAAAGCTTGTTCGCTAGGAAGGCCTGCACGGAAGACCATGGATGGGAGGTTCCACATTCCCGATCTACGACTCACAAAGAGGCAAAAACAAACCTGTGGACATCTCTGCATGTAGAAAAGTTCAGGACAAGGGAGCACGGACTTCTGAACTTCAAAAGAAGATCTGGGTGTGTGGCCGCAACCAGATTGGTTCCACAGAATGAAAGAAGAATCCTGCCTACAACAGGGGTTTGGAATCCCCTGCGTGCTGTGTGCAAACGAGCATCTTTCAATTGGCACAGGAGTGATCATGTCCATGCCCGCGCAGATCATGGCCCAATACCTTGCAACTTGGATTCTTGGACAGCTTGGGATTCCATTTGTTCACTGTCCACACGATCTTCTGTCTATTGCCATCTGCCAAGCAGCTCGTTGGATCCATTCCCATGGCATCCGGGGAAGCGTGCAGCCATGCCGATCACCGCCAACGGCTCATTGGCATCCAGGTCTTTCACGCCACCTGGACGGCTTCAGGGTGGCTGACAGCTCAACCTGTGTTTAGATAGTCTGAGCACAGTTATTACTGTAATTTACTGTATATGTCTTGCTTCGGTGAAAACACTTTGGATTCGAGATTATTTTTACGTGGATGAAGCTGGTTCGCACAAGAGAAGGGTGGATGGTGAAACCTGTCCAAGTCATGCTAAGTCTGTGTTGTTCAACGGAGGAGGTCAACCAACGATTCATAGGTCCCCTTGCCGAAAGTTCTTGTTCCAAGTTCCCAGGGCAAGCCAACCAGTAAGGCTAGAACCAACATGGCTGTTCCCCAAAGGTGATAAAGGCACCGTCGATGGTGAAAACATGTGAAAAGCACCCAAGCCACCAAACTCTCATGGAAACAACTTTTGGTGGATCTGAGATGGTTTGAGTCGTTGGTTCTCTGTTCTCTTCCCACTCCACTGGCTCCACTGACTCCACTCAGTCGCCTCCCAACGCCGCGTCCGCTTCTTCATCGCCCTCGCTGAACTGGGCCACGATGTAGTCGGTGAGGTCGGCCACGGTGGGGTAGTCGAACATGACCTGAGAAGACGAAAAACCTTCCAAGGAAAACCCGTGTGATCAGTAGGAGACGACGAGCGTTTTCGGCATTTCGATTGGGTGACTGGGGTCCCTCCCTATTCTCAAGATGCAAGCTGTGTCAGTGTGAACAGCAACTACTCAGAAGATGGGAACAGACCGTCCAGTCATCCACCCCCAGACTCCAAACCTCACGAAGTCTGTGGATCCAATGGGGTTTGCAACTGTGTCGTCCTCTCGAACTGGTTTGCTGGAAGAAGTCAAAAGCATCGACGATTGCAAGTCCCTGTTCAAACCAGGATTATCAACCCCCTGCAAAACTGAATATTTGACATTGATCCCAGTATCTACAGCGATTCCTATAGTACGAGGTTTGGTTGGGCATCTTCCAAGAGGAGCGAAGGAATCACCGTCGGAAGGTTGGTTCAAAGCGGCCTCCCACCCACAACACCTTTTGAGTATCAAAAGAAAAGGAAACATGGAAACAAAATGAAACAAATACCCTTCTCTTCTCTATCACTGGGGGTCACTTGCCTTTGACGATTGCGGACCACCCTGCTTGTCACTTCACCTCTGTGGATCAACATGATCAATCCCATGTCCGACGCATTCCCCAAATGCACACGCTCCAGCTGGACTCATTGCTGCTTCGGTGCAGTGGACGCCAAATGAAGCCCATCAAAAGAGGCCTTGCGTGCACGCGAAAGGCGTAAACAAGTTTGCCTATGCATTAAAAGTCGCAAGTTACAAGTTGCAGCGACAAGGCGAAACCACTGAATTTCAACGGATTGGACCCGAAATCCTGTTGTCCGTGGTTTAAACCGTCAAGAGATTGTCCAATAACCCGTGGCACATAGAATCTTACCCCTAAATCGAATCCAGCGAACATCTTACATGTTGGTTTTATGTGGCTTCCGTATTGTCCTGGAGAGACCTCAGTCCCAAAGATGATGGGTTACAGGAGGCAAGAAGCCCTGCAGGTTCACCACTGCCGATAGGACTTACAAACACCAAACTCCAGGCTTTTGGAACCCAAATGAGATCCAGTACAGTAAGGCCTGATCAAGCCAAAATATGTCTTGCAGATTTGGCCATGGAAAATGGACAAATGACAGGGCTAGCGGCTAGCATGAATAACCATAATTATATAGGTTGAATATGGCTGAATTGAATTGTCCAAGAAATTGGCTTCATAGCAATCCCTCCAAAGGTACCCAGTTGCATCCCCAAGCAACATCCCATGAAGAGTCCTTAAAGAGCCATCCCTAGCCACCTTACCACCTCGTACCGCACGCGCACGCACGCCAAGGAAGCGCCTGCACGCGGTTCCGGAACTCCACAGCAGAGAGAGAGTCCAAGCCCATGTCCATCAAAGGTACTGAGAAGTCGGACAAATCCGCATCACCTGCGTTTGATGAGCTGTCTTGTGGACAATTTGTCGGGATTACGACATGTTGCGAAGTCTCCCCAAGGGGTACGAAGCAGTACGCATGGCAATACACCCACCTTAGGATATGAACTGAAATATAATTATCCGGTAGATGTGGTAGCCCCTTCTTGAAAAAGTTCTATGAGAAAGAAAAAGCAACTGTGACTTCCCAGCACAACCTCCCCGGGCCCGCCACCCCGCCTAAGACATCGCACAAGACGTTGATGATGGTGGAGTTGACCAAATCCTCACGAGCAACCCGCTCCACGGTTTTCTTAGCGATGGATGAGCTTGACAAGTTGACGCGTTGAAACCTTTCGATTTATCCAGATCCTGAAGCCAGCAGAGTGACACTCCGTATGAAACTCTAGATCCAACGGAACGAAGTCCCGAGACTTGCGAGCAAAGAGACCTCGCGAAAACATCACATCGCTTCAAACATCGTTGACTGATGCGCCCGCCCATGAGTCCGCAAGATATTCCAAGAGTGATCCATGGTGGAACCAACCACAATACGGGCCCATGGAACCCCGGATGTCCTTTACGCACCAGTGACTCGAGGTTTAATGAGGTCTCAAGATAGGATAGACCCCCGCACAAAACATCACAAAACGCTGTTTGAAAAGGCAGGTAACATTCCACTCAGTACCTTTGCGGCGACATGTGTCAATTTCAGAGGAGGAGTGCAATACCCAAGGTCAAGGTTAAGTTTGCTACTATCTTGTGCTACTTTCCTCTAGGCAGATCTGCTCGACCACACAAAAGGTCCTTGGGCACACCGCCACTCATCTTAACGCCTGTGGTGCAAATGCTGCACTGGATGATCATGAATGAATGGAGGCCCCCGTACCAACAACACGTGTGTTCTTGTACAGGAGTATTTGCAGGAAACCCTCCCTTTGGGCACGAACAATCAAGTTGTCTTGTTACTAGCACACTGCCTGAACTAGCACATCCATCCTGGTGCATTAAGATGGACAAACCACATCCTGCAACATCTCACCACAAAAGAACAAGGCAGAACTAACAATACAAAGACCCATCTTGATATGGCAATCTACTATATAATTCTATAATACACTCCCTGGAACTAACATGGAAGTGGAGAATGGCCCCTTGGAAGACCATTTTCCCCTACAAACAGGTGGTTTTCCACTTCCATGTTAGTTTTCGGGAGTGTACATATCTGGGCTTCCTTCCTGCGAAGACTCAAGAGGAGACCTCTCTTCAGCCTGTTCAAAGGCTGTACCAGGCTTATGTAAAGGCACCAAGGGATACTGGGTTTCATGCTTGTCATCAAGCAAAGGGGTGTGTCTCTCACAATTCCCCCAGACAAACACCCAGACACCACGGGTCACTTCACTTTGTTTAACCCCTGTAGTATATCCCCAAGTATTCCAGTACTTCACGTCACAATATAAATCTGAATAATTCAGGGTGTGGATCAAAACCCGGAACCCCCAAGACATACCATGTCTGGGTGTGTCCAGTCTTTCTTTGATAAGGACCATACCACCCCAGTTCCCTCAAAGAGAGGAGGGCTTGCTGGTGGCATCAGATACGTTACGCTTAGGTATTTTCGTATGACTGTCAAGTGGTCAGCAGGGGCGCTGCCATGACCGACCAATGACCGTTGCATTTTTAACCGTGGCCCTGCCTCAGGGCGACTAGCTTGCTCCTGGCTAGTAGGACGCTACTAGTAACTGGACGCAGGATAGCTCACGCTTCTTCAGGGAAGCTCCCCCCCGCTTCTTCAAGGAATCTCATTCTCGTGCTGAATTTCTCGGCGTCGTGGTGAAGTGTGGTGTCCGAAGGGGAGAATGACCGTACGTGAGTTTTAAGAGTGCCTAAGACGTACGGAATATGCAGGGATTTGGGGGGGGGTACTGTGGACCTCAGAACACAATCCTTTGTTGTTCTCATGGCTAACTGCTCAAATCCTTCACAGGTCAGGGGTGGCCCATCGAACTGCGCGCCTGAGGACTTCTTGTGATGCTGGAAATTCTCCAAGAAGGGCGGCACCTGAACCGCAAGTGACGAAGGATACCCAAGGACAACACCGAAGGTACGATTGTTCGACAGGAACATCTACAGTCTACAGGAAAACATATGTTTTTTGGGTAAGAAAACAGCCACTACTCCTACAGATGTTCCTGATGGAAAAAAATCTATGAAAAAATACGCTAAAAAAGTTCTCCTGCTGGCCAGAACCCTACTGGCACCGAAAGATACCCAAAGAATGAACCGTCTGCCTTGAATAATCGGGGATGCCAGGTGAAAACTCATGGGTTGCCATTCTTCGGGTGCCTCGCATTGACGGTGAGGAAGAATTGTTCTACTATGTTCTACTAAGCTACTTCTTCACAGCACAGGCATTCCGTGCTTTGGAAGCCTAGCCTCTCCGAAGCTGGTGCGAGGATGTGACAGGACCCGGAAGCCCAAGAACAACCCATCGAACGCCACACCAGGCCCTAGGCTTTGTCTCAGACTCCCTAGCCAGCCATGTTGCTGGTCAATTCCGACACACAAAGAATTAACCAAATGGGTTACGGGGTGGTAGTACTCTCATCCAGGTGACCACCGATCCTATCACAAGCGAACCCCAAGAACTTCACCTCTGCTACCCGGTCCCACCTTTGGCTGCGCTGCCAGGAAAGCAGACCAGTTGAGGCGCGCCACGCCCACCAAGCTGACCGGCAACGAGAGGATCGCAGCCATCGCCTACGGCAAGTCCACGTGTGACGATTACGTTCAGCGAGGAGATGGAGAGGGAGGATGAGTCGTGGATGAGTGGAGATGGGTGAGGTCTGTCGAGTGAGATTGGGATGATTCAAGGATGTTCAAGGGCCTCAAGGGCTTTGGAGAACTCCCCTAGGAACACAAAACCTGCAGAAGACTGTCAGAGCAACCACCAAGCGGGCTCCCACACTCGCGCAGCGGGGCTGATCTCTCTGTGTCCGCCCGTGAGTTGCTCAGCTTCTATAATAAGAACTAAGCGCTCAGACCCACTCCACAAGAAATGTTCTCATCCCTTTGTGAGAGAATCAGACTGGGTCTGCTGCTCAACCCAAGATTCAAGTAAGTCCGGAGTCTCAGAGAACCTATGCAACAACTCATCACTTGACTTGTCCTCTGTCATATCAATTTGCTGGAGCCCCATGCCCACAAGTGACTCCACTGACCCAAATGTGCACCCAATACTCCCATTGGGTCATTTGAAAGTTAATAGAGGCAAAATGTCGTTCCATCACGAACTGTTAAGGGGCACAGCCAGATTTTCGCCATCTCAGAACCTGGGCTTTTAGATGGTGAAGCCCTGAAACCCTCTTATGTGTTGATCGACTGGGATCAGAACCTCCCACTGCACTCAAAGCCGCACCTGCAAGCTGGCGGCCGGATCCAGGCGCAAGTAGCCGCCACTCTCAGTGGTGCCCGCACGTGCGGCCATACCCACTTCTGCCCAGGGGCCCCACTGCACTGATACAGCTGGCAGGCCTGGTGCGAAAAGAGATGGGATAGAGAATGGAGATCTGGAGAAGCTAAGGAGGAGGTTAGATGTTGTTGGTAAATTCAAACTTATCAACATCATTAAACTGCATCATACAAAGTGAGAGAGAGAGAGAGAACACAGGCAGGAAGGGAGGGAGGAAAGATAGGGTGAGAGTTTGGTAAGGATGGGGTTTGTGAGATATGATATAAGTTATAAGCGAAGCAGGTTCGCCCTCCTGCGCTTCAAGAAGAACCATCCACTCCCATCGCTCATGACGTGCCGTGCCAAGGGGGGACCTTGTGTCCTGTCCTGGTATTCTAACAGGACTTTTCTGGGGAGAGCTAAAGTCAGACTGTACAGTCAGAAATTTGATCCAGAAAAAAAACCAACCGTTTTGAAGCATGGTCAAACAATCTCAAGACGATGCGTGCGTGGCGAGCTGTCCTGCAACGCGTGGCTTTGGTTCTTGTACTTTCAGACTCAGTTCAGCCTCTACTGAGATGGTGAGTTTGGCAAAGGCTCATCTTAAGGACTCAAGACATCCAATGACCCTCCAGTTGGTGTTGCTGGTAAGATACATTGACGATGCCCTCTAGTATTGGGAAGACGAGGGCTGGGGACACTCTCCGTGATCCCAGTCCTTTTTCAGCAGCATTCTCGGGCATTCAATGAGTCAGATTATACACATAGTCAAACAGGTCACCGATATCATCGGTATACGGAAACTCTTCGTCTGGAATTGGACGGTCTAGAAAATGTGCCAAAGAATGCCATCCATCCGTCCAGTTGTAGACCAGTAGTCGCTCCGGTGGTATCACCTTCTGCACTCGTTCGTTGTGCTGCTCATAGCTTCGGATGCAAGCCTCAGGGAAGCATCGAGTGGGTTCCAGTTCGCCGCTGCAGAAAAGAAGCATCCAGTGAAAGCTTGAAAGGTGCTATAGTCCACTTGTTACTAGTAGCTTCTTGCTACTAGTAGCGATGCACTTGTTACTAGTATATAGCGATGCACTTGCTACTATTAGCGATGCGCTTGATACCCTTTGTACTTGGCAGGAAGTCTTATTGAATTTGTTTTTTTGGGGGCACGGGCATTTCAATGAAACAAGCGCACATAAGTAGGGCATCTGTGATTGTGCATTGGACTAGGATAGAACAGTGCGACCCCAAAACCACTGGACTTTTGGTCTGTGTTCCCTTTTGCCAGGGGTCAAACCTCCATTGTGGGTCTGTGTCACCTGCATTGAATGAGGTACTGTATTTAAAGTTCATTGATTCTGACTGACATCTCCATGGAACTAGGGTGACAGAGCGGGCTCCCATGTCCATCCCCGGTCGCTCTTGACGACCCTCATTAATCACAGTGTCACCAGCGTTGTTGGCTCTAGATCATTTGAGCCAACATCCATGTCAAGTCAGCCTGCAATTGGAACTCTATGTGTCACGAATTGCCAGATGAGTCCAACCCATCCCAGGTGGCCCAGAATTTCTTTAAGTCTGTGAACTGACCGATGAAACCCCGGAACACCTAGCATACTGGTGAAGGAAGTGTGTGAACAATGATCAGTCAATTTCTCAACAGGAAAATGAAAAAGCGACGACCAACCCGTTGGGGATGGGGTCTCCCTGTTTCCAATGCAAACATTGAACCCTCCCCTCTGTGCTCTTCGGGCCTCTTTGCTCTCTGGGGAAGGTGCAGGGTTGCTGAAGTCGCAACCCCACAGACGCATGGCGGAGCAGGCATTAAAGTAGTAATCTTCCTCAAGCAGGGTTGGTTGATCTTGCCTTCTTTCAAAGCAGCTCTTCATGGGCTGTTCACCATGATTTGTTGGAGTCGAAAAAGATGTGTGAATGCATTCCGTCACCAGCGCCGCGCCCTCCCTCTATATAAGCTTCTCCAATCAAGAAAAGGGGATCAGCAGTCGAACTGGGCCCTGAACTCGGGAGAAGACTTTGCACAAATCTGTTGGGGACGATTCGCACGCATACCTACCTGTACAACCACGGCCGTGTTAGATTGTTAGATCAATCCTGGTCAAAAGAACGGAACCCGTGATTTAAGAAAATGCATCACCCAATGTCCGATAAAGCCTCGAGAACCCTTGGATCATGGTGAACCAATGATCGACCTCTTTCGGAACCACCAATCGATCAAGGCAAAAAGAACACAGTCCGGCTCCTTGGAACTATCATTCTTGACCACGATGGCTGCGTCTGCTTGCATTTCTTGCAGAAGCTCCCAGTAGTTCTGGTACCAGCTCTCTTTCTCCTTGATGGTCAAAATAAACTTAGCATCTGGAAATGCTGCCAGGACCTCAGTCCAAAAAAACATTGATTGTCTCAATCAAAGTGGTCCTAGTATATATATATATATATTGAAAATGGAGTAAATGTTGGAAGACAAACCCAGTGTAACGATGCTCTATAGGGAGACTTATAACTGCAGGACGACTAAGATGTCGCATGAAAACACATGAATTACTGTAAGCACCTATCGGGAAGTCAAGGCGAAACATCTGGCGGGTTTCTGGGTTTTGACTCACAGCCTCACAGCCAAATTGAACAAGAACTGAGGATCCAAACGGGGCAAAAAGGTACTAGTTGGCGCTCGAGTCACTTCCTCATAGATCAACATAAAAGGCTCGTCCATGGCCACGTCAAAGCCATTCAGCAGTGCCAAGACATTCTCCAACCCACCATCACCCAACACGTACTTACAGACAGGGGGGCGAGATGTATGCCTGAACTGCGGCAAGTTGTTGCAGCGAAATGGATTACACTCCGACTCGACTACCATACCAGCTGAAATCAGGGAAACCGTGCCATAATTATAACTGTTTATAGTTTATAGTGTTTTGGTGCAGGACCGGGAAATCTTCCATCGTCAGCATGACTAGCACACCTGATGGCAATGACAAACCATTTGCTTGTGGAATAAAAAGTGTGGAGAATATCCCAGCCCTCGCAGAGTTTTGCGCACCAATGAACACATGTATCACCGCGCAACAATCGTTCTTGAAGAAAATAGACTACTCTTCTCTGAGTCGCGGATGGTAGCCACTGTGCAGTGGATTCAAGCCCAAGATTCGAAAGGCTGTGTACATGGACTGCGTGCCTTGGATTGTCTGGATCCTCCAAACCTGTCCAAACTCTTGGTAGACAGAATTCTACATATACATCACCTTTCAAGGGAGTCTATGATGTTCACCACTGGTGTTCAACTCTGGCCACACTTCGAACACATGAGCTGCCAAGCGGATGAAGGGCCCACCTTGCGCGGGCCATGATCAGTTTAAAAAAGGGTTAATCATGTCATGGCAAAAGTCCGGCCACATCGTTCGAAGAAACAAAGTGACAGCTAAGCAAATAAATCCCAGGGTGCCAGTTCGAGGCGCACCCACATCCAGCAGAATTGCATCACAGAATGTGCAAAGCGATATGCAAAGGAAACGTAGAGTCCATCGGTCCATGGAGAGAAACTAAACGGAATCACCATGCAAACACCTCTACAGGCGTGATCATTCGGCTGGGGGTTTTCAGCCGAAGGAGCCTTGAGCCCAAGAGTGCACGCGGGCATGCGTCGCTGATCCTGGTAAGCTGCTTATAATAGTACTGGACTCACAGATAGAATATGGACCAAATCCAAAAAACTATTTGGTCCATATTCTATATAAGTGCAAGCAAAGTGAAGTTGCAGTTACACAGATAGAATATTAATTTATGAAATATATGTTGTTGAGTTGATTGATACGCAATAATGGAGACGTCAATCGCTATTGGTTGGACAAGCTGCCATAATCTGATTGCTTTTGGCTGTCACAGTGCGAAGATGTACGATGTACAATCAGCATGACTGAAGCAGCATGTATATGTAATTTAACAACCCGAATATTCTATGTGCAAAAAAATATTCTATCTGCACACTTTAGATCTATTTGTTTTTTGTACTTGGAAAATATTCTATGCGCACACCAAATAGTTTTTCATATTCTATCTGGTCGTCCGTCACTATACCCATTTCCAAGACTGGCTTTACAACATGTTACTACCTCTCGCACATCGGTCCGAGTCGATGTCATGCCGGACACTCTGGTCCGAACATGGGAGTTTCCCCAAAAGAGACATGCAATCACCACTCATGTACAGGGATCAGCCACGTCTCAAGGCGGCGATCCGCACCTACACAAAACAGCTGTGCAAGCATCGTGAGGCCTTTGGCCGACACATAAGGTGCTGCACCTTCGATGCATCCCTGGGGCAAGATGCGACCACATGCTCGTGGCTTTGTCGAGTTGAAGCAACCTGGAAATGGCTGGGCCTTGTCAGACTTGTGAAGGAAAAGCAGGGCCTCTCTCAAGATCTTGTACAAATCACGAAACGTGAGGTCAGAAATGTCACCTGGCATACGATGACCTTCAGCGTGGAATGCAACTGCAATTTCGCAAAAGGAAATGGACTCTTCTCCAGAACATTTCCACTGCAAGCCACTCAGAAAGTTTACAACAACTTTCCAACCGTCATTTCCGTGCCGCCATGACTTCGGTGGTGCAATATCAGAAGGAATCTTTGGTTTCCATCGAAACTGTGTAATCGGTGTCGACCAATGCCACTGTGGGTAAAGGGCCGCCGCTTGACACTCTGTTAGCTTCTCAGGAAGTTCAATGACACCCTCGTCGGTTACACCATCATTTGTGTCATTCTTTGTGGGGAGCATGGCATGCAACACTGTCAACCAATGCTGATGTTTGAAAATTTCTTGCTTGGCCTGCCGGTGGACCGTACCATCAACTGGTGAGAGCCGATGGGCAAGATGTTTTGCAACTCTGTCTGCAATACGATTCATCAAAATATGCTGTCTCGTGGTTGCAAACTCACGTGCTTGTTCCTCAGTAATCATGATGTCCGGGGTGTTCTCAAGGACGTGGGCGGGAATCCAAGTTACATGGAATGGCTTGGGATGACTTCCACGTCGAATTTCGCACAATGCTTTAAACTTCCTCCACCAGGCTTGACATTGCCAATGCACTTCAATAACGCCATTATCCAAAAAGGATGCAACTTGTGACACTGCAGATTGGCAGTCATAAAAAACGATGGCCGGTGTTGTGGCACTGAAGAAAACCTGGAAAATGGCCCAAAGTTCCGTGACGTAGGAGGACAACGCCCAATGGTTCACCATTCCGCATGAGACCGTTCGGCCTTCATCATCAATGATTGAAAATGTCCCAACTGACAGCCAAAAGTTGTCGCCGTTGACGACAGACCCGTCAGTCCATCTCTGTATCTGGCCTTCCGGATCGAAGGATTCAGCAGGAACAAGGTCGTTCGCTGATTGATGGAAGAACCTTCTGCGTGCAACAAAGTTGGGATGCTCGACATGGCCAAGCGTTCGAAAGTTTTGACCCAGCTGGTGTCCCATCGGTGCACCAATGTCCTTGTGCAGGGCATTGCATTCATTTGTCAAATGATCCATGGATTCCTTAGCTGTGTGGCAGAAACGACAATCCGATGAGGTCGCCCAGCCTGTTGCCGCCATTCGGTCATTAGTCAAAGAACAACCCACTACGACAGATTCAAATCTCACCTTCATTGGCAGCTCCCCAGAGGTTGTTGTTGGAGAACTAGCAAGAAATATTGTGGACAGCTGGTGATCAAAAATTCCCTTAGGTTTACAGAAATCTTTCCTAGGAGTACTTGTGGCACGAGCATAACAGGCATGTCTACACACGGCTTGGAGAGCTCTCCTGGCATCTTGTGGAGACAAGTCAATGATGCTTGTGGGTTTTGACCCTTGGAAGGACAAGCAAAGATTAAGATCAATTTCCAAACCCAGCGTTTCACACGCCCACTGTAACCGACTTGCCAACGAATGTGGTAATAAATCGGCTTTCCCCATGGTCCGTTGAAGCTGTTGAAACAAAGCTGGCTGCAAATAACATGACCGAATTGTTTCAAGAACAATATGGTAGGCACAGGCGAATGTTGGTTCAGTACGATGCGGAGCCGACAAGAGGGCCTGGACCAGCCACTTGGATCTCCATTTTGGTCTTCCATACCACAAACAGCGAATAATGGCATTCTGTATCTGGTCAAGTGCTCGCTTCGGAATACGCGAAATGTGCGCGCCAAAGGTGAGTCTCGGGATAACTTTGGCTCCTATTAGAAAGGACTTAGTTTTCTGATTCACAGGCAGCACGGCTATGTTATCAATATCACACAAAGCTAGCTTGAGTGACTTATCAGAAAAACCAAAGGGCGACTTGGCAGATGTGTATACACGTGTGCCCAAAACCTCAAATTCGGTGACAATCACAAAATCAGCAAACATGGCTTTGAGATGCTTCCGGCCATGTGTATTATTAGACCAAAGTGATGACTTGCCAGCATTGAGCTTTTGGCCCACTAGTGCATCCCAGACACCAGTGATCTGAACGGCAGTCTTGAGGTGATGCAACTCAATGATACGGCACCACAAATATGCATCATCGATATAAGCACGAACGGCAATCCCAGGCAGGTTCTCAACGAGGTGATACCATACCTTGTTGTATGCATTCATAGCTAAGATCGAGAAAGAGCAACCCTGTGCCACACCGTTGGCGTGTGTCACAGCAACCGGTGAGGTCCAGGACCTAAAAGCCAAATGTTTATGCATGCCTTGATATATTCTAAGAAAGACACTTACAACGTGAATGGGGATACCAAAAGCGACAAACAGGCAAGCGGCGAATTGAGGGATAATTCGGTCAAATGCCTTAGATTTATCGAGTTTGATACCTACCACTGTGTCCCCATCAAGATTCGCTGAATCCAGTTCAAGGCGCACTTCATTCGACAAGTTGGACATCGCTCGGTGTTTGACACCTCCAATGATGGCCGAAGGAAAAGCTTGCTGTTGCCATTGCTGCAATTGTGCATATCTCGCTCCCGTGTAGGCGAGTAGCAGTGGTGGCAGTACTGTGATTAATCTCTTATTTGTGGCAGACGCCGGTCCTGGTTTATTCAAGATAACTTGCTTTGCAAAGACTAAAGCTCTTGGTAGGGGGGTCATCGGACTCCTCAAGAGATTTGAAGAACAAAGCAAGGGCTTGAAAGCAGGAGGGGTGCAAAGCTTGAAGCTCATGTGTCCTCCAACCATCTAAGCCAGGGGCGGCTTGTTTCTTTCGTTTCTGAATGACACGATACAGTTCTTTTGGAGAAACAGGGGGAAGGTGCACCTGAACCTGCTTATCATGTATGTACGGCCAAACAGTCTCGAGCATTTTGAGAGGGTGTTCGGATAACACATTAGCGGCAAAGATGTCATCCCACACTTCATTCAAGGTCTGAATGGCTTCCTCAGGTTGTGTTACAATTTGATTCTGGCTATTGGTAACCAAGTTAGGGGGTTCATCTTGTGCTTTTTGGCGGAGGTGCTGAAAGATGTAAGCACAGCCATTTTCAGCGGATTGGTTGATCTTCCGTTTCCAACTTTGAATCCGCTTGAGACGAATGCGGCTATCGATCGTCATAGCAAATTTCTCCGCCCAACGACGCACCAGATGGAGTTCCACCAACGTTGGTTGGGAAGGAATGGCCCAAACGATGGCCTTACAAAACCGCTGGACTCCATAGTATGCTTTTGTTGCAAGTCTGGCAGTATTGAAACCATCTTGGGCTGATCCAACATCCCTCGATAGCCTCACCGAGAGCTCATCAAGCCTGTTAATCAGTTTATACAAGTCAAGTGACACTCTTGTGGCAGCACATTTGGTGGAGAGTTGTTTTGGACACACTTTCTTTTCAACGAAGACAGGGGGTTGTGCACGAACTCTGGGTCCAGAACCCCAAACACCTCCTTGCTCAAGAAGGGTTTTCAGGAAGAACTCATTAACAATTTCCCACTTATCTTCGTGGTTAGGGGCATGTTCAAAGCGCGAAGCGAAACACTCTTGCCACATTGGAGATGGTTCATCAGTCCACTCCTCATGGGTGACACTGGTGACATCAACAGGGGCGAATTTATGCAGGACAAACCCATTTTGATGGATGGACTCCCACTGAAAAGTGACTTTGATAGGTCGGTGTTGTCGTCCAAAGTGTTCCATGACATGAGCATCGACCATAGCACAAAACGCCACCTTGTTAAGGAGAACCCCATCAATAGAAGTGCATCCCTCATCAGCTCCTGAAAAGGAACAATCTTTAGAATAGGTATACGGACGAACCGTGTTCCCCCAGTCATCAGTCGTTGAAAGCGGGTCAACCCATCCATGGAAATTAATTGCTCCAGCAAGCGACTCATACGAACTTGGGGGTGCTTGGAAGTCACCAGCGACGACCACAGGAATTTCCCCAAACTGTGCAATCACAACCAAAAGATCATCGAAAAGCTTGTTATTTTCACTATGAACCCTCGAATCGCTTGAAGCACCTGTGCAAGCGTACACACTGAAAATAAGGGCTTTCACTTTGGGTGTGACCTGAAACCATGCGGCAGCATTGCGTTTGGAGTCGAAAAGTCGTTTGAACATGCCTGTTTGATCTTGTGAGACCTCAAAGGGGGTAATGAGGCAGTCTGCACCAAGAATAGCAGTTCCCCCACAGGGGGTTTTGGTAGTGCCGTTGGCATGCCACAAGCCAGGGAGAAGCTGACCTAGAACGGGCTTCAAACCAACAGTTTCAATATTCTTGGTGGAAGTGCGCACATTATTTTTACCAATACGTGTCTCTTGTAAACAAGTTATATCAGCGCCCCATGACTTCCACAAATGATTTGTATTGAGGGATCCCACATTGGCGGAGACAAGGGTGCAAAGGTCTGGTCCTTCTCCAGGAAACCCTTTGGTGTGATCGAAAGAACGATACACATACGTCATAGCAGCACAGGCCGCACTCATAGTACGAGCATATTTTGCAACACCGGCAGCGGTGCGAAGTGGGAAGGGCCCACTGGTCTTAGATGTGATTACATCGAGCTGAGGCTGCAGGTCACACCGTTGTTCATACACAAATGATGCCTGGAGGAGTCGAGGCCACATGTGCAGGCACAAAATCACGACGGCAGGACAAGGCAGGTGGGCCTCGGAGCTGAGATGGTGGTGACTAACGAATTCAGGCAAGTCACACCCCTGGCGAAGGAAACCAACAAAAGAAAGCCGCATGAGGCAAAGGACGAAAAAGGACAGGGCCAGGGGCCATACCTGCATGAGCATTAACTCGGATCGAACGACGCTGGGAGCACACGGAGTCTCCTTCAGCGTAACATGTGATTGATCCACAAGAACCCCATGGAGGCCAGGGGATTTCCTGAGCTCCTTGCATTGACGATGCCAAACACGCAGTGAGGGCCAAATGACACGGATGGAGCCAAAGCCAGCAAAGTCCACGAGGATGCCAGAGAGGCGAACAAGAGACAGAGAAGCCCCAAAGACGAAAAGGATGGCGACTGCAATAAGGCAAGACCAATGAACCCAAATGACATTGAAAAAGCGACAAAAGCCGAGCCCAAGGCACCACAAGATCTCATGCCCCACATCAGACCAAAGTCCACAAGCACAACAAAGAAAAATCCACAAAATCCAAAAGAGCATGACGAATCTGCGGAGCCTAAGAGAGCACAAGTGCCTTGGGTGAAGGCGTCAACTGTTCTTTTGATGCTTGCCAGGGGGGCGTTTCGCCCGAAGCATCCCTGGTGCGGGGATTTGTATTCGCCAAAAGCTGGCGAAGGCTGTCCTGTATCGTATCAAACTTCGAATCCACTCGGCCCTCAAACTGGGCCTGCCGACTCTCCAACTTTTCAAACCTCTCTTCCAAACGGTCAAGGCGAATTTCATCTGATCGGCCTTGTGGCTGGGCTGGCATCTTGAGTGGCCAAGAGGAATTCGGCTCAGGCGGGATGTCAGTGCTCTTTGACTTCCCCTTGGACTTTCCTTTGGCAGGAGTGCGAACCGGCTGAGTGATGCTGACTTCCTGAACGAGAATTTCAACCAGTTCTTTGTTGATCTCCAAGGTGAAGCGAAAGGCTTTTGGAAGCTCTTGTGCTGTCACCACCCATGTGTGGACACCTGCAGCACGATATGTTCTCATTGGAATCACTGGCAACTTGAGGGCAGCGAGGGTTGACTGCACCACATTGCTAGCATCCGTGGCCGCAGGCCAACCCGACAATTCCAGCGAGACTTTCGGAATGACGTGGAGGTTCTCTGGAACCAACCGATTGTCGGCTGACATCAAAGCTTGGCGGGCTTCCTTGATTTGATCTGCCCACACACGAACAGCAAGTCCCCTGCGGGTTACAATGATGCCCGCAAACCCAGGAGTTCCTTGGACCGCAATTCTCATCTTATGCAACTCCTGCGTTGTGACCATCCAAAAGCGCGGAAGGACTGTGGTGTCTTCGCTTCCTTTGCCTTTTTCCAAATAGTCCCTGACCAGAAGGTTGGAAACACCACTACATTCCAGGAGCTCTTTGCGGGAAAGCGATGGCGCTTTCAGAACACATTGCAGCTGACATTCTTGCTTTGTTGCACCTGGATGATGCGCAATGCGATACCCATATAGGGTGATGGCGGCACTGAGCTTTGGAACGGCCTCATTGACAGCTTGCTTGAACATAGCTATAGGAGACTCTTTGATCTTGTCAATGTCACTCTTGGTTGTAATGCGCGAGTCAAATTCCAGGACAACCTCTGCGACAGCTGGTGTTGTCATCTTGTAGGTAGCCTCAGGCAATTGGAACCTGACTTTTCCAGCAAACACGATCATGTGCACCAGGCGCTTGTATGAAATCTTTGCAGTGTTGTCATGAAGGGAGACCTCATAAGGGCCTTCCATCCGATTGGCAAGATGTGCCAAGCTCGGCGAGTCCGATGCAGGAATCAGCACACATAAATGTGGGGCAGCCTGAATCTTCGAAATCTCTGGCAGGTGTGACTTAGTTGCCAGTACGACTCCCCCACGGCTCGGAGCCAATTGCAATCGGTGTGTTTGACTCAACTGCTTGTCGCGCTCGTCCATGAAGGGGACAGGCTCTTTGATCACAAGATCCTCCCATTTGGATTGTGAGGGCCTTGGTGGCCGCTTGGACCACGGATCATTGTGCAGCCATGGATCAGGAGGTGCCTTGCTGCTGAAACTCGCACCACCACTTGCCGGAGAAGCCTCGGAGGCTTTGGATTTGCTCTTGGTTGAAGCATCGTGCAAAGCCATGTCAACATCCTCAACGGCCCCACCAGCAATGTAGTGTTCAGGGAAGCGTCGTTCCAGGACACGAATGAGGAACCAGTCACGGACATTTGCAGCGAAATCAATGAGCTCTTCCTCAGCACCTGAGTTGTGCCACACAAGTCGGGCTTCATTTCTGATTTCCTCAAGCTCGTCTCCAAGCTGGTGCCTCCAAATCGTTTGGAGTTGTGGATCACGAAGAGGCGCAAAATCCAAGGAGACCCTGTGAAAAAGCTGATGCAGCATATGATACCCACACAATCCATGCGGTGTGTCTTGATGGATTGTCTCGACAGTGACAGTTTCAGGTTCAACTCGTGCAATACCAATGATATAGTTGATCAAAGGAAGCAGCGTCTGTTGAATTGAGTTGGGCACTGTAAAGTAGAACCTTGCATTCTCCGGGGCAAGATACAACTCAATCTGCACCCAATGGTTCAAAGTCACGACATTCCAGAAAATATGGCTGTAGGACGAGATGTCCGGCGCAAAATCGTTGAGATACATGAACTCGGATCGTGTGGGAAGCCAGACCGCCGGTGGGCAGAACAAAGTCTCTGGATGATGTGATCTCAGAAGGTCCATCGTGTAGTCAACTTCATCAGTAGCTGCCCAACCTGAATATTGCTGAAAATGATGAAGCCTTGCCAGAATCTCGGTGATGGCACTTGGTGGTTCTTGTGGTTGCTCACGAACAACTGGTTGCGGTGTCGGAATAGCAACTGTCAACCGTGGTTGGATCACAGGCTGGCCAATGGCCTCACGTCGTGCTCGGTGCCATAGGAAATTGCGTCGGAGCTGCAAAGCAACCTGGGCAACATCTTGTGGCATATTGCACCGGCGCCAGTCTTCAACAGAGCATTGTATGCGTGTCTCAATGATTTCCAGCACATGCCGCGGCAGCGGCGACTGATTGACCTGGTTGGCTAAGTTGTTGTGCATGTTGAAGTGGGCGATCCAGCGATACAAGAGGAGCCAGCCACATAAGTGGGGTGGAACAGCATCACCTTCAAAAGCAACTTCAAAGCGATGCGGGGCAATGTCCAAGAGTCGGGCTACCAGATGAGTCAACTTGGTGCGAATGCTCTGTTGGACCTGGACAAAGACAACTCTTGTGCCATGCTCCCCACGATGAATCTCAACCGCACTCCAATGGTTCGTGATGAGGATCGGAACCACCGTTGTGCAGCCATTGAAAATATGAATTTCACCAGATTCAGGGAACTCAAATTCATCCTCATGTGGGTCCCAGAACACAGGTGGCGTGAACTTGTAGAACATCTGATGCCACTGGATCTCCTGTGTGTACATTGCCATTTCATCACTAGCAATCCATCCCTGCGTGTTGCACATGAACTCTGCTCTGTCGACAAAGGGGGCACTTGCAGGCAAAGATGGCCTTGGGCCTGGTGCCTCATGATGCCCTCCCGCACGGATGACCTCATCAACTCCCACATTCAACACATCATTTGCATGGAGCCGGATACATGGTTGCTGAGGCGGTCTCCCATTGACAGCTTTGATGAGAAGCACCTTCTCCTTCCATTCAAAGTTGGTCCTTGTTGGGATGCTTGACGGCAAGTGAAGCAGGCAAAACATGTCGTGTGCTTGAGAATATATGGCAACCTGTACTTGCCCGTCAGTGGACTCATCAGTTCCACAAACCAGATGAGTGAGGAAAACCCGCTCACTTGGCACCTCAATGACTTGACCATTCCAGGCACGAGCAATCTCGTAGGAGATGGATGTGAGTTCACTTCCTTTGCCAACGACCTGGAAGTCAGGTTGTCCAACCGAATGCAGGAATACAACTCGTTGCGAAGTGCCATATCCAGGTGAAAGCCGATCACAGCAGGAGAGGACGTTCTGAAACCATGGCTGCTTGCATGTATCCTCAAAAGGCATTTCCTCAGCAATTTGGTAGATCTTGTCAATGAGGTGGTCATCATCATCAGGAACTTCGATGACCTCAGTTTTCGGCACGATGACTATCGAACATGACCCGATGGGGGTTCCGGCAATAACGAACTCCCAGCTGGTGCCAGGATCTGCAAGCTGGGCAATGCACGAATGCTTGTTGGGATTGCTATCATGCGCACGGAAAGCGATCATGTCAATAAGCTCTTGAGGACCTGCAAACATCATGTGGAGAGCTTGTCCACACGTTGTCTCTTGCGGGACATGGACATTGACTTGATAATGACCAAACGACCCTTGGATCAGGACACAGCAGGCATCTGTGACTTCCGGCACAGGTTTCATGGAGACCCATTGTTCCACATGATCAACATGAATCAAATGCACAAAAGCATCATGATGGAAAAGGACTGCATTGCGGGCACATAAGCGAGCATGCCATGCCTGCCGAACGGCTTTGAGCGGATCTACATTGGTTTGGCCAACTGTGTGCATCGCAATCGAGATCGCCAACAGGCCATGAGGCACAGAGATCGCATTTCCAATGCCTCGAAAGGCGGACTGCACCTTAGTGGGGAATGTTCTGTCCTCAGTAACTCCAAGAAGTCCACAAAACCTGGCAGGGTCGAAAAATTCAAAACCCCGGCTGGTGTGGTTCAGAAAAGCGAACAATCCTCTGTCTTGCACATGACACTTGGCAAGGGTGTGCTGGGATGAATACGATGCACAGAGTGTTGGAAGAGCCTCATGTCCATTGGGGACCCTAGCCCACAACGTGTGGTGCGCAGCTTGGTTGTCCCCATCAGGACGCTTTCGCTTGCCACCTGGGAGAAGTTGAGGATCATTGTATATGGCTCTTTCGGACTCAGAAAGGACCAGTTGGTTGACCCAAACATCAGGAATCCGAAAGTGATACACTGGATCATCCCATGGTGTTTTGGGAGAGGCCTTGAGAGTGAATGTAAATCCAATGGGTTGAGCCTGCACATCCGCTCGAGCCCAGGTGCATAACCAACGCGACCGAGCATGGTCAGCAAGGGCCTGGTATGGTGTGACCTGCGTCCACGTTCGCCGAAATCCAAGCGAGTGAATGAGTGCCTCAAGAATCTTAAAATGAGGGTGCTCAGTGATTTCATCACTGCACTCCGCTGCAATCGTGATTGGCTGTACGATGGCGATCATTTTGATGGCATCAATGAATGCCCATCCATTGCTATCTTGCAGCCCTAATCGTCGACCAGCCTTCGACCAACTTTGGCATGGAGGCGAAACTGTGCAGCAAAGATTTGTCTGAATTCGGCACACATTTGCCAGCGACCAATCCCCCACTGACGTGAGGATGCCAATCTTTGAAGCAGGCGACCACTTCGTATCATAAGGCAGCGGTCCTCGAAGATGTTGGCAGCCAACTTGGGCACTCCAAATCTGCATAACTGTTTCGTCATTGTCGACAGAGATTTCTTGCCCCACTGAGAAGCCTTGGTCAGTCCTCTGCAGAAAGGAAGCCGCCTGGCTCCATCCTCCGAATGAGCCACTGAAAAGGTGGAGGAAATTCCACGGCATCGCGTCACTGATCTCCGGCCTGAAGGTGACCGCCACATTGGCACCAAACTCATATACCATGTCATCCCAGAAAATCGGTTTTCCAGCGCACATGATTTGAACTCCAGGCACTGTATGAATGGATCGATCACCCAGTCCCGGAATCCTCACCCTCACCATTTTTTCATCACATGGGGCAGCTTCAAGCCCTCGCATCGGCTTGAAGGGAAAAATGGCCAAGACCAGCTCTTCCTGCAGTACGGAAACGACCTCTCCTCCCAACACAATGCGATCATCCAAGACCAGGTGCGGCCCAGCAGTCGATACATTGTGCAGGATGGAGCGCAGCTCAACTTTCAAAGGATCCTTGAGAATGCTCTCGGCGATGGCCAAAGCAGCTTCCATGGCAACCCACGTGAACCGAAAGCGAACCGCCACAGTCACAAGCCACGTGTACCTTCGGGGGTGGGTGTTCGCACCCACCTTATGGACACGGACCTGCGACTTGGGGCCGCACAACCCGCCCTGGGCGACCGCACGCCCGAGCCTTCGGGCCTTTGAGCCCCGCAGCTGCTTTACAACATGTTACAACAGTTTTCCATATCTGAAGCTTGGTGATGTGGCCCCAGTGCGTGCGGTGGCCACCATTTTTGACACAAAGCATATGGAAAATCAATGTAGCTTGTGGCATGAACTCACTGGTTACACCCTGAC
This sequence comes from Durusdinium trenchii, assembly GCA_963970005.1. NCBI lineage: Eukaryota > Dinophyceae > Suessiales > Symbiodiniaceae > Durusdinium > Durusdinium trenchii. Next base: position 593,198 of record CAXAMN010019890.1, read on the forward strand.
TTCCGACTCACACTTCTCTTCCATGCCACACACACACACCAGGTCTTGCGCCACCAGCTCTGCTTAAAGCAAAAACATGTAAGGCTGCAAGGTTGTCATTTGGCCGGCAAGAGGGGGCCTCCGGAGATCCTGAAGGATTTTGAGGTTCTAAAAAAAAAATAGTCCAAGTATGTCCAAGTATTTGTTTACTGTATTTCCAAAAAATGGATCACCCCATCCAGTTGACTCTGTTTAAAGTGCTCCAGCGAAGTTGTGAACAAAGTTGCAAGCCTCCTTCCTCTGGATCTTGCCCAGCCCCCGCCTTGCCCGCGGCGGTGGAGGGCAAAGGCATCCAGGAAGGTGTTGGCAGAGCAGTAGTTGGCCTCCCAGCGAGACTTCGTGATGGTGTCGTAAACGGGTGGTCAGTGGTCATGAGTAAATGGAATGCATGGGTACAATGGGTAGTTCAGGAATGTTCAGGGACTTACCCGCTCAACCACTTGTTTGCTATGCATATGGCTGACGCAGCAACCTTCCCTCCATGCCTGTCCAGGCGAGCCCAGCATGGCTGCAACCGAGGAGAAGAGTGCAAACATGTTCACCTGCGATCTGGATGAGAGGAGGGAGAAAGAAAGAAAGAGAGAGAGAGAGAGAGAAAGACCGAGAGAGAGAGAGGGAGAGAGAGGGAGGGAGGGAGAGGGAGGGGGGGGGCCGACCAACAGGTTGCCAGCCCCTAACCAATCAGTTTGAAACGTCAGTGTCTCCCATGTCCCTTTGCTGAAGTCTTTGGGAGTTCCACAGTCAAACGACCCATGTAGCTGTGGCTATATGGGCAAGGTTTCCCTGGGCTGGGATGGTTCCTAAAGGGACCCCTTTTTAGAGAGTGATCAGTGATAAGTACTTATTTCGGGAGCTATTGCTGGGTCGGGGGGGACACCCCCACGTACCGAATCGCAAGCTCAGAAACAGCACAATAGCCGCAACATGCCGCAAAACTTGCACCATCAACTAGAAGGGGCACTTGATGGAAAGACATGTGAGCCAACCATTTGTCCCAACGGGAAAGCTTCAGTTAAGACCACTCACCATGGAGATGGGGGAACATCCTTCTTGCAGGCTTTGTAGCCAACCAAACATGTCTTGCGGATCGTGGTTGTGGTTATTTCCCAAGTCCGTTGTCAGTCCTCATGTGCCCGGCCTCGCATAAACCAAAATTAGTGAAAAATGAGTAGACTGACACCAAAACAAAGTAAAAATGTATGTGTATGTATATATATATATGTTATAAATCCATCTGCACCCCCCCTGATTTCTCCCAAACCAAAACAGGCAGGCATCGGTTTTCCGGAACACATACCTACACCGGCGGCCTCGCAAAAGGAGCTCTGGGCCGGGTCCAATCCCATCCTGCCTTGCCATCTCCTTCCAATCCCAGCTTCTTCAGCGCGTTGTGAAGGTTCCTTGCAACGCCACGAGTTAAATTAGTGCAACTGACTGGCAAAGATAAACACAAAACCGGCCATGGAGCTGCAATGAAGACATGAAGTGAAGTGGCATTTTTTGGAAAGAAGCCAAGCCCTTGGATGTGGCCCTGGCCAAAACACACCAAAACTCAAGACCCAAGACCTGTGGTATCCATTGGTATCCTGTGGTTTACAATCGCCAGCAAACGGTTCTGTTGATGCTTGGATTGTCCTCACCGAACATGAGGTTCTGACCCAGATTTGTTCATAATCACAATTATATAGTTTCCAAGGAGAAATCTACGCCCACGCATGCCAAAGATGGTGGTCGATGCTCTTTCTGTTGAAGGCCAAACCGTTGTGCACAAAGGAAAGCGCTTGACAATCTTGTACACGACGCCTGATGGCAAGAACGCCGCCGTGGACTTGACCTCTGGGTCTCCCCACAGAGTGCCATCAATTTTGGGATTCAGTACCGGAGTGAAGTGTTGAGCTTCTAAGTCCATGATGAGGTGATCATCCAGCACCTATGCAGAGAGGGTGGTCGAAGCGTGGTGCATGACAGCATGGGCTTCATACTAAGACTGTTTGTGATCTTGGAAGCGAGGATGGGTTTGAGACAATCTGGTCCAGTTTGAAAAGTTGGTCTACAAAAGATTAAAGATCACTACAGACAGTCACTGGGTGGCACTTAGTTTCACCACGTAGGACGAAGTTACTTGGATTTACCATGCTTGGCATCAGCGTCCGTCAAAAGTTAGAGTCCCGGGAGGATTCGGGGGCATTGTGTCTCATGGGTGGGGTCCTTTTTGCTAATCTGGTAGCTGGCAAACAGGGGTGTTCTTGGACCACTGTTCCCAAATCATGGCCAAAATCATGGCCAGATAGAAAGCAGAGTGCAAAAAACATAGCATACACCACTGTTGTTGTGCAAACCACCCTACCTTCGCCGAATGATCTTCTACTGAAAACTCTCAACCACTCGATCCCTGGTGTGTTCTCAAGCTACACTTGGAAGGGTAACGGCTCCGGAACAGAAGAAAGCAGACCAACGGCTCCTGCACATCCAACGGACTGAAAGCTGCCAATCCGACGGACTAACCTTCGGCGGACTCAGGCCCCGGACGCCAGCGGCGTGCAGAAGGCCCTTGAGTGGTTTCTCAGCGTTCCTTGCGGCGGGCGGATAAGGGCATCCGCCGTGCGGTCAACGACTCATAGCAGTGCTGTGCTGCAGGAAGCCTCTGGTGAGCTACCTGCCCTCACACTGCCTCTTATTTAATACTCGTCTCTGAAAGGAAAATTACAGAAAATAGAATAGAGACAAGATGTCTGTTGGCAGCAGAGTGTCTGACTCCGCTCCCGTCAACTAAAGGTAGAAGGTATACCGTCAAGGGATCGGTCAAATCATTGCCTTCAACTACCTGGCCCTTGCAACAGGTCTCTCCTGTTGACACAAGAGATATCATTGTTTGGAACCACCAAACAATCAGAACACCTGAAAAAGCCGGATCATGAAGTTCAACGTCTGGCATTGAGGCAAGCTTTTGCAAGGGTTCAATACCGAACATCCAACTCGGAAAGCTGTCAACTGGCACCTACCTCGAACCAGCTTCAATGCGCTAAGTCACTAAGCCTTTCAGTAAACCTTTCTTAATTTCAACGGGTCCGAAATGATCCGCGGAATACCAAATCCAGGGGCCCGCTAGCTCTACAAGTTGTATGTTGAAAGCACCGGTCCCTTCACTGAAGAAACTCAGGGCTCTCCAAAAAGAAACCCTTCCTTGTGGAGAACCAATCCCTTCCGGCTCACCATCTCTGCATTCCTGGCGTCAGCTCCTTCAAGCAAGCAGTCACCGCCTGACGGAGCTTACAACTCCAACCTGAAACACCCTGCTTTGGGATCCCCGGAGCTGTGTCTCAACGAAAGGACCCGCAAGTCAATCGAGGCTTGTCTACTTTCCATGCCGGTCATAGTTCTGTCCCTGGAACAAGGAGTGCGTTCTCCATAGAGAATCCAAAACAAGGTGGCCACTAATAGTGACTTTCAGTTTCAGGGAGTATTTGGGAGCTTGAAACCTGCCAGCCCTCTTTTGAGATACGTCCGTGTTGACTCTATAGAGCTTTTTCATCCATACTTAGTCACCTCAGCGGCACTACCATTCGCTAGACAAACAATGGGATTGAGATGGATTAAGACAGTCAACCGCAGGTCAGTGGCCTCCACGCCCCCCGACCCTTGGGCCGTGTCCGAGCCGGATCCGCGCCTCAGCCTGCGCGCTATCGCAGGCCTTCAAGGAGATCTGCGCTTTGGTATCCAGGAGACGCTGGTAAGTGCTCTGAGAGGCCGGATCCTGGCGTAACTTTGAGCACAAATGAAGGAATCTCTTCTCGAGGTCCCAGCAAGGTTCCAGCTGAGTACGCAACTGAGCGTCACGGAACAGGCCCTCGTTCGCAGAAACGTTTGGGTTCTGCTTCTCTGGGTGTATTATGTCGTATGGGAACAATCACCTGAGAAATTTCCCCAACATCCCTCGACCGAAACCCAACAAATCCTGCGCCACTTTGCCGCTTCTTGAGATGAGCCCCAGATGTGTGGCTCCCTTCTCAGCGAAGAAGGCGCCGAAGAGCAAGCCCAGGCCACCAGTACCGCCAGTGAGACCGTAGCTCCCATCCTCCAAGCCTCAACATTTGGACAGGGGAAGCTGATGAGGTGAGAGGTGATATTGATGTAAGTGCCTTACTAGTAGTAACAAGAAGCTATTAGAAACAAGTGCCACGCTAGTAGTAACAGGTGCCTTACTAGTAGTAACAACCCAACCAGGTTGGGCGATCTCAGACGTTCGCCATGAACGTGCTCCAGACAAGACCTTCCAGACGGGTGGAACAGTAAACTTACTCTGTTTTTACTCAATAAACACAGTAGTAATGCCCTTGTTACTAGTAGGAATGCACTTGTTACTAGTAGCGATGCCCTTGCCCTTGCTACTAGTAGCGATGCACTTGTTATATACATCCCTGCTTGCAGTATCGAAGGCTTTACAACAACTCGTCCATAAGAGTCATAACAGCCAGTGTTCCCCCGAAGAACGACCACCAGCAACCAACAGGTTCGGGCAGCGTGTGTGTTTTCCCATGCCAACTGTATATATATATATACAATATATAGGTCCAACTGCTTACTAGTGTAAAGCTGTGATAGTTATAATATATTCAATCATGACCTGGTTGATGTTTTCTGAAGGTCAAATGCGGTCCTTGCCACACACACACACACACAAGCTACCTCCACAGAGCCTCCACATACAAAGACCCACCAAGCGCCCACCATCCCCTCACTCCGCGGAGAGACGGTAATTCTCCAAGTCGATCTCTTGAAACCTCAAGGCCGACACACTACTAGGAGCAAGGACGCTACTAGGGGCTCCTGGCCTTTCTACTAGGAGCAAGGACGCTACTAGGTTGTTCTGTTTTGGTTGGTCGCTTCAGAAACCAACATGGAAGGGACCGAGGGACTTCCCCTTCTGTTCCTTTCCAACTCAACGACAAGGACATCGAACTCGACCTTTGGCTGCACACTCCAACCTAGTAGCGATGGCCTCCAACCTGAGAGCGATGGCCTCCAAACAGATTTGCCAGGCCATGCCAGCCAGACCTCCGGTCCAACTGACCTGTGACTGATTGTGAATCACGTGCATAACAACGCAATGCGTGATGACGACCAGGAACTTGGGAGTGGTCTCCTCCAAGCGTGAGACCAGCAGTCCGTCACCAATGAGCACTTCCGGCTCCACTTCCTTGGGAACGGTGAGGGTGCGGAGGAGTCAACATGTCTGAAGGTGTTTTTTCTTGGACATCCCTATATTGGCTACAACCCCAATTCCCACACAGCTGTTGGTAGCTCATGTCATGAATGGTGTAAAGCCCACCACTTGCAATGTGTTGGGATCTCATCTCCAAAGCTTTGCAATGACTAACGCAGCAAGCCAAGGATCAACACTATCGGGATCTCTAGGCAGGAAGTCTCATGTTTCAGCACTTTAGGGGGTCCTTCATGGTCCTTCATTTTGATCCACTCCCCCAACGCGGCCACCTATGGCTTCATCCAAAGTGGCCAGGCCATCTTTGCCCTGTCGCCGGGTCTCCAGCGACTGGAGCCTGGCGGGTCCATGAGTCCATGGCGGGGGCCATTTCCACCCGCGGAGGGTAACTTGGTCACTAAGTCCTAGTAGCGATGCCAGGAGCCCCTAGTAGCGTCCTTGCTCCTAGTAGCGATGCCCTTGTTACTAGTAGCTTCTTGCTCCTGTATGAGTTGTTCACCGACATTTGCATTGATTGGGTATCACTGTATCACCGTGTGGTAAGAATTGAACAAATCACTTATGAAGGCCTACCCACGACTCGATAGACTCGACATCACCATTTCACCTGTGGTTCCATGAATCCATCTTTCGACACATGGTGGATCCTCACCGTCAAACATAACTAAAGAACATGGGCTTCCCTCAAGACCCGCCAAAATCGATGCTTTTGGAACATGATCCCTAAGGGGAACCGCTGGGTACCAGACCTTTTCGCACCAGGAAAGACCAAAAACTGAAAGATTCATGATCCAGTTCATGGTGTCTTCTGTCCGTCTCGCACCTCTTCAACAGCTCTGTTGCTTTCACATCTTTTGGCAAAGGTCCCAGATCCACGCAGCCACACACGGCATTTGGGACCTGCCAGTGCAAAGTGGCACATGCGGACCTTCTGCGGTGGTGGGCAAAACAATTATATAAAACAAAGAGCTATTAAACATTATAGTTGACGATTTGGATTTGGTGTGAAACTCTAAGCACATGCTCTTTTGATGGGACAAAAAACGGAGCTCTGGGAGGTTTAACGACGTCAAGCCCGCCCAGGCCCAGTGTGCCTTCAATTCTATTCAATTCTAGGCAACTCATGCACCTGGGGATTTGGTCCATCCGTTGTCCCTTCGAACCAGAGGATCACCTGGAAGCGTCAGACACGGCACGGTGGGCACCTCCAAGCGAAGGCAACGGGCCAAGCCCCAAAGTCCAGCAAAGAGCGGCACTGCTTGGCCTTTCAACTCCTCCGCCCGCACGGCCTGGGAGCGAGCGTTCCAGGCGCGGTGCTCGAGGGGTACGGTGAGTGCACAAAGTTGGTAGAAGAAGCAGCAGAACTCTTATTAGAGGAAGTTACACTGGGTCAGGCAAGAAAAACATTGTCTGGTATTGGAATAAATTGGATCATTTCATACATGTTCATACTACTTAAGTGCATACCGCATACCCCTCTTTCCACTGCAGGAATGGAGGATGAATTGTGGTGTGCATGCGTGCCCAGGAGAACCCATCCTCTCCATTCAAGGTAGCATGTTTAGGGTGTTTAGGCTCGATCTTGTCGCAACCACGGCACCTGAGTGCCGCGAAGCACAAACCAGACTTCTGGTGCCGGATCTGCACGCTGAGCCTGTCCAAGAAGAAATCCCTTCTGCAAAGGTTCCTTATGTCATGAGTGAGATTTCAAAATGATCTTAGCTTGCTGTCCCTCACTCCAACAAGCCCAAGGTCCAGGAATGAGATCTACAGTAAATGAACCTAATTGTTGGGGTAGTTTTCTGTGTTGGTCTTGTATAGGCAGGGTTCGACTGATTCTAACTGTGTGGCTTGCTGCCGCTGTGTGTCCATCGAATTGGGAGAAGAAATCAGAGCCATCTTTCATGAGGGTCCAAACAAGGTCTTTTCGAGGCTGCTGAGTAGCATCAGTCAGAACAGCCTTCGAGCTGAAGTTGGCTCCAATTAGACTTGCGCACTAATTTTCTTCGTAGGCATGCGGGTCTGCTTCTGGTCACGGACCCACTAGAAGCGTCAAAGTCAAAAGTCGTGTGATCTTGCCAAGAATAACATCATATATGCCGCCCAACCAGGAGTCCTTCGGATCAGGAAGAGGGTTGACCGACAACATGCAATGATTGCTAAGTTCCAGGATGTTCCGAGTAGATCCGAATTGCACACACCTTACAGAGAAAAATAGTCTGAACACAGAAGAATCCTAAAAAGTTTAAAGGCAAGGACCGGCAAGGAGAGAAAAAAAAATATTTCACTTCATGGAGATGGACCTTTTCTGGTTTTGCCAGGATCTCCCTTTAGAGAGGATCCTCTTTTGGGCCTCCCACATGTTCCAGTCATCTTTGATCCCACGGTACCAACACCATGTCGCATGGGACCCAACACAGACCATTTCACGGAGCGCGCCTTCTGAATCAACTTCAAGCCCTGACAAAGGGCCTGGGACGGGCTCGGTGGTCCCCCCAGTCACGTGGCAAGAGGAAAGGATCACAAAGACCAAAGGGCATGGCTCTCCTCATTTGCATGGTGTGGCATGCCCCGGCACGGCTGTTGTGTGGCATCTAATAGCTCATATCGGGGGGGGCCCACATGTGTGGTGGTTCCCAAAGAACTTCAACACCTTTCCAGCAACCTTTCAACCATCTTCAATCCATCATGCCATGACTTCCCAAGATGTCCGGTTTCAATGGCCTCCATGGGAGTCTCCTTGCTTGGCATGTAGATCACCCGATCGAAGCCGCTGAGGTCCTCCTCTTTGCCTGGTGATACAAAGCCATGATGGTCTCCTTAGCCGCCGGTCGTGGGGGCTCAACAACCCTCCAACCAAACAAAGTGGCTAGGTGGATTTTCTTGGCCGAGATGGCCATCTGAAACAAAGTCAGATCATGTCATGTGACATTAACAGTCTTCAGAACACCTGCCATGGAATCCCAAAAGTCGCCTACTTCCGTGCTTTTTGCAAACCAATGTGGTGCTCCCACCTTTCGCTTGGACTGCTCCAGTCGGAAACCCTGGCAGTATGGCCATGGCCGGGCAATTCAAACATTGTTGCTGATGGCCAAGAAAATCGATCTCTTACCTTGGAATCGCTATCCAGGACCCAGAATGAACACCAGCACTGGTATGGGACTATGTGGTAACCGCGCCAAGAAGCGACTCACCTACCATGGTTTCTGCTGGCTTGGTCTTGGCAGCCCACACTGGCGTGACAACTACTGTCCAAACCACCCGCGGAACTTCTCTTGCGCGCAGGTGCCCGCATCCAACTGCCCTAGAGCTGCAGCTGTCTATATCAAAAACCACCATGGCCTCTTGAACAACTTCTCCTGCTCTGATAACACTAGCGACAATTCCCCGGGTTTGCATTACCTTGTCTCGCAACACCATGACCCTTCGCTAAGGCTCCCAGGTCAGACTTCAAGGCCTTCAGGAGGGCATCCTCCCCCCTGGCACATTTGCACTTTGTGAGACGACAGAATAAGGGATATGAAAGGGCAAACCACGGAATGATCCACAGTACGAGCCTGTACAGTTTCCTTGCTTCACAAGTCCACGGAAAAGGTCTAAAAGCGGATCACTCAAGAATCCTTTCACATCAAAGCCATGCAGAAACACAGTTCCACTGACAGTAGGCAGGCTCACACCTTTGCAACTAGCAACACATTGCAAGAACCAATAGAATCACCAACGCGCACAACCTTCCCAGGCCCCTTGCCCTTGTCTAAACGCATGTAGAAACTGACACTCATTCTTTTTTGGGAAGTTAGCTGTACTTGTACAGCGCCTATCTTCCGGCTCTCCCACTCCCCCAACTCGCCTGGAAGAGCCATTTGCCCTCTGCCGTCAGCGGCAGCAAGCCATGTTCCTCACCCGCATCACCCAGCTCGCCGAAGGCTTTCCAGGACGTCTCAAAGTAGCTCACTGCGTCCTTCGCCTCACTTCGCCCGTGGCAAGCGAGTCAACGCATTGGCGTTACATCGACGTGTTTGGGTGGTCACAAACCTGCGGGAGCTACGTAAGGAGCGGAGACTGAAGTGACTGGGCATGCATGGTTAGGTGGTCTTGGAAGGCTTCCTCTGCGCATGCTATGACCGTATATGACCGTACCAGTCGCAACGGACCCAAAAGCATCCCACTCCGGCCTTGGTGGCGGCCAAAGCTTTCTGGATTTGTTCAGGCAAAACCTGCCATTCGAGTTCTGCTCCAGCGTCACGGCTTCCGAAAACATGCCGAATCATCCGATGAAACTGGGTCATAGATGCTAATCCGTTTCATTAATTATATGGATATTTGTATATGTTTTACGCATATATATATATATATGTGCATGTATGTATGTAATTACCTCTATGTAAAATATATATATGGTGTTTCCGTACTCCCTTATTGTAGATGTGTCACCTTCATGGAATCATTCACCGGCAACTGGACTGCATTCACCGTGTCATGAGAAATCAGACCGGGCCGTGCGAGCTGTGCAGCTTGTGCAACCCCCGCCCCCAAAGCCCCGCTGCTGCTCCGCGCCTTGCGGAAGATCACATCCTCCAAGCGCCAGAGGAGGGCACCCTGCTCCGTGAAGACTTGGCAAGTAAAGATCTGCTGCCTCGGGTGAGACATCCTTTCGAAACGGAGATTGATAGAACCCCTGGAATTCTGTAGAAGGTTGCAACATCAAAGGATATCAAAGGAACACGTTGACAGGGTTCCTATTTCAGTCCAGGTCTGAGACCTCAAGCTAGCAGGGACTCTCAACTCCAACGGACGTCCTTCATTCAGGAAGATTGCACGCGACCGCCAGCAGGAATTCTCAAGGGATGGATTTTGAGACCTGAACAATGGTTCATAGGTCCCTCCCAAAATTAAGACTTCAGTACATACGGAGGCGCTGGTCTTGTTTTTTGGGCCTCAGGACAGTGTGCATTGAAGACCATAGGAAGGCAAGAGTCGGAACAAAACATATCCACCATGCTCAGGAGATCCACCCAGGAAGAACGGCGAATAACACCAAACTGTTCAAAGGGAAAATGGGAAAGCATCTCCATGGAGGACTGTCTCCACATGGAAAGAGGAGAATGCCCGCAAGACACTGGGTATTGAATGGTATTCATGTATTCAGAAGTTCATCCACTCAATGTCCGTTTAGCCTGTTCAAGGACAAAGAGCGACCCATCTTCGGGCCCCTTCCACTCTTGGCCAGTGGCTGGTCTGTCTTCTCGGTAATGCTCAGGTGCAAGATCACTGCTTCATCTTTGGGTGCCTGCCACGAGCAAGCTCAAGACTCAAGTGCTTGGTGTTCTTGACAGAATGAGCTAGAATAGAACTGAATGGAGTGGTCTCTATCCATCATATCCAAATGTGTCTAAATCTGGTCTGGGGAATGACAACTGTTCCATCCTTGGCTTTCTGCTACGACTCTCCAAGACCTGCCCTCTTTGGGTCGCTCTGCAGGGTTTTTTTCGGTGACTTCACCGACACACATCCCGAATATCTCACCCCAAGTTGCTGCTAGTTGTTCAGGCCAGTGCGGAACCCGTTGGAAATAGACAAGAATCAAAAGAGGTCCAATAGTTCTTGAGGGATATAAAAACCAACTGCTCCCCGCTAAACATGGTGATCCTAGTAAACCCTAATGCGTGCGATACACAAACCTGTGGATATGGGTGGACTCAGTATATTGGAAGGAACATTCTATAGTCTATATTATGTTCCGTTGGTTAGAACAAGACCAGACCTCTTTTTCAGAAACATCTTCAATAATAATACCCACTCGTCGCCATACTGCATAGAACGCCTGGTTCAACCAGCTCAGGCACCTCCTTCGTGACCACAGTCACCTTGCCAACCCCCGCAAAGATCTTCAAGAAGGGTGGATCTTGATCGAACATCGTGGCGCAGACCGCGTGGATGGTGCCGTCAAAGAGAGACGGATGGATGATGTAGCCTGTCACGGTGCCCTCTTCAGAGGAATACTACTGTGATACCCCTTCATCTGGATGGCTTTGGAGCTGAGGCAATAGTTTCAGTTTTGGTATAGCTTTGGTCTTGATCATTTCGATGCAAATACGGTAGATCAATCCTTTGCAAGAGGTGGCTTTTCTGGACAGATCTGAAGGGTGGAGAATCCAATTCCATCTCCCACACTCGAAAATTGCCAGGTGGATCCACAAATTGCATGTGTGTGTGTGTCCACTCCTGTTTCCAAGGACACTACCCTAACTCTTTCT
>CAXAMN010019890.1:604724-640119 GCA_963970005.1 Durusdinium trenchii
GAAGCAGCCTGAAATCGCGCTCCACGGAGCAACCTACTCAAGTGTGTGCGTGCGTGTCGATCTCCCCGATAAAACAGTCGGGTTGGTGGGGTCCTTTCAACATGGGTCCAGTCCAGAATCGTCTCCGTAGGGTATTCCCTGATTGCAACTGCAACGTTCTTGGATGCGTAGCACGGAATTATCTAGAATCTAGACTATATGATCCACCATCATGCAGGTCTCAGCAATCTCTTGGGTGCTCGTGCCTTGGTTGGGCACGTCTGAGTTCAGCTTCATCCGACAGGAAATCTCGTCCGGATTCCGCCGCATGTCGTGGCACACCTGCGCAGTGGCGCCTACTTGCGATGGCCTCCTGCCTAATAGCGATGGCCTCCAACCTAATAGCAATGGCCTCCACTGAACAAAGGAAATCATGGTTCCTCGGTTCCTCCTCAGTAGATCCCAGCTGTAGGTGTTCTCCAACGCCATCTTCTCATAAACACAACTGACATGCTTGCGTGGTTGCAGCATTGCATGATCAAAAACCACCACCGAGCCACAACCCACCAAACAACAACAACAACAACAACAACAACAACAGCTGCTACTACTACTACTACTACTAAACGACAACCCACTAAACAACCCACTAAACAACCCACCAAACAACCCGCCAAACGCCACCAACGAGACAAAACATTGGACCACCGAGGTGCCTGGAACTTCGGCCCGAGCCACAGGCCCGTGCTGTCCACCAGAGGATACCTGGAGTGTTGTAAAGGAATGCGACCTGCATGCAGTGGGGCCAATAAGGGTTGGGGGTGACGAATGAACAGGGCCACACGTAGTGCTTTTTTGCGGTGCCGGCCCAGTTCATGGACCCAAGGTCCCAGTTGGTGCTTTGGTGATGTGGCACAACTCACCACAATCATCCTCCAAGAAATCTTCACCAAGGGCATACTGGTTACTACCTTAGCCTTACTGAATAAGGTAAATTTTTCATGCGGCTCTTTGATCAATCCAAAGGTCTGTTGTGGTTCCAAGGCACTTTCACCATCTTTCAAGGGACAACAAATAGATAGAGCTCCTCTCAGAATCCGACCCGAAACTTCTCGACCCAACTCCGCAAAACCGCTCAGTTTCGGCCAAAGGTGCAGCTTCTTGGGGTCCACCTCTTCAGGACATCGCTTGGAGCAGGCGCTGAGGGACAACCTATCCAGGTCAGCAACGTGTTTGCGTTCCAGCAGAGGGGATGGATTGGATGGATGACTTTGGAACTTGCCGCGACCAAAAGTTACTATTCTTGGGGATGTTTTTTTGGTCAAGAAGGGAAATCACAAATCGCACGTTTGAATGATTCCATTTGCTGGAAGACTGCAGCTGGGGTCTTTCGCATTCCCACAAATGTTGATGGAGAATCTGAGTCTGAGAATGTCAAAATTATTGCAATTGAGGTCATGTCTTTAATCAGAAGATGTGTTCCTCTCTCCACCACAGAGAAGCTGGTGATAATCTGCTTTAAGCAAGCTTTTGGCATCCAACTGCTTCTGTACGAAATACCCAAACCAGTATAAAGTCAATCAGTCAATCAGGTCGCCGGAGTGCTTACTGAACTACTGGTGAGTCACTTGTAACAGCAATGAACAGGAAATGGACCCAGCACACATTATCATTTCACAGAAACGGCACAAGAACGTAGTCTTGGAATTCAGCACTCTGCGGATATCCCCAACAAGGTGCTGCAGTGGCTTCAGAGGGGACAACATACAAAATACAAAACCCCTCAAAATGGTCCAGCTGGATCACTATGCAATCAATGTACGGCGCTTTCTCATATTTTCTATAAACAAGTTGAACCGAAACCACCCAGTCAAAGCCCAGACACTCTGCATCCACTTGCTCTGCCGCTCGTTGTCCACCACCTGTGGCTTCCACTTTGCCCTCACAGTGGGTGGTCCAGGCGTCGTCGCCGGCGGATTGGCTCCGGAGCTCAAAGCGTTTGTTGCCTCAGGGCGCAATGAGTACATCCAAGTGGATGATCGGATGACTACAAATTGATTGGTGTGGAAGCCTCAAAATGGGGTTTGAGCTGGAATTGCAAAAAGGTTGCCTTCCACATCCTCCCAGCCTTGATTTCAGGAGTTGCCTGCACTGAACACTGAACTATATAATATAAAGAGAGGATGTCAGCATGATTCAGCGATCTGTGATCTAGTACCTTTTTTTTGTAATTATGAGCAACTCTTTGTCAGCTGTTTGGGCAACGGGGCAAATGGCTTTTGGACCATTTCTCGACCGGAGGGCATTCGTGGCGTGAGCTTGTCACTTCGAACATCTTCGAACTAATGAGCATACCAACACCTGCAACTATGCCGTTTGGGTGTCTGGTGCAAAAAACTTATTTCCACATGAGTCACATATGAGTGCTCACTGACTTCACATAAAATGGTCCACTTCTCCGGGGCACCAATAATGGCCAACCTCATTGTCATCTGCTTGGCATCGCTATCACCGTCCTGGGGGTGTCTAAACTTGCGAGAAAAGAGAAGGCGCCGTGCAGGCATGCTTCAACACGGACGCACGCCCATTTGTGCGTGCATGGCAGCAAGATCTGTGCGTCGATCCGTCGATGCGGGTCCTTGGGCACGACAAAAGGCCAGACCATCTGCACGTCTCGCAGTTGGGCCTCAGGGCCCAGATGGGCACGAGAAGCCTCCATGGCCATCTCCACGAAGACCACACCTGGCGGTGTTCCTAGGGTTGTTGGACGAAGTATCGACAGGTAACTATAGTGAAAGCCTGACTTGAACTCATCCCTTTCAAAAGGAGCATGGACGATGGCCTCTATCCTGCTTGCGCAAGATCCTAGTTGCCTGGGCAAATGTTTCCAGATCCCCACTATTTTATTTCCAACAGTGTGAAGAAAAACTGAGGGTAATCGTCCATTTGAAGAGCGAGGTTCTCAAACCCGGGCCATGTTCAGGGTCCCAATGCGTTGTGAATTCTGCATCTCCACGGCACCTGGTACCACGATTTCATTGTAGACCACGTGCTCAGCAGCCACTCCAAAGACATCCGCGCGCACCGGCACATCGAAGTAGACCTTAAGGTGGAAGGCCATGTGGCAGCAGAACTGCTGGGCACTCCTCTTACTGAACCACCCACATCCGCATGTGATCGCAGGTCATGATACTGAAATTAGGTGTCGCTATACTCGTTTCTATCGTTCTAGGGCATGCTCCCAATTCTGTTTATCCAGGCCTAAGGTCCAGACAAGGCATTGTGGAACACTTGATCGATGCTTAACAGCTTCCCTTCAACTGAGGGGTCCGCGGTTGTACCGCACCTGTGTTTACTTCTGAGCTATCAAATGTTGGATGGCTTGTGCAAGTGTGCACATATTTCCGTTGCTTCGCTTACCAAACAATTTGCTCTAAATTGATAGAGCAGAACTGCCGGAAAACTGAAAACCTTGGATTCAGAACGGTCCAAACAATGAAAAGTCAACTGTCCGGTCAACCCTTCATCTCCGAGGTGCTTCACCCTTGCCCTCACTGCGCTTGCGCAGCAGCCGAGGCCCGGCATCACGCCAGGGGTAGGCCATGCGCTTGAAGGTCAAAGGAGGCAAGCCACCCTAGGCAGCATCAACGCTGAAAAGCTTCAGGTGTGGAGTCTTCACATGCCACCTGCGATATTTTGGGAAATGACTACTGAGATGATCGTACAACAACATGTTGGTGCTCTTATGGCTTTGTGGTTACTATGGTTCGGGGCGATCCTGAGTTTGAGTCTGCAGGGGAGATGAAACCAAGATGGATAGCTTACCACGCGGCTGGGATGGTTGTTTGCGAAAGTGATGACCGTTAGGAAGCAGGAATGGCAGTTTTTGAGCAGGTAACTACTATGCATTGGGGATCTGTTGAATCTAGGACATGAATCACAGCCTTGCAGAGGTCCACAATGCAGTCAGACCACCACGGATCATCAATCAGAATCATTGCAACTCATGTTCAAAACTTCACGCTTTTTCTGAAGAGCCTGGCTTAGTGGGACATCTCATTACCGAAGACCTCAACAGACCTACTGTTTCCTTGTCATTTTGCGGCATGCAGCGCTGGCGCTCGCGTGCACCCACGGTCCGCGCCTGGAGGGTCACAAGTGCCTTGTTGACACTCAAGGCCTCATCCTCTCCAGGCTCAATGGAGTGCAGCCATGGCCAATCCTTTTGGGCTGCTGGGCCTGTAACACATCGCTTGCCTCAGAGCAACATCAGTCGATATCCCTTGCATGTCATTTAGTGTAAGCATGTGTAGGGGGATATTGGGCACTTCTTCATCTCTTTCGCTAGGTGTGAGGGCTTCAACCTCAAGCGTTTTCAGCCACTTCGGTCGAAGATCTGAGTGGTCGTGTGCTTCGAAAAACGTTTCGATGGGTCAAACATCACCAAGGACCTAGGTGCCCATCTTCACCAATGTCGGCTCAGGCCCCACTTCCAGGTACGCTTCCACGTCCATGGATTCCAAGCCTCGAAGAGGTTTTTGATTGGTCGAGAATGATCGAGAAAGCATTCTTCGAGAATCATCGGACTGTTGACTCGGACTCTTCTTGTTCCTAGGAGTAAGAATGCTACTAGTAGTAATACCAGGAGCCCCTAGTAGCGTCCTTGCTCCTAGTGAGAGGATTAAGATCTAGTGGAGACGAGATGAGTTGTTTCACCAAGGCTTGTGCTAAGTGCCGGTATATATCCTTTGATCATTGTCATCAAACTGGATTAAGTTCAATTCCTCTTACTAAACACCTAAATGGTGGCTACTTCATGGCAAAAGGTGCCTGTAAACCAAAATGTTCA
Organism: Durusdinium trenchii; assembly: GCA_963970005.1. Classification (NCBI taxonomy): domain Eukaryota; class Dinophyceae; order Suessiales; family Symbiodiniaceae; genus Durusdinium; species Durusdinium trenchii. The sequence continues at coordinate 609,553 of CAXAMN010019890.1, forward strand.
TCAACTGCCAAATCCATCTGTGGGTTACAGGGGTCAAACTGAAAGAATTCTATACTGGACCCGCTGCCTGAACCGAACCCAGCAGACACCCAAACAAAACCGGGTATCATACACCCCATACTCCCTTGGCACAATGAAAGAAAGAGCTGGCAGCTAGCTAGATCGATTTTTTTTCTTTTGAAGCCAGCTAGCCAAATGATCGAAACGAAGCTGTTTACCCAACCCATTGGACCCAGTCCGGGCCTTTCACGGCTTCGTAGAAGCGCACTGCCTGTGAGACGTGTCGGACCCAGTAGTCCGGCTGCGTCAAGGCGTCCGTCTCCTCGTTGGCACTTGGGTGGTTTGGAAGGTAGAACTGGCGATGTGTGAGCGACAAGTAGGGAAAGGGGAACACATCTGCAGGGATTGTATGGGAATATGTCAATTCAGAAAGTGTTCCTGCTTCACACTCGCCCTTCGTTTTTTTCTTTCTGTCTTTCTGTTTTATTTATGTGTGTCCTTCCTTCAAGACACAATGTACTAAACTCACCAGTGCTGAATACGCAAAGCTTCTCAGCGGTCTTGGACCGGTCTTGGGGTGTTTGGTTTGCACCTGGCAGTCAGGTTCGAACCATCAGCGGAGTGGTCGACGTCAGGCTTTGGGATTGTGTCAACCGGATGTTCGATGAAATGCAAGCCCTTTCTTTGGAGTTCCGAAAACATCACCTTGTGAGACGACAAGTCCCCCGAGTCTAACAAGCAAATTAATACCTAATACAATATGATTCTAATAGCTTCTTTGTTACTACTAGTAAGGCACCTGTTACTACTAGCGTGGCACTTGTTTCTACTTGCTTCTTGTTTAAATTGTCAAAGATATGGTTTCCCTGCGTCCAATCTCTTTCCATCTGCCCAGCCGTCTCCTCCTTTCCAGTGACCGTCGAGATGAAACGCACACCGCCCGCCGGCTTGGAAAAGGTCACTGATGACGCCTGCCGAGCATCCAGGTGTGCTTGCCCAGATGAAGACCAATGAAAATGCACAGATCAGGAGTGCCAAAGGGGTTAATGGAGACCCATAACCTTTCTATTAGAGGATAGTCAAGGTTGTTTCACACATGCAAATTCACACTCAATAATCTAAAACATGCCATGTTCCTATTTAATGGTAGGTTGTACACAGTAAAATAATGTAACGAGGTATCCTAGAACGATGTGCTTCCCAGCCGAAGGAAAAATTTCTCTTTAATCGACAAACTCTGGGCATGGAAGAAGAAGTCTGACACATCTATCGCAAAAATATACAGCCACTTGGTCATCGCTCAAAGAAAGGTGTTGGTGTTTTCTTATGTTTTCCTCCTCGGGTCTAATTTTTAGGATACATCATACATCATATTCAGCTGTCTCCTCATCTGTCCGACTGGCCTCTTGCCGGAAGGCATCCAGCATGGGCTGCATCATCGGGGAGTGGAAGCCATGGGAGACGTTCAGCGCCTGTGAGTTATTCTTGAATGATCACGTCACAAGACAGAGATATAAGTTCGATTTCGGTTCCCCTTAACACCCAAGATCACCCAAGAAACTTAAACGTTTCAGTGGATCCACCCCAAACGAACTACACCACCTCCACCCAAAGAAGAAGACCGACAGGCCTAGAGATGAATTCAGAGTCCAACCTCTATAGATGCTGGCGGCCTGAAGGTCTTTCGTTTTGAACCCCGGCCCCATGAGGTTGGAAAGTTAGAAGGGTGAATTCTTTTGGATGGAAAGAAGGTGTGAATGCATTATATAAGTATTTCTTCAAGGGAGTACGCAGTTTACACGCTTGAAATGTATACAGTGTCGAACATAGGCTCTGTGTCCAAGGAGAGAGCAGTCGGTCCGACTCCATCATGACCAAATCTCTCCAAACTTGGACTCCCGAAACCAGACTATTTTATGCATCGAAATGGCTACACGTAGAGAAGGATTGCAAAATGAAAGCCAAGATGGGCCCTTTTTTTTTGGCCGCATGACAACTTGTGTGAGAGGCAGCGAATCTTTCCTTGTATGGACACTGATGGCCATTATCCCGTGCACACTCCTCAGTTTCCTTGTCGATCCTGGGTTTTGCTCCTGGAAGCACCTCCCATTTCCTAGCGGTAGTTCATTATGTCGCCCATGTCCTCACCACCGCCCTGGGCCTTGTTTCCAGCGCCAGTCGCTTTCACCACCGCCTCTACCAAATCCAAGCGACCTGCACAGGTTGGGTGGGGAAAAGTGGGTGACTCCAGCCAGTGATATATCAGCAGAAGTTCGAACCTAACTAACCACTGGTTTGTAACAGAAACATATATAATTTATATAATCATATATATATATTATATCATAGTCCTCCACATTGAGATAATTAAGTCCGTTTTCTGGGTGAAGGGTTGTAAAAAAAAGACTGGCCTTCCATCCGTCACCGTCCATTTCCAGATCTTGGTTTGTTGTTCCTAAGAGGAGGGCCCATTATCCACCCCATCTTCGGCCTGAGACCACTGTCATCTTCGGACCATTGACCGCGGCCACTGAGACCTGTCCCTCGGTGTCCACTGACTCCATGGCTTTCAGCACTTCCTGGACACCAGCGTGGCAGACTGGTGAGGGGAGAGAAGTTCAACAGTTGGTAGGGTTTCAGTGGAAGCGGGAGGACATGTTGGAAGGTCTTGCGGCCATGATCACATTGGGGAAGAAATGAAGAAAAGCATGGATTTCCTGATGTACCCATTCAGGCTCTAGTGACTCTAGTCATGAGCAAAGGGCCGTTTCTTTGCCATCGGTGTCAATAAGGGCGGGGATCGCGGCAGTGACTTGCCAATAGTCCACTAGCAGCACTAGTAGTTGTTCAGGGTCCCGTTGTTGGTTGTCCCCTTCCTTGGACCCTACCCTTCATGGACCAGAGTTCCAGGGATCAAATCTCGAGATATCTTGATGGGGAGCGGTATATCTGCAGATTACCCAATGTTCCCTCAAGGCTGTGTCAAACCAAACCAATCACCCAAAATGTTGAGTTCCTCGTACGCTGGCTTGTCATCAAACCAAGACCAAATGGTTTTGGAGCGCCCTCCACTTGGTGCCTTTCCTGATAATGTCGCCTGGGAACCACAATGATACAAGTATCAACTGCTGCCACTTCACTGTAGTCATTCCAAGCTGTAAGTCTCAACCTCAAAAAAAACAGATGAACCTGAATTGCAGTAACATACTCTGGTAAAATCACATCAATAGCTGTGCGAGTAACATGCCCTGGCCCCGCGTCCTCTTCGGGGGCGAAGCCTCAGCCCGATCATCGGTGTGTTGGTTCAATCTCGCTGGCTTGCCTTCTTTGTGTAGTACAGTATTCCATGTGCCTCTGTAGTGTCTGTTGAAACAAAAAATAAGCACGTCTGCAAACCTGCATAAACATCAACCTATGACCCCACTGCAATCCCCCCGGACCCCCCTTACCAGAAGGCCGCACCTGCCTCCGAGCCACAAGCCGTCATGCCGCCCGCCTTCGCAGGGCACTTCTCGGCGATGAGCCGTCCGCGGGCGGCCACCAATGCCACGGCCTCTTCCAAGGACAGCACACCGCAGCAGACGGCAGCAGCAAACTCGCCTCAGGGGGGAGGGGACCAGGTCTTTAAAAAAGTAGTGCCAAAAGAGAGAGTTGAAATCACCCTTAGAGGGCATGAGCACGTGTCTATCGAGTATATCTAGTTTGGGGCCACTAGGGCGATGGAGAGCGGATGGACTTCACACGGATGCTCATCAGGAGAACAGAGTTGGGTTTTGACCTAGCCCATATCCTTGAGTATGGAACCACTGAGAGAGAGAGAGAGGAAAAACCATGATTTGCTGGAAAACCAACTATTCGGAAGAGGAAAGTAGGCTGCAAACTTACCTCATTTCATACGAGGAGTTTTGCAAGCCAAGGTTTGCGACATTGCTAGTCTCTAAATTAGACACTTACATGGCCGTTTTAGTGGTGTGAAGGTGTCTGACCCACACCCATCTCCTTGCAGAGTTTGGTGTCCCACTCTTTGATGGACAAGAGATTTGAAGTAAGCAAAGAAAAATATCCCTTCTGCATTCCCCATCCATGCACAACTCCCAATCGAAAAAAGTAGAGGCTCCACAAAAATACACCTCATACACCCCTCTTCGGCCCAGTGACCAACGCTGTGGCCCAAAACGGCCACCGGCTCGATACCTTTCTCCTTCCACATCTCCTTGCGCTTTTGAGGAGAAAACATGCGTGCAAAAGGGGTTGGCACTTGGCAGTCAACCAAAGTTCCTTCGAAGTCTTAGAAGAAGCGAACTCTTCATCCAACCTGGATCTATCAGAAACCTGAAACCTCAAAATGGCGGTCTCCGCAGCAATTCTGCCCTGCCAAACTACAGCTTCTGAAGTGACTCGACCACTGCCACATGACCCGCCCCGAGCTATCTCCGACAGTGCATACTCGATAGAGAAAATGGCCGGCTGTGAATACCTCAGTGGCAGGAAAGGACTTGGTTCAACCTGGAGGAGGTCTGCAAGCACAGATGAACTCGAAAAGCTCCTACAACTTACTGCAAGCACTTTCCAGTGCAAGCTTGTTGTGTACGATTCGAAGGGAATCTGCGACCAATACAAAAATTCTAGACTCTGGATTTGACACTGTTTATGGACAAGGACCCCGTGCACCGTTCTGGGATTGCAAGACATCTTTTGCACCAACAGGGCGTGAAGGGGGGCTCATGTGGGTCTCTGAGACCTACAAACTCTGCTTTTCCAGCGTTTCCAGACACTTGGCACCAGTACAGCGTTCTTCCATGTGCCGCCACGCGGCTGTGTGAGATCCAAAAGCTCTTGGTGCTCTTCCTGTTCGGAGGGTCTGTCAGTTCGTTGTGATTGTTGCGCCAGTGGATCGACGAAAAGCCTCTCAAATACATCCAACTAAAACACCTGTTAATGAAATCCTAAGGTCTGTCCTGGTTGGTTTTCCAAAGTCATACTTGAACATTAAAAAGAAGTGTTGACTTGGGGCTTGGGAATGTTGCTTCGCGGCGCCATGAGGGTTCGGTCTCCGTGCCTGGCCTTGAAGAGAACATCCAAAAGAGGCTTCTCTAAGAGTGGATCCAAAAGCTCTGCACAGCAGTCAAGGGCACTCCGGAAGGACTCCTGGCCAGAAAGGCCAGGTCGAGACAAAATACAGTCCGATGTTGGATCAAATCATGACTGCCAGCCTGTTCAGCTGCGCTTCAACATGATCTGTTTTCAGGTGGCCCCTGTGATTTGCGGTGAAGGTTGTTGGTCACCGTGGAATAATCCTATATAGATCAATAGATTCGCTTTCGCACAGGAAATGGAGTCTCCGTCCTTGAGCCAATGAAAGAAGAAGTATATAAGTATAGTTTAGAATCAGTTGTCATCAAGTTGATCAGAAACAATCTCTAATGCATGTGCTTCCTTTAAGACTTTAAGGGAAATGTATCTCGATGTATTTGCTTTGAATCAAGGTGTGGGTTGAGACCTCAAGCTGAACTGTCACCAAACTCTCAGAAAACCAAAATGTTCATGATTCTGGTATTCATCTCAACTAGACCCATCCCTTCGATCGGGCCTTCGCCACACAAAGCCTTCTCCCAAAAAAAAGGAACGCGTGACTCAGCCCGAAGACCGCTGGCGCCTCGCTACCATAGAGCTGCTTTCCCATGCCCACACGCTGTGAGCCCTGCCCTGTGAAGAGGAAGGCCGCACGCTTCTTCGCCGCCTCCGTGCTGATGTAACGGGATGGACTGGAGAAAGAAGCATCACAAAAAGAAAGAATAATGATGAAACTGAAACTACCAGAAAAAGCTGCCGTGGATTGCCCTCTGCCACAGGTCACCACATATCACCAATAACTTCACAGCCTGTCGAGTTGGACAAGTCCCGGTGATGGAGAGGACTTGTGAAGAACGTGGCACATTGCTCATGATCAAATGAATCTCATAAAATGGGCATCATCAAAAGACATCTTCCCACCCAACTGCCTCTCGGTTTGCAGTCTCCTCCCAAAACCTGAGAGATTTACACCAAGAACACCAAGCATGCAAACCTTCCCTTCCTCTGGCCCACTTGAGGACCACTCCAGGAAGGTGCTGTTGGATCACCTAACACCCCACCTCCCCAACGTTCCCAGCAACAACATTGCTTGATGCTGTGTGAGCCTTCTTGATGGAGGCTGTGGCGACATCTCCAGTCTTGCATGTGACATGCGCGTTCGTGCCACCAAAGCCGAATGAAGAAAGGCCTGCCGTGAACAATCATGGTCAACCAGGCGTCGATTTGGAGTCATTAGTTGGATCTTGAAAGGGACGCCCCACAGAAGTGGATCCAGTGGGGCAGATGGTCCCAACATCACAGTCGGCGTGAGTCTACGGAAAAAGCCTTCATGTACATGTACTTATAGAAATGAAGATGTTACCGTCAATGACTGCCGCAGTACAAGCATCACTGGTTTGGTAGGCTCCATCTCCATTCTTCTGTCCAGTTTACCTAGTCTTCCGTCTTCAACCCTCCAAGCCCACCTGACGACAGCATGCTTCCCGACAACGGGGTGGTTGTCAAGGGGATCTCTGCTGCAAAGTCCTCCAAATCGATGGTGGGATTGAGCTTCGAGAAGTGCACGTTGGGCGGAACTTGTCCTTGGGATTCATGGAGGTGGCTCAGGGAATTTCGAAGCCCCAAGATCAGCTCATGTACAATCTTGATGATCGATCCATCCCAGAATCATGTCTGTCCACTTTTCGGGTCGATCAGTAAACCATCCCACAATAATTTCTGCCGATTTGAGCTATAAGTACATTTGTTAGATAAAATGCATAAACAAATAAACAAATAAAAACACATTCAATAAATGCATAACAAATAAACACATATACACATTAAATAAATATATATATATAATTATAAACCAGTATAAACATATATATATACTATAAAAATAGAACAAAAACACACAAAGAGGGTAGCCCAAGCATAGATGGGGCTCACATGGTTTGAATCTGTATTTGTCCGAAGTCGCCAGTGGCTTTGGAAAGTATCATTTGTGTCGATGGTCAGACTGAGCAATCATGGGACACATTGGAACTACCCGCGATGATGGCCTTTGGAGGCAAAGACAACTTTAGGTGCTTGGACCCAATCCTGTTGGGGCCGTTCCTAGTCGAAACTCCCATGATCATTCCTTGTCACCATTGGGAACATGAGACCTCCAGCAAACAGCTCCGCTCCCGCCAACTCACCTGTGTAGGTATTCCTTCCGTTTGTGGGCTTTTTGGAGTCTCCCCATGCATACCAACTCGTTCCACACCAACTCCGCGACAACGCGGGGAGAGTACGCATTCAGAACCGAGGCTCGGTGTTGTAGCGCCAACAAGGACTTTACCAAGCCAGCAACACCAGCTGCGCCCTCCAAGTGGCCAATGTTGGTCTTTACCTTGTGGCGAGGTGGGGGTGGTGGAGAGGGAAGGAGAGGGGGAGCTGCTGGTGGAAAGGAGGGGTATTTATTTTTGGATTTTGTTTGTTTTCTTTTTGGATTTTTTTTTTGTTTTTGCTGGTGGCTTTTGGCTTTTGGTGGCTTTTGGCTTTTGGCTTTTGTTTCTTTGTTGGCTTTTGGTGGCTTTTGGCTTTTGATTCTCTGTTGGCCTTTGGTGACTTCTCTTGGCTTTTGGCTTTTGGTGGCTTTTGGCTTTTGGCTTTTGTTTCTTTGTTCCGTCCCCGTGCCCCCCTCCCACTTTTTAATTTAGGCGGTTGCTTGCTTCATGTGTCAGCATGCCCTGGGTTTGCCGTTGTATAACTAAAACAAAAAAAGCGAAAAGGCAAAATGAAAAAGACAAAGGGAAAGGCAAAAGGAATTAAGGAAAAGGAAAACATTAAAAAACAAGTAGCTTCTTGTTCCTAGTAGTAAGGCCAGGAGCCCCTAGTAGCCTCCTTGCTCCTAGTAGCGATGCCAGAAGACCCTAGCAGCTTCTTGTTCCTAGTAAAGAAAAAGGAAAAAGGCAAACCAAAACAAAAAAAAGGGGAAAGAAAAAAGGGAACAGGACAAAAAGCAAAAGAGAAAAGGAAAACGTAAAAAGGACAAAAGGAAAGGAAAAAGAAAAAGGAAAGGGGAAAGGGAAAAGGAAATGAAAAGAGCAAAAGAAAAAAGGAAAAGAGAAAAAAATAAATAAAGTCAAAACAAAAAGGAAAGGGAAAAAGGAAAAGGAAAAGGAAAGGAAAAAAGAAAAGAACACAGGAAAAGGAAAAAGGGAAAAGGCAAAAGGCAAAAGGAACAGGAAAAACAAAAAGGAAAAGAAAACAGGCAAAGGACAAGGGAAAAGGAAAAAGGAAAAGGAAGAGGAAAAAGGAAAAAGGAAAAGGAAAAGGGGAAAAGGAAAAGGGAAAAGAAAACGGGAAAAGGAAAAACAAACTAATCAATGGAAAACAACCGAAAAACAAAAAACAATAAAAAATTCAGAAATAAATTCGCAACCTGGTGGAAATGATGATGGACCGAAGACCCATAGGCGCATGGATAACTGGCTCTGCACGAGACGTTGCCAGGTGACGGTCGCCAGCATCACGGGCGTGAGACGGCCTCCCCAGCACAACGGGGATCGGGATCCGATGGTCAAGCTTCGTTGAGTTGTCGTGGCCCTACCATTCAATGATTCAGAGCGGGCCTAAAGGGGCCAGGCTGATGGGTTTGTACATGAAGGGCCCAGTTTGTTTCTTGTAAACATGGGATTCTGAGGGAGTTGGCATGAAGAAATTGTGAGTGAAACATATCAGGTCCATTTGCTGTCCAAAAGGTTCTGCCATTTGAGCACCTCCTGTCTTTCCCAACAGGTAGTGAAGAAGACTATAGTAGAAGATGAACAACAGGTCTGATCCATGGTCAAGATTCTCTCAAAAGGAGAGACTCCCAGTGCCACACCGTGGCTGATACCACAAAGTAACCATCCCCAAATCAACTTCTTGACCCACACCACCAAGAGGCAAACATCATCAAACGGTTTCCAACAAGCCCCTCACCCCACGACACCCCCTCTGTGTCTTCACCCTGTCCAATCGCCACACCTGGCCTTCAGCCAGGGTGGCCTTCAAAGCTCCAGTCTCAATGGGATCTCCTAAAGCGGTGCCCGTCCCGTGGCACTCCACCAGCTGCAGCTGCTGTCCGCCCACTTGTGCCAAGGACAATGCCTCACAGATATGGCGAACAGGAGAGTCCTCGATAACACTGCAACAGGAGGGTTTTGGATCAAATCAGTGGGTTCCTGTGCAGCTTTTGTTACCCGGAAGCACCGATCTTGGAGGGTAGAGATATGAAGGATAGAAGAGTCATAACGTGCTCATCTGTCTCACTCATGAGTTTACAGCTTTTACCCTCGGCCATGTTGGTGTTTGGATCGTCCTTGGTAGATCGAAGCAGAGAAGGAGCAACTGCGACGGCATTTCACTGGGTCTCCTCTTCGTAAGCACAGAGCTTGCCGTTAGTCCCTGCCACCTTGAGAGGTGGTGACTCCTCTCACAGACCACCTGGGTGGTAATGATGTGTCAGGAATGTCACAAATCGCAACGGCTATATGGTGATGGCAAACCCAATGAAGAATAAAAATATATTTCTGCGATTCTTTGGAGACCTATCATCCCGGAAACCACAAGCATCAGCACACCATGGAGCTCCTGCCTTCCGGATCACCTCCTGCTGTGCCGGGCCATTGGGCGCCGTCAGGGTAGAACTACGGCCGTCCTGGAGCGCAGGGAGCCGTTTGTCATTTTGTGGGAAGGGGTGAGGTCCTGGATCTGCATTGGATCCACTAGTAGCGTCCTTGCTCCTAGTAGCAAGGCCAGGAGCCCTAGTAGCGTCCTTGCTCCTAGTAGCGAGGCCAGGAGCCCCTAGTAGCGTCCTTGTTCCTAGTAGTACGGCCAGGAGCCCCTAGTAGCGTCCTTGCTCCTATAATACTCAGATCATTCCAACTAACCTTGCTACTGTGTGGACCGTGCAACGCAAAAGGTTCGACGGTGGTAGTCTTGCGATTAGCTCGACTCGTCCTACCAACCTTCGACCATCAACACCACCTCCATAGGGAGCAAGAAAGTGTACCCTCGTGTGGCCTCTGAATACTTGGCGTTCTACCTCCAGAACATGAACATCACATGATCATAAGCATCATAAACCTCAAACACATCTTGCCTTGCCCACGACTTTTGCTTCCTCTCCGAATCAGTACACCAAAATCCGGGACAAAACCGAAAATTCTCGAACAACACCGGGTCACGGCCGTCCTGATTGGAGGCCGTTGCCGCGACAAGAGGCAACGGTCCATCAGTGCCCAACTCGAGCAAGGCGGAGCCGGAACCCTCACCTCAGGGCTCCGCGTTCGCAGGCGTGCCAACACAGGCGGGTGCATCAAACGTGGGGGCGTATCAAGGGGGCTCGCAAAGAAGTTGATGGTTTGAGGAATCAAGTGAGGGAATCATGAGTTGATCAGAAGGCAGATGAGTTCAACGGTTCAACAGCTTTTAATGGTCGTAGGGCACAAACAAGTTGCACCAATCGGAGACCATATCCCGCATTTAGTCCACATTGACATTGATAGCCAACTAAATCCCCCTCCATGGTAGCACCACCTGTGCGTGACTCATTCAATGAGCAAGCTTTCCTCAGCAAATACCATCAGCTGTGAGACGTGTGGAGTGTTGACAAACCAGTTCTCCTGAACTGCCTAGGTCTCTCACACACAGCTAGAACGCCATCTCAGGCTTCCAGCCACAAGCAGGCCTCTACATCCTCTATCCAGAAATCTCGGCTCCTTGTTACGGAGGGATCCATTCCTTGTGATCCCACCCCTACCAAAAGCCATCGAATGTCATTGCAGCGCGCGCCTCTCACGTAGCCGTTGGCCGAGGCATCGAAGGTCTTGCAGCGGCCATCGGGCGCCAGCATTCGCGCCTGGAGTCGAGGCATGGAGCTTCCGCCGTTTGGAGTTGGAGCAAGGACGCTGCACGCTACGAGGGGCTCCTGGCCTTACTACTAGGAGCAATGAAGCTACAAGGAGCAAAGGGCATCGCTACTCGGAGCAAGGACGCTAATAGAAACAGCTATTTGAACCGGACCCACCTTGGTGGAAGTCAAGAAGTACTCACTTCAGGCACCACCACCCTGTGGTGCTTGAACTACTTCCAGAAAGTCGATCCGTCAGGAATATGAGAGCTATCACGTGCTCTCAAATGAGTCAAATGAGCAAATGAACATCTGACTTTCCGGGTCATAATGCAACTGAAGAGGTCTCTCAAGCTCGCTTTGCTCCCTGTGGCCGTGTGACGTGGAGGTTTCCAGTTTGTTGGGAGTTCCTTGGATTTCTTCTAACAGTCCGGGCTGGCTCGCAGAATGCCTCCCACCCACGTTTAAGTGCCAAAAACCAGCCACAGGGACCTACACCAACCGCAGTTGACGTGTCCATCCTTTCCACGTCTCCCTATGTCTCCCCCATCTCCAAGAACGCCTTTGAGAAGGCGACGAATGGCTCTGCGATCAAGTTCAGCTGGACACCCGTCAGCAGCGCTGCCTGCGTTGCCAGCGGCCTTGCTTCCTTACCCTGGGGCTCCAACCTCCTCCTGAAAGGGAATTTGGGGAGGTTTGGAGGCCTGCTTGTCAAGGCAACAAAGGTCACGCGCGATGTCGACAAAGGGGGTGTCAAGACCCAAAATGGGGCTATACACCAACAAATATGACATCATCATGACCCGTTCATTGCAGCAATCACTTGTTGAAAAGGATCAGTCAACATACTGTAAATGAAAATAATTTGAGATGGGATGAGATGCGCGGATGAAGCCCATTCCAAACAGTCATGTTAGCTCTGTGCTTTTCCTGGGTGGAGTCAGAGGAAAACAGCTTCACCAAATTAATAAAAAGAGACATCTCCCGATGGCTCTTGCCGATAGCCTTCTAGCCTTTATTTGTTTATGTTGCATTCTTTAGTAGAATGATGTAAAATAGGAAGTTCATGGTTCTGCACTGCCAACTGCACCCTCCTGCCTCCATGCCCAGGCCAAGTTCCTAGCAAAGTCTCTTGCGCCCCCCCCGTGCACAAGTTGGGCGGTAGGCGTAGACTGACACCACTGCATCCAACATCATCCAGCGAAACGAAAAAGAACCTCTCCAGTGCGACTCCAACTCCGTAACACTCAAAGGAAGCAGGGTCCTTACAGGCGATGTGCAGCGCCACCAACGAGGAGGAGCAGGCCGTGTCCACTGAGGCACTCGCTCCCCGAAGGCCCAAGGAATAGGAGATTCGGTTCGAGGAGATAGATGCGTGCCTGCGTGCAGTTGACGGATCGCCCTCCAATCCCTTGTTGGTCCAAGCACTGAATCCTTCAAATGACTGAAACATCCATGATCACCTCAGAGGAACTTGTGGATCCCTAGCCTTTGAGCCGTTGTTCCTTACATCCCTTCCGACGAGAACCATGTGTTCCACTGCAGCCGAGCAGCGTGCCAGGCCCAGTGTAGGGGTTGGCTGAGCGCTCCCTTGAGAACCTGAAGGATTCTTCGTGGCAACTGAAGGAGCAACAAAAATGATGAATCTGTTCGTTGGCATCCAAACTCTTCCTCTTTGAAGATTCTTGGTATGTACTGTGGTTGGATGGGGTTCCCCCCTGATCTAGGCCCTAGATTCCCATTCCCTAACATCGAAGACTTTGGAGACTTGGATCTTGCTACGGAAGGACCTGATGAGCAAGCTTGACTGTATATACACAAATACTCAGTGCCTCCGAAGATATCTGAAAAATTATACCCAATCTCTATGACATTCTTACCTACAGGACCCTCCAAGATCGGTGACTTGTGGGCCTGAATCAAATAGGTGAACGTCTTCCCCCCCCCTTGTCAAGAAAAACTGCCAATCTTGGAGAGTCCAGCCAACGATCCCTTCACATCTCGCGGAGCCAGAGAGTTGCCATTGGACCAGGCAGCTTGGCCCAGTCATTGTTGCACTGTCCCACAAAGACTCCAGTGTCAGAGCCCAAAAGCACCTGAAACCGGCTCGCGACTCCAACTCGCTGGTCCGATTCAGAGCTTTTCAGATACCAGTAGGTACTCTGAAAGGCCACCGGTGGCTCATGAGGTGAAAACATCCAAATCCATGTCTATAGGTTTCATTGTGTACATATATATATATATCACTATATCACCCAAAAACGAAGTGATGTCCCATGCATCTTCGATTTGTGGGCGGCTGGGACACAGGTAAGGACGAAAGCTTCTAGCCTGGTACCATGTCATCATCTTGTCCCAACACATTCAGATTTATGCCGTTCACTGATGCCGCTCAAAAAATCTACAAACATATCCCTGAATGTACCAGCTAACTTACGCAATCTCGGACAGCATGACCCTACATCGGTCGCTCGCTGCCTCGCCTGCTTGGCACGACCCGCGTGGTGACATGCCGCATAGGAGACTTCCAACGCCAAGCGCTGCTGGGGATCCTGACTAGTAGCGATGCCCTTTGCTCCTAGTAGCAAGAATGCTCCTAGTAGTAAGGCCAGGAGCCCCTAGTAGCGTCCTTGCTACTAGTAGCTGGGACTGCGAACCGGTGGAGCCATCTCAGTGCGTAGCGCCAAAAGCACCGAGGACAGACGTCAGGGAAAGGTCCGAGGTCATGGACTTTGGGGGGTGAAAATAGAAAGCATCTCATACGGTCGTTTAACCGTTACGACATGTTACGACCAGATGATCTCATGGCTTGTGCGGGAATAGGTTTGGAGGCAACTAGAGGCTTAGCCTTGCTACTAGTAGCTTCTTGTTACTGGTAGTAATGGCCTCCAACCTAATACCCAGTAGCTTCTTGCTACTAGTGTTGATGTGTTTGCGGGACCTTTGGACCTACTTCTTGCAGCTGAAGTCGTTTTGGAGCGAAGGAGCTTGTAGAATGTGGGTTCCTGCGACTTCACCAAATGTGGTCAGCCTTCTGACTTCTTCAGTTAGGGTCAAATTTCCCAGAAATGGACGTGGATCATGGCACCTAAATCGCAGCTTTCTGGAGATGTCAATCGAATCAGTGCTTGTGGGGTACTCCTTCGCAAGTACTTATATCTGCAAAATCCAATTTGGGAACCTTGCCTAGTCAGCGGGTATGGTAGACGTACTGTACTTTCGTTTTTGACCCGTGTGCCCAAAATCACTCTGAACCTCCCCGGCCAAGTCACGATGGTCTTGGCCTCAGCGGCTGACATCCCAAAGAAGCCTGGGCTGAAATGGGCTTCGAAAGTATCTCCGAGTGGACGACTCTAGGTATCCACAGGATCCCACGCTGAACTCATGGAAAACGCACCAATCGAGGTCTCCATAGACTGGGATAGTCAGCCAGACAAACATGAATCCCATGTTCTACTGTACTCTTTTGAGATTTCTCTTTCTCTTGGGTCTTGGACATCTCTGGTCCCTCCACCGCCAGGCGGCCGCTGTCGAACATCTCGGCGCCCTCAACGAAGCCACCATGCTTGGCGTACATCACATTACCCAGTGCCTCCACCAAAAGAAGAGCACATGGATGAGTAGCTGGCTGCTGGAATGGCACGAGATGCCACACAGGCATACAGCGAAAGAAGTGTAATTAAAGCACAAACAATTGGTGTGTATGTATAGGTATGCTTCAGGCGGACAAAAGTTTATGCTTGTTTACCATGCTCATAAAACGCTGTACGGTCAACTGCGATCGAATTACCAAGTCCAATTTTCGTGGCAGGTGTGGGACGGTCAATTGTCACATCGTTTTGAATTTATAGTAATAAAAGCCTTCCCAGTATGAAAAGTGACCGTGCACCCGTTCCGAGGTCTCCCAGTGTAGGATTCTAGGGGGGTAAGGGTTGTAATGAGTTTGAGCTTTAAAAAGCGCAACTTTTGTCTGGCCAGTGTATATTATATAATCTATATATATATACCAAAACTTCAGGTTTATCCAGTTTCTGCTACTGAGCTACTGAAGGCCATTCTGATGGAGTTCCTTGCTCCTTTCATACAGCAGCACCGGATCCGAGCATTCCCGGCTTGGAGGATGGTGTCGGAAAGCATTGACGGTACTTCCTGGAGCCCCAAATACTACATTCAGTGCTTGCTTCCCTGAAGTTGAGATTCTTGACATTAAAACTGACTGGAATGCACCAGGGATGGCAAGCACAGAGATTCCTAAAGAAGTAAGATTCGAGATGAAATATGTATCTACAGCAGGCAGTGAAGCATTAAAGGCAAAATATTTCTTTGAGGAGCTGGTGCAACTGGTGATTGGCTTGAAGTTCGTCATATGATTCCGAAAATGTACAGAAATGGGTGTTGCTCAAGCTCTTCCAGGCATACCAGGTGTGCCGTGCCGGAATGTTGCAAAATGAGGGAGCTGAGTAGTGGCTCCAAGCCAGAAGTGAAGTGCATACTCCACGACATTCCACATTTGAAACAACGAAACCAACCCGTTATCATTTCGTCTACATAGTAGCTGTGAAATCCTAGGCTTCTTTTTTTCAGACACAGTTGCCCTTTAATCTGTGCAAATTGAAAAGTGAAACAAGCTGGACATGTCCAGGCGGCTTCCATGTCCGGATCGAAGAACTCTTGCAAGTCGAAACGCAGGTAGGGGATTTCCTGAAGGCTGACTGCTACCCGTGCAGAAATTTCCGGAATGACCTGACCCTATGGGTCCCACGTATATATATATATATATATACAGTGTCAGTCAATCATTTCCTACCAAGCAAATTCGCTTCGATTAGCACAGGGCCCTGATACAAAGGGCACGAAAGCCCTTGCACGTACAGCTGAGTACACCCACAAGAGTCAGGTGTTGTTGAACATATACTCTCCCAAAAAAGAACATGTAAGCATGGAATCTCCTGTTTCCAGCGGAAAGCAATCTTGCAAGGGGCCATGTTCCCTCCCCTGCATTCTTTATTCTCTTTCTCTCTTGTCCGTGGCAGGAGGTCATCAAGGAGGCTTGAGGTGACAAAGTCATGGATGCAAATTGGTAGGGTCACAAAGTCAAGCTTCCCTAAAAATCTAGGAACCAAATCATTAGTGCGAGCGCTTCTTCAAGGAAGCTCTCCCTGCCCTCAGGCGGAGGGAGCTTCCTTGAAGAAGCGTGAGCTATCCTCCATCCATTGTAGTAGCGTCTAAGTAGAAGCTAGTAGCGAACTTCTCCCTTACCTAATTAAGTAGGCACCTACTTCATTAAGTAGGAGCGGGCTTAAGACCGATCAGGCAAGTCCTTGGGATCGCATAGACTGATCATGCAAACTTCTTAGTAACAAAGCAAGTAGCGTCCTTGTTACTACTAGTAAGGCACCTGTTCCTAGTAGCGTGGCACTTGTTACTACTAGTAAGGCACTTGTTACTAGAAGCGATGCACTTGTTCCTACTAGCTTCTTATTACTACTTAGTGAACCTGCAAGCATGCTTAACCCCATGATGTGTGGCCCCTGGGAAGCCTCTTAGCAAGAGCCACGTCAGTATGTCACATACTGTATGTGTTCAAAACCTGCCTGTGGGGCCATACCTTCCCTCCTAGAGTTTGGCAATATCTGGTGCAAATCAAGTGGTCCAGGTGCCCCTCGGGGTATCATGGACTGAATTACAGCAGCCACATCTTTTCAGCTGGAACGGGCTATGCAGGAACGGACACTTACCGTATTACTCCAAACAAGTCCAGATACTTCCGTCGCGTAAGCCTTCAATGCGCCAAACGATCGAAACATATGATGCCAATACCAAGAACCCCACCAAGAACGGCGTAGTCGTTTTTTGTCTAAGTGGGATCTGCCAATACCATCATCATTTCGGCCTTTCACAACGTCCGCTGCTCCTCTGCGCGCATCAAACAATGCAGGCATATGTTGAATTCTTGCCAGACCAGTGCGAGGTCTGCAACAGGTCCGGTCCCTGCAGTACGCTCTCAAAAAAAAGACAACCCGCGCCCCAATGAGGGTGCATGTTGCATTTCGTTTCGTCCGTCTTTTCTGGCCCTTTCGCTGGTCCTTCCGCTTTGGTTGGAGATGTGGTTTATCCTACCATGTTTCTTTGTACATGCCGTGCGACCAACCCTTTGGAAACTTGCACTATGAGGCTGTGAGGGGCGTTGGACCCGATTATGTGTTTGCTTGCAAGGTTTGCAAGCCACCTATCCCGCTGATCAGCCAAGGTTCCGTGATAGCATCCTGCCGTTGAAGCCAGTTCGACCAGATCTCCAAGCCTCCGAGGGAGGACAGGGTCAATTCAGGCAATCAACAGGAATGATGGCCATGATCGGCCAGCCCAACTTCTCCAGTTTGAGTTATTTTTCCCCAGAATCCACATAGTTATCAGAGAGAGACAGAGAGAGAGATTGATATATATATATATATAATAGAGAGAGAGATATGATATATATATATATAATAGAGAGAGAGATATGATATATATATATAATATATATATATATTGTATATAGTTTTATATATACTATACCCAAACTAATCAAAATTATATCTAGGATTTCTTTGACAAAGCGCATGCTTTTGGGGATGCCCATGTTGGTCTGCAGGGGTCGCTCCCAGTGAATCAGCCACACCTTCGCCTCCTGGAAAGCGGCAGGTCATGCCCCTGCACGCCACCACAGCACTACCTGGCAGATTGGCCAAAGCGACTATGGATGGACAAGAGGTTGTAAAGCTTCAACACCGGGCATTTTGGAAGGGCAAGCGATGCAAAGGTCACCAACTTCAGAGTGCCCGATTCAAAGGCAATGACTTTCTGACTCAAGGACCCCCCAGAAGGAAAAGAATTGTCTAAAAAGGGGTTGGGGAACACGATTTGCGGACCGCTGTCAATGGCTAGCGCAGTGGGTGCTGTGGGAGATGAATTGGATCACCTCCATGTGAGTAAAGGAAGCGTGAAAACAAGCTGTGAATTTGCCATCCTGTGTGTGTGCGCGCAGGGTTAACGCAATGAATTACAGTGAGCGTGGTGCGAAACACATTGGTTGGCGGGTCTCATTGTTCTTTACACACCCAGGCCCATATTTGTATCATCTATCGTGGGCCATCGTGGGCTCGAGTTCCATTTTTGCTTGGACCGGCCATGCACGAAGAGCAATACCATCGGCCCTGAGCCCCACCTGATGATGCAGCAGCCCTGGCCACTCGGGTGAGAGGCTGAGGCGCCGTCGTCTGCAGCTGAGACTGCACCTGTAGCGCGCGTCGTTGTCGATAAAATATATGGAACTAGGTTGAACTGACTATATGTAGTATTATAATGTATTCCATATTATATAATCAATGGAGCACCCAGTCGGAAAGTGCCTTCCCTAAATCAACAATCCCAAAACGTCTTGTCGGATGTCTTTTCTCCAGAACTGGCAAAAAGTGGCCCCCGCAGTCTGCGTTGAACGGGTTTCGACGCTCAAGCAGGGTGGTGCTTGAGACGTAGTCTATCAGTCTATCTATATTCATAGGTAACAATAGGTGTTATATGGTGTCGCTGTGCCCCTAGTACCATCTCACCCGGCTGAAGCAATTAGTGCCTGCCCATGGGCGGCAATGAGACAACCCTGAAGAATCTCCTGGTGTAAGTCTTGCAAGTTTGGCAGTAACATCTGCTGGCTCAACCTTCCGCTGTTCGCTTGTGCCACTTGCCATTCTCTCCGTTTCACACACCAAGGAGCTAGATCGGTGATGGCGCGCAAGGTGGGGTGGTCGAACATCAAGGTGTTCCTGGGCGCCAAATGTGCCCCGGAAGCATCCGGAAGCCATGTGAGCAGGACCTTCAAGCCACCGGCTCAGGAACTTGCCGCAACAGAGGTATACGGTATACAAGCTCTTGTCAAGGCAGTGAACATCAACTGAGTGTTCATGTTTTGCACGCCCAAAACAAGTCAACCTCTCCAAACCTTGAGCCCGAAGGAATCCTACCATTCCACCGTTGAGCACTGCGAGTGTAGCATGTCTGCTTTGCAACCCACAATCGTCCCAATCACACCATCAATTTATTTGCTACATGCCAAGGACAAAAGATCCAGTGGGACCAGTGAGGCCATTACGGGCGACACTCGCAGAAAATCCGCGAATAAAACGCTACCGGGACTGTAGCTCCAACTAATTGCCCACCAAGGTGCGGGAACTTGATGCCAGCGCCTGCCTCGGCACTGAGGCGATTCCGGAACTCCACCGAGCTCAAGGAGTCCTCGCGCATGCGGAAAGGCGCGCAAAAGGCTGATCGGCGTAAGAGTCGCGCGGAGTCGCACGGGCGGCGGGGGTCCATGCCGGCAGCCATCAAGGGCTCGTCCACATCCACTGCTGAGCCCACCACGTCCGAAGCCACTGAGCCTCGGACCAACCGGCGATGTGGAATAGCAGAAGTGCCGTGTTGTCTGTTCTGTTGGTTTGTAGGGGTTGATTTGAAGATACTAGTGGCTTGAAGAGGGGTGGAAAGCTGGTCATGGCCACCTCGTGCAAAAGCTAACATGTTTCGTATTCATGAAGCCTGCGCAAAGGGGATTATGAATGACTATGATTCATGATGATTCTACTGATTCGCAGGACAGCGGTCAGAAACTATTCGCAACGGTCACATGGTCAAATGGAGGATGTGAAGGATGTAAATCGAAAAAAAAAGAACCCACAGCGTGGGATTTCTATTTCAAGGAGCTTTGATCACTTCAACTGGATCTTCAAGATGCCCAATCTAGTTGCCATGAGAATCTAGTCCTAAAGAGTCGGTCCAGCTCCCCGACTTGCATGTGGCGTGTCTTGATCCATCTTTCTCGCACAGGAGCGGAAGGCAACCGGCAGCAAGACTTTTTTCCGAGCTCGAAAAAGGCAGTATGTGGCTACAGGTCGAACTGCACGACAAACATGGAGTACTTGAACCGAGCATCTCTTTGTGAGGATTCTTCTGCAGTTAATGACATCTGCGTGTGGATGACTATGAAAGTCGTGATCTTGGTCCTCAAAATGTGGAGATCGACCCACACCCAACGGAAGCGAAACGCTTTCCCAGAGCTGCTTGCGCAGAACTCTGCGCAGCCTTGCAGCTGGCGCAGAGAGCTTCTCCGGATTTTGAAGAGAAGCGATTCGCTCCCCACGGATTAAATTGAAAAAGCTAGGCTCCCCTGTGTTTGAAGGCGAAGACGATCACTTGGCATTAGGGTGAAATTTGAGCACTGCAAAGAAAGGTCCCACTGGAGTGGCCCAGAAAACTGGAACATGGCCGAAAAAGATGCAGGCACACATCCAAGTTGTACTACCTAATGAGTAGGGACTTCACGGGCATTCTGCATGGCTCTCAATCTCTCAGAGCATTAGATCTAAACGTTTGGAGAGTCCCCACTCACACTGCAGTAGCACAGCGGCCTTCGGAAAGCTTTCCGATCTGTACTGGTTTGTCCCAACTTTCAATCCCAAGTTGATGTCCAGTGGGGGTCTATCGAATCATCGAATCCTCACCCTACAGTTCTTTTCTGACTGACCGTCTCGCAAAAAAAAATAGATTTTGACGAGACTAGTTGTGTCAATGTATGCTATGAAGGTAAGTAATGAATGAATCCCCAACCGCTTCTGGACTTAAAGCCTCAGCTAACACCTACCAGCTCTTGCTCTTGAGCCTCCATTTCGTATCTCTCAATGGCCCGTTGCATGAACTCGTCGCCGTTCAGTTTGGGCCCACTGCCGCCCCATTCCTCAAGCGAAGCGAGTGAGGTGTTGCACTCCCCATGGAAGACTATCTTCCTGCCATGTGGGGGGCAATGTGTGTTTGGGGAGGAGCAGTTGTCAGGGTTGTCATATCTCCTGTGGTGTTTTGAGGGCGTCCTTTCTGATCAACCTTTCAGCGGCAGTCTTCAAGACACCTCTTCATGGACTCCATCACATCATCGAGCTGTCGCCATCCTGCACATCCTGTGGGTCAATCCAGAAACCTGTGAGTGGTTCGCCTACTGTATGCCTTCGGACTGGCCCCACATGGCTAGAGCACTAGTCTGCAACCCCCCTTACAACGCCGAGTTCATCCGCACCGAACGAAATCATCTGCATCAAGATGATTCTATTGATCTGTCCAAATCTGCAAAGGCATCCCTAGGTCTCTTTCCCCTTCGACCAGACACTGGACTCGGTTGCCCCATTGTTCAGACAGACCTATGATTTTTTGACCAACAGGTCCCCAGAGGCTCCATGTCCATGTTCAAGTTGGGTCCTAGAGTTTACTTGGAAAACAGTCTCAAACTCACCCCTTAAGCTGGACGTTTTTTTTCTTAACGCTCGCTCTCCCCCCCTCTCTCCCTACTTAATTAAGTCGGCGCTTACTTAATTAAGGGAGAGGTAGGTAGTATCTTACTTAAGCTACTTGTACTGATGCAGGATAGATCACGTTTCTATTCATTTGGTTCCTGGATTTTTAGGCAAACTAGCTCGACTGTGTGCTTTTGTCAAACTCACCCCATCGTATGACGTCGTTCTCCTATATACTTCGAAGATCTTCGAAGCACATGATGTTGGGAACTGGTATTCAATCCAGAGCAGAGGCGATTTTTCTTAGCTCGCCACCCCCTCAGCCAGTTCCCCCTCAGGATCTCCATCTTGAACCACTCCCCAGATTCATCTGAAGCCACCCCTCAAGAACCATCAACCACGAGCTGCCAAACCGCTGGTTCTTCAGCTTTGCACCTCATCAACTAGCACATTTGGGTGGTTATGGGAGGAGTATTGGTGTTATCATGTTATCTGTTTTAGGTATGTTTAGGTATTGACCGCTAGATACGACTAGATCCTTCGAGCGACTTCTTGGTGTTTCGCCCTTTTCCTCCAAGGCCCCCCCTGCGTCCCATCACCCAAGTTCCTACCCTCACCGTCTCACCGTCCGGGTCTCTTCGAAGAGTTGATCGGATTCGTAGTACTCCAAAAGCTTCGACACGGGCTCCTCCCGCCATCCGGCAGGGCCCAGGAACTTGAAGTCGATGGAGCCACGATCCGCGATCCAACGAGAGAAGATTTTGAAGGCGCCCCAGAAGACCATATCACTATTCCTCAAGCCCAGGCACAAGAAGGGGGTGCAACACAGTGCAACTGATTCTTTGGCTGAGTTCTTTTCCGTGGGTGAAAGAGATTGAGAAACCCAAGGAGGCCATGAAACCGTTCCTCAGTCCCACAGCCCTGATGACAAGTCGCTGGTCAGGAGTGATCCTGAAACCCAAAGGAACCCATGATGCTCATCCTAACTCTGTTTGCGGCAAGATTTGGAGTTCCATGACACACAAGCCAGGCCCGCAGTACAAGGTTCTTTGGGACTGCCAATACTGATTGTACGAACCCAAGCACTATGACCCATGGCCCATGGACATGACCAGAGTGAAAGGTTGGTGGTCTTTGAGACCAACATGAAAACAAAGATGAAAAATGTGTGCGGACCAGACATGGAAATCAGTGAGAAGGCAAAGGTTTCCAACGGGTTTTGTGCAATTCCAAGACGGCCCTTTGGTCAGGGTAGGATGACCATGACCATGGCACAAGTGATACCAACTTGCCAATTGATCTTTGTGGCCTTTCGTCTCTTGACCGCCCACCATCAATTTTCCGCCATCATCGACAGGCTTCAGGTAGAAGACCCGTCCGACGATCCCCGGGTAGTGCCGGTTGAGGATGGTAATTGCTGCCTGCCACGGTTTTAGCACGAGTCTGACGAGCGCGTTGTCATCTCATGCAAACCACTTCTTTCCAACATGCATAATACTGGCTGGAAGCAAAAAACACACAAGTTCACCCAGGCTTTTGCCCCCTACAAGTAGCTTTGGCAGTCTCTGCTGTTCCTGCTGCAGATCTCAAGAACATAATGTGAGGCCCTAGAGCCCCTGCCTTCAGGACAGCAAAGCCATTGTCCAGGCTCCCAAGCTCTTCCAGGATCTCCTTCGATGGCGCATCCTTGCTCCCCGCCCCGGCCGCATAGTAGGGGTTCCGAGCCTGGGTCAGGGCAGCTCGCTATGGAGCACTGGAGCAACTGCTGGTCCCTTCAGTTGCCACCTTTTCCACCTCGAAACTTTCCCACACCCAAACCCCCACACCTCACCCACCTGATCGCACCACACACCTTACCCAAACCACCATTCCCATTCGCACCTCGTTGTAGGTCCGCTCATGCCCTGCGGTGCCGCTCACGTTGCCCACCTGCTTGACCGCACCGATATCTAAGATGTAGGACCCTGCGCCCTTTCCCAACGACGCCACCTTCGTGGCCATCAGCTCCTCAGGATGAGTCGGTCGCCACTCAGCCAAGCATGGCATTGCACTCGGTGAATCAACCAAAATCTAGAGAAATATGATGGAGATCCTAGTGGACTAAATCCTGCACAACTTGCAGTATGTTCAGTGGATTCTGGATCTTTTGCAAGGTTACTTAATTGGTGAAAAATGTACCCATCAAATCCCATCAACAGTATCAATTCGTGGCCAGCGGCACGTAGTGCCAGCGCCAAAGTAACAAACAAACTCGGCGAGAGCCACACTATGACCCTTGACCTCTGGTGCGGCGGGTACTGTTGATTTTGTGTGCCCTAGGTTTATGCTTAAAGGGTGGAAAAGCCGGGTTTCATTCCGAGATTCGAGCTTTCACACCATTGAAAAAGCTTCTGAAAGCTTAAGCTCGAGCTCGAGGGTTACATGTTACATGTTTGTAATTTGGAAAGATAAGCAGGACCACTTGCGCTTCCTGTCTTTGAGGGTCTGGACATCTTGGACGTTCCATCCATCTGAGTCCAAGGATGTCCAAAGCATCCAGGGCTCAAACACCAGCGCACCAGCTCTCAGATGGTGCCAGGGATGCATATTCTCCGGGTTCGCAAACTTCAGTCGCCCAGCGCAGTAGGGACGGCCCTCCTTGTCCAACAAGAGGGAGTCCGAAAAGTACATCTCAGCTCCAGGATTGCTTTCCTGACACGGAAAGGTTGCAGAAGATTGCAGCCCAGGAGGACTCGGAAGGTGGTCGGACCACAGCGAGAAAATATCAAACGGAGTTGCAGAAAGAAGTAATTGGGAGGGCTCAAAATAGAGACCTGAAGATTCTTGACTGAATTGCAAGAGAGGTATCCTGAGCACGGAACCTGAAAACTATGTACAGTATTTGTTAAACCCCCAAAACCGGATGTTCCTTTACAAAAAATGGGATTGAAGTTCAGCCTCTCTTGAATGTACCAGTGTCCTTGAAAGGGAGTAAGGAAGGAACCTCCCTGGTCAGTATTTCGAGGCGAAGTAGTTCCAGAACCTCGGTCTACGAGTCCACGATCTCCTCGTGAATCACAAACTCCTCTTTGAGGGATATGCAAAAATGACGGCCACATCAACGCGTCAAGCGTCCTCGGAGAAGAGCTGCGAGGCGGCGCCTGTGCGGTAGTAATCCAAGACCTCAGCCAAACAAATGGATCCAGTGGATCCAATGGTAAAACTAAGGGCGTGGAGGTTGCTCCGTAGCATTTAACCACCTCCAAATTATGTGTATTTGTCATAACCCCTCACACACAAGTCACCTAATATTGCCCGAAAAGCATCCAAGAAACGTTCCACTCCTTTCGCCACTTGGCAGTAGCCTCCAAGCGCAACAAGGCCTCTCGTACCTCGTAGTTGGAGGCCACCAAGTAGCGCTCCAGCAAACCACGCATGTTCCTAGGTACGGTGCAACAGGGCTTGGTGTTACATGCATGGTCCAGCAGTGCAGCAGGCACAGCTGGCATGTTGGCTCCAGGCACCTGTTTGGAGACAGGTTCAGCTTGTGGTTCAAGCGGGTGACCAACGGGAGTCGGCGGGTGTCATCTGTCTGTAGATCAGATGGTGGCCCACAAGATAGCGAGGTAATCCAAGGCAAAGGGGGGTGAGTGTGTTTTTCTTGTGGTTCAACAGAAATTGCACCCATAAGGATTACACGAACCTTGGGAGGAGATTGGGAAGCTGGGAACTTTCGCATACCTGGAAGATCGGCGGTGGTTTACTGTTTCTCTGAACGAGGCCAAGGGAATGTTGCTGCGATATTGGCGGAACGAGGGAAAAGACTGAAAAGCTTGGCGTCATATGGACTTGTAGCTCAGACTCATGTGGGAACGAAACTCTCCCACCAACAACACCAGTCAGAGTCAGGCCTATTCTCAGACACAGGGAAGGCAGGGAAGGCCTTGTTTTCCCATCAACCAAATCGGATCCGGTCGGATCATCCAGGCTGCACGTTGAAGTAGGGATCCTCCACAACCTCCGGGTAGATATCGTTCTTCAACCTCTCCTCCAGCACTGACCAATGCCTCTCCTTACCATTCGAGCTCTGCTTCAGATCAGTTTCCGACAACGTTGTGGGATATCCCACCCAGCGATAAAGTTTACCTGGAGGCCTCTAAGTCTAAAGTGATCTATATATATATATAGAGATATCTAATGACGGTTATGGAAGTGTTGCTAGGTGGGGAGGATGGCCCAAACAATGTCTCTTATATGCGAGGTATCACTGCATGAAAGTGGTCTCCTCACTTCCATCTTCAAGAATGAGTTCCTCCGCGACAGTCCAACCAACTCACCAACTCACCCCACCTATAGGCATCAACCAAAGCCACTCCAACCCCAATCTGAGCTGAAAAAATCCCCTTTGGCCAGGTCCACCTGCCCTTCCCCAACTCCACCCGTTTTGTCCACATGCTTTGCCGTCTTGGAGCCATATCGGCCAGCAGCTCTTGCCGCTCTGCTGAGGCGAACTCCATCCCCGGCGTCGTGGAATCTGACGAGGAGGATTCCCGCGCACCGGGCGCGCCTTCGTGGTTGCATGGCGGATTGGGAGAAGGGGCACTATTGAATGTGACACAAGAAGGGAATATGGTTTTAAGATATATATATATAAGGATATATATATATATATATCCACCCTCTTCAACAGACTTGTTCTCACCCTGTTCAAGTTTGGGATGTGCTTTCGACATTGACTCAAGCCTCAGTTGGAGGTCTTGTTTGTGGTTGTTCTTTGTGTGTGTGTGTCCACTCCTGTTTCCAAGGACACTACTCTAGTACTTTTTCTAACCTACCCTACGAGCCTTCCAACCACTGTACAGTAGCAGGGGGCACGGCGGCCGTTCACCTAGCCGTGCTAACAAAGCTATGGTGTTCGGTTGGAAGAGATACTGGGCGCGGTATCTTGTACCTGCAATTTTTAACTCTCACTCATTGATGCGTCTAAGTCAGTTCAACGCTGTCTCCTACGTTGATTTTGCAATAAAGTGCTAATGCTCTCGGCTAATGCAGTACCTAAATGTAAAGGGCTAATGCACACCGCGAAGCAACCTGAAGTCACGCTCCACGGAGCAACCTTCTCAAGTGTGTTTCCGCAGCTTCTTCCCACAGTGGTAAGCTGTGTGATCCCTACGGGGCGCCGTTACTGCAAGAACCTTCTCACTCCTCACCGCGGGAGTAAATTTTCCTGAAGTCTTTCTGAAGTCCATTTGACTGAAAATTTCCTGCTCGAGATCAGCTTGGATCGTCTCACCCCGCACATGTGAAGAATACTGCAGAGTTTACTGTATCCCTTTCTGAAGCTCACTGCAGAGTCAACTGATAAATGTTTCACCCGGGAAACCAGTTCAGTTCATTTTTTAACCTCTCAAGTTTTAATTCTGATTTCAATTTTCCAGAGTTTAATTGCAGTCAGTCGACACACTTTACAATTTTTCGAGTACACGACCCTCTTTTATTTATTTATTTATTTATTTCCTTACATACATACATATTTGGATTGTATTTGACTTGCCGAGCAACCATGACGTATCCCTGGCCCTATTCACTACCGCCACACATCCATCAACAACCACAACCTACACAACCCCATTGGATTCAATATCCACCACAAGCTCCACCACAACCATATCCAACACTGCCACCGGCTCCACCACACCTCACATGGTTATCCACTTTCCACTCCACCTCCACCTCATGCTCACTACATCCAACCACACCAACTACAGGCACATTTTCCAGTACAACCTACGGCTCCTTTCGATACTACCCACCTTGCGCAACAACATCCACCCCTCACGATACAATCACCACAATCCCAGGCTCATACACATCCCACATTGCCACTTCAACCTCAACCTCAACCTCAACCACTACCTCCTCAACCACATCTACCACATCAACTACATCCATCACCACACATGACAAGCCAATCCCCAGCCGCGCCATCACCTCAACCACCTCAACCACCTCCACCACAAACACCAGATCTACCACAAGCACAAGCACCAGATCCAGCAACGAACATTTCACCACAGCTGGCCACACCTACTCCACCACCACCACCTCGCATTCCAATTGCTCCACCAGCTTCTACTCAACCTGCTTCAGCATCTATCACCACAACCGCACAACCTCCGCCACCACACCACTTACCACGCCCTCCCAAGCCAACACCATCCATTGCACCCACACTCAGCACTACAAGAGGCATTTGGCGCGACCCAGATCGCTCACCACCACGCACACCTGAACATCACCGCTACTCAGCCTTTCCAGCTGTTCCCACCATTGCACCTTCACAAGCTACATCCAGATCCAGGAGCCGTACTCGCTCACTCCGCACCACGCGCTCTCCACTACCACGACGCCGAAGCTCAGCCACACAATCCGTGGCTAGCTCTCAACCACAATCCAAGCCCGCAGACAGACAAACATCACCATCACCAGCACTCACCCAGGACAATGCTCACTCTTCCAGGCATGACGTCACTGCAACTACCACTGCAAAACGCACTCCAGAGTCAACCCACCGTACTTCCGGCATCACACTCAAACCCAATCCACAGTTCACACCCAAACATTCCACAAAACAGACAACTACTCCGCCACCTCCAGCACCACCACCCGCAGTTCCAGTTCAACGTCGACCTCACAATTTGCCTCCTCCACAATTCCAACCACCCACTGATCCAGCACAATTGGACGTCTTCCGATGGATCAACCACTATGCACAAGCACTTGATGTCAAAAATGAACCAATGATTTCATACGTGGCAAAGGTACTCAGCGCAGCTCATCTCAACAGCACCCACTTCACCGACCTGCAACTTCTCACACACACACAAAATGGAGTGACGACACCAACAAAGAAGAACATTATTAATTTCTATTACTCACAATCCCCACACTAGCAAGCAGGGGCGATGCACCGATCCTTCCTCCCACAAGGAGAGAGGCACTAAACATACCACCCATAAAGCACATTTTTGCGGCACACGTCAGTGAGGAGGGCAACATCATTTCAATACTTGAAGCGGGAGAAATCGTACGATCCGTTTTACATGATGACCACAATGTGGTTATTTTTGTCAGGCATTCGAACTGTCGAACTATGAGCCCCATGATGCTGCTGAAGCTGCACGTGTTCTATTCAATGCTTCAAACATGGCCAAGAACCGTAGCGGCCTCATTCTGACGATCAAAGCCTACGGGCACGGCCAAAAAGTCACTCATGGTGGCGAATCCGCAGCCAACGACCTGCTGCTCAGAGGAGAAGGGATTGTAAAATACACCCCAGGAAAATGCTGGGTAGCTCATCCCAAACATTCAAGAATAGAAGGGATAGCCTGGAAAAGCGATGCAAAGCCACCGCTCAGTTTCATTTAATTCAACCTATCCAGCCCAGGAGGTTCTTTTTTCACCCCATATCACGGATGACGACCTAGCCTCAAACAATCTCAGCCTGCCTGCTCGCTTTTGGTTTAGATTCTGATTTCTTCATATTGTTCGATTATTCGATGACAACTTGCGGTATTTCCAATATGTTATTTCTGTACAGTTTGATGCCGACAACATGGTCTTCCTCGCGACTACTTTCGCTCCAATGTACCGGATTTTGTGCTTTTCAGCCTTCCTGATGATTTTAGACCTTGACTCCGCACGATTTTCCACATTCTGCACCGCAGCCATTTTGTATTATCTTGAACATTGAGCTCGATCCCTTACAATAGCCCGCGCTATATTTGCTCTATCACGACGATGACTTCACCTTTGGACACAGCATTTGCACATCGACTCCTTCTAGCACACCTTCAAGCAGCCACATCTATTGCCACCACTTTTCAAAACCTTCCACCATTTACACCGCAACCACCACAACATGCACATCACCAACTCACTACCACTCCACCTTCTTTCCAAAGACCAACCAGACGCACTCCTCCACCACCGCAGCCACAGCCGTCTCATTCACGCAGCCGCAGTCCACCTCCCACCACAGGCACACTCTTCAGGGAGTGCAAACCAGAACCTTCTCCCTCACACACACCCACTTCACCACATCAGTTTTCACCACACCACCACAAGTCCAAAGCGACTCACCACCACAAGAACAATACAGACCTCCAGAAACAGCCTGCACCACCAATCACAACGATTTCTCTCACCAGCTCGCCCAATTCGCCTCCACAAACATCACCAATTCCACCGATTCCACCACTACCTACACCAGTACCACCTGCATCACCAGTACCACCATCAAAACCAGCACAAATCCTTACGGGTTCACCACACTATCCTGACAATGGAGGATGGGAACCCAGCGAAGATGAAAAACTGGCGGCCTTTAACCTTTAAACTCAACAAGCGAGCTCGCCCCAGTTGGAAGTACATAGCAAAAGCACTCAACAAAACACCTTTTGATTGCAAAGGTCGATGGCAAGTCTTGCGAATTCTTTACACACCTCAACAACCAGAGAGTCCAGAAGCGGAAGCGGAAGCAGCATCATCACCTCACAAAGCATCCCACCAAGCAGCAGCAACCCCTCCAGCTACAAAGGATGCCAGTACGATGACTACAGAACCCCCAGCTCCATCAGACAAGGAGACATAGAACGCGGACCAACAGTACACGACAGTCCAAACAGAGCACCTACATATCCACTACCCCCACGACGACTTGGTGCTGAAGAACATCCAGAACTTTTGATGGCTCTGTATGTATTTATTTATTGTCAATTCGTACATATTTACATATTGGCTTATTGCTTCTTGTCGCGTCAGCAGTTGTGAGCAATAGACTCCAACCCACAACACACCATTACAGCTTTCTTCCACACGTGCAGCAAAAAACAAGATCGATTGCCAGCAGAGCTCATTTTGTTTGAACACTCGCCACACACATCAAATTCTCGACCACTGGCACATCACCAGTACTGTGTACAGACCATGTTATTCCGTTTAATTCGTCGTTTCATTGCATCTATGCGAACCACTTTCGATTGGTCTTCCTGTTGTTGAACCTGAAGAACTTTTTCTGTTTCCAAGTTTTGGTTGAACTTGATTACTTTTACATATTTCGTCTCCACCTTGATGTATTTGCAGCTCGGCTAGTTCAACTTAGCTCAGCCTTTCATTCGTGTACAGATTTCTCGACGACGACATCGCGATGGATTCCAATCCTGTTGGGGCAGCCCTCGTTGCCTTGGATGCCCAGATCATTTCACAACTGCGCGATACAAACATCCAGATCAACCGGCTGATGGTACTTCAACTCAATCGACTACATGATACTATTCG
>CAXAMN010019890.1:640129-671141 GCA_963970005.1 Durusdinium trenchii
CCACAGGCTACGCCTTTCAGGCTTACAATCACGCCACCACACTCTACAAAAATACACATTTCCACCACATCTAGTACCCACAACAGCACAACAGTTGATGCAGCTCTATATGACCAAAGGTCATTCCAAAGAACACTGCGCCGCGGCGCTGCGGCCACGAAGAGAAAAGACTATGCGCCAGTATTTTGCAGACTGTCGTTGTGTACATTTCACACTATTGAACTTATTCGATGTCCAGCCCTTCCAATATTTATTATCCAGGTACTACCTGATCCGATCTAGTTGCGCCGATACGGCTCTGTGTGTGTGTCCACTCCTGTTTCCAAGGACACTACTCTAGTACTTTTTCTAACCTACCCTACGAGCCTTCCAACCACTGTACGGTAGCAGGGGGCACGGCGGCCGTTCACCTAGCCGTGCTAACAAAGCTATGGTGTTCGGTTGGAAGAGATACTGGGCGCAGTATCTTGTACCTGCAATTTTTAACTCTCACTCATTGATGCGTCTAAGTCAGTTCAACGCTGTCTCCTACGTTGATTTTGCAATAAAGTGCTAATGCTCTCGGCTAATGCAGTACCTAAATGTAAAGGGCTAATGCACACCGCGAAGCAACCTGAAGTCACGCTCCACGGAGCAACCTTCTCAAGTGTGTGACAAAGCAAGTGTGAATCTGAAGGCTCCTCAATCCACGTGGGATCTTTAAACAGGCTACTTTGGGGTTAAACCTGGGTTTCAAGCTCTAGCTAGTGCCCGTTGTTGTTCTGTGATGCGGAGGTTCCTGCAGCTCTCTATGGTTCTCTTGTACTGTATCTAAGTTTAGGCTCTAAGGCATCGCTCACTATCCACACTCACAAGTGAGGGATGTTGTCACTGGCGCTGACTATAAAGTCGCGGGATACAGCCGCCGTGTCTGACTGGGCCCCTTCTTGGATCTGGGGCCCCCTGCTCTTGGCCTGGCGGTTGACCGTGTACTAGCAAATCATTCTCTGAGTTCAACCGCCAGTCAAGGAAGGTCCAACATTCCCCTTTCCTTCTTTCCTGCTCTTGGGATTACGCCGCCAGGCCAAGAGCACGGGGCCCCAGATCCAAGAAGGTGAGTCAGACACGGCGGCCATGGAATCTATTAATATGTTTAAGTTGGTTGCCGCCGGTGTCCATTCCTTGGCACAAAGATCTTTCCCTGTCTTTTGGTTGCCTTTTGCCGACCTTGCCCTCAGAATGGCCTAAGCCATATCTTCGTGCCTGCTCTGAAAGGATTGCCGAGAAAGCACACCGCATGGCCCAGCAGCAGGAGGGCCGGCAAAGCACCGACGCTTCGGCGCGCGGTTCGGAGCCGCCGCAAACCAACGCGATCGGGCGCCATGTTGGGCGTTTTGGGGGCTCTGATTGGCCAAATGCAATTATGAAGGGGTCAGTGGATCCAACCACCTCATCTGGGATGCTTCCAGGTTGGTGGTCAAGGTGGATCTGAGATGATCTGGATGGCTTGAGGTAGATCTGGGATGGTCAACCCATTTTCTTTGCCCATGTTTGAGCCAAAGGCCTAAGGCTTCAGGCACGATCTGGCCAAGATCTCGAGTGTTCTGTCCACCCAACCACGTGCGATGCGCCACTCATGTGCGACACCTGTCCACAAGTTTTGAGATTACTCAGAAGTGTGATATAGCTCTACTCAAAGGGGACTTTGAAAAGCTGACAAGTTATAAAACACATTAAAGAACTAGTTTGGTATGATGATCAAAATCCAGTAAATCCAAGTGAGTTTGATAGGTATACTGACCGCATGTTTGTGGTGTTCCCATGTCCTGATATTCATCACCTGAAGGCACTTGGACCAGCAAAGGGAATCTATGGGCCACCGCCAAGTGCCAGTTCTGCAACCCCTTTGCGATTTCTGCTATTCCCAGAAATAGACAAGATCAAAAGATCATTATCTCACCTACCTTTTAATTGATCCCTTCGCTTGCTTGTCTGTCAAACTGGCAAAGCCCACCAGCGCCAGCGCAAACAACCGACTCCGCCAGGACCAACTTCGACCACCCCACTGCCAGGGGGCTGATCCAGCCACTAACGGCCTCAGGGCTGAGCGCCACGGCCTGAGAGGCGGGGTGAAGTTGAGTGTCAGAAGCCAGAAGGCCAGAAGGTGCTGCTAAGTTTTTGATATACAGTATGTTTAAGTCCATCATCAGCACTCCTGAAGTTCTGCTGGGGGGTCAGATGGAAGTTCCATCATATGCATGGAGGTTCTCCACTTGCAGTGGTCTCATCTGGTTTCCCCTCCACTCAATGAAGCTCCCAGCCTCCGAGCGTTCAGCAGCTGCCCGGGTGGCGCCCGCACCCTGGAAGTCCTGGTGGCAGAGCTGAAGTTGAATGGATGGAGGATCAAAAATCATGAGGACACCTAATGTGTGACAATTCCAGGCCCTACGATCATCCCGCTTGGATTACCAACACATGCCTGGAGTGTTTTGCGATGCATTTGGCATTAGGTTGGGCATTCACCCATTTGCTATCCCTTAATGGCATCTTCATTCTGCTCCGTCAAACGCTCAGTCCAGCAGAATGAAAGAGATCAAAAACGGTAGGAGCTCAGCTAGGCAGTTCGGCCCTGGCTGGGGCTTTATTCGTAGTATGGGGTCTTCCAAGTGTGGCCAGTGGATGAAGAGTCGCACCTGGAAACCTCCAAAACGAGAACCGTGGGAGATTCTGCATCGCAAATGGTTCCTTCAACAATAAGAGGGATCCACCTTTGTGGGGGTGGTATGATTTGGCAAGAGCTTCTGGTTTTGTCAATGTTTAACATGACACCTCCGTGCCTGCCTTGAAGTACTTGGGTGCACCCTGCGGGAACCTTGGCAGCTGAGAGTCTGTTGACCCAGCAGTCTGCTGCAAGTCAAAGGGAAACCCAGATGGGAGGCTGTATACGCTCAGTCATCTACCAACACCTGATGAATGATGCAGATTTAGCTTCTTGATGAAGCCTTGCCGCAATGAGCGTTAAATTAAAGCAAACCTGGGTTCTGGCAGACCCGTGAAAGTCCTGTGTGGCTCAATACTTTAGTTTGGGACTTTGGCCTTTCCATGCCCTTCTTCCATGTAAGTGATCCTGGGCCTCCGTAAAGTTGCTCCAACACCCAACGTTTTCGGAAGGTCAACTGCTGCATTCCTTTCCCTCCTTTCTCGGAACTACTCGCAAAAATTGAAAAGACCTGGGGAGCTGGGAGGCCCGGCCTCCACAGATTCATGTCTTTTTGGGTTCGTGAAGGCACCCTTCAGGTGGCCCATTCCCACGTTCCCACCATTTCTCGCCCAAATCTGCCAAGGGAGCTGTTTTAGGAAGCCGGCCCACTGCACAGGAGCGCAGCCCAGGCGGCTGTTCACGAGCCCGCCACGCAAGGCGGTGGCCATCACTGACATGCCCAACCTGCGGAAACCCCAGATGGCTTGGTTGAAGTTGTTGTACATGGAGGACCACACCAGAACTACAAGGCTTGGAGATGCGCCCTTCCACATACATGTTCATGTCATGAAATGATCTTGGCCATTGGAAACTGACCTGCTCAGTGCAGTCCAAGTGGCTCGTTGCTGATACCGTTGATCTTCAGCCGTGCAAAGGAGTTGTTCTGGGCCTCGAAAGAGTGAAAGAGTCTGGTGATTGCAAAGAAAGCTGAGGCGTCCTATCCAGTCCAAGGACAGATTGACTGAATACGACCAAGGTTTATATATATACCAGGATTTCTACTCCTGAAGTGGGGGGTGGATGGCTCTAGCTCATGCTGTTGGAGCCACAAAATCATGCACAGACAGACTGAACAGCAAAAAGTTCCTGTTCCACATCTACTCTGCAGGGTAAGTTCATGTTTGTTCATCCTCCAACCAGATGCCGCATTGGTGAAAAAGGCTAAACAATCGTCCCAGCCCATTCTGTCCACTACATGACATTCGTCCTACTGGGAAGGAGTCGTTGCAGAGTGCTCTGCATTGAGAATCTTGCGGAACCCCCTGGTGGAGTGGCCTCACCCTGAGAATCCTTTAATATCCTTTATATAGAGAAGAGCATGGTCCAAGAATTCAACTCCAAAGGCCAAGTCCTAATGGAGAACACACGCACTCAGCACCCATGATCACCTTTTTCAGTACTTGCTTCATTGCGTCCGAGATCAACTCTGCCAGAAAACCATAAGCAAGAGCACATCCTCATTCGCGCTCTCGCTTTAGCCAGCTAAGCCGAGACACTGCCATACCCACTTCCAACCAGGGGCCCCATTGAACGCTCATCGCATTCAAGCCATGCAGGTTCCAATGGTGTGCCAAGGCATCGAGGCCTCATATCTTTTTCGTGCAGGGAGCGCGATGCAGATCCAGGTTGCTCCAGATTGGGGATTAGGGAAGGTTGGTGGGATCTCCACCATCCGAAGGCTCATTGCAGGTCATGACCATAGATCACACAGGGGTGAACCCCAATATCTGGCTGGCACTCTTTCGTTCAACATCCGCTCTGCTAATCCATCTTCTGCTCCCCAAAGCACTTCTCACCCACCTGTGTGGTGTAGGAGGGCGGCTTCTCAATCAACTCTGTTTCGAGCACGGAAACAAAAAGAAAGTGTTCGGTCCATCTCTTTCGAGGTACTTTGAAAAAAGCAGGCATCGAATCGAACCACAAAAGAAAGTCTGGAACAAACAGGTCCTATCAGCTCCTGCTGCTGGAATCCATGCCTAGCGGCCTAGCGACCGAGCGGTCTCAACACCCCTGGTAACTCCCAACAACCAGCTAGTCAGCTAAGGCACAGGTGTTGGCAGCTGCGTAGTTGCCCTGACCTGGGGAACTCTCAGAAACACAGCTGCTACTTTCAGTTTCCTTGTATCAGAATAACTGTCGACTTTCACCTGTGGCAGTTTTTCAGGAATTGTCTGTGTGCTATCTGGCTGGTGCTCAAAGCATGCTGTTTGCTCATTTGCTCGTCCACTCAAAAGGACAAGTCGCAATCCCTGATCATTGGCATCCCCAAAACCGAACCAATTGCGTTAGTGTGTAGAAGCCAAAGGGAAGAGTCCAGGAAGACTACCTCTGACTTCCTTGCAAAGCAACAGCAGACTTCCTCAAAAAAAAGAAAAAGCACCGAGCAAAGTGGGACGTTCCCCCCACTACACTACACTGATACTATACTAGTGAGTGAAAAGTATTTTCAAACAATGCCATATTGATGCAAAGGTCGATAGAGACCACAAAGAGCACTGGCTGGGGACCTTTTGCTGGATTTGAAACCCAATGTCTCTGTCTCGCCTGATGTGTCCTCACCTGCTGAGATGATTGGCCCCGAAAGATTTGAACGGTTTCAGAAAAATTGAAGATGTGAGGGAACCAGAGATCTGTGTCTTTCCCCATTATCATGTTCACAGTATCGTAGGCACTATATAATTGTCTGGCATGTGAATTCTGAGTTGTTCCTAAGGGAGCAGGTCACTAAGCAGGGGAAATCCATTCTAGGATGCTGCCGCACCTGGTCAGTCTCTCATCGATCATCCCGGCCTGCTGCACCGAGGAGAGCGGCAGTTGAGGAGTAGAGCAGAAAGAAGTCCAGCGAATCCAGATTCGCTGCCGCATGAAGGTTCCTGGGCGGGTCTTGCAAGAACGGCTTATGGGAGGGACCCTTGGCTTGAGTAAATGGTGACATGGTAGTCTCATGTAGTCTCAATCCCCCTATTGGTCCATTGGATCTATGTCTGAGTTCTCAAACGAAGGTCATGGGCATCAGTTAAGCCATGTTCCCTTCTGTTTGGAAGTCCGCAGTTTGTGGCACCACCTCTCACACATGCCGCTGCCCTTTTAGACCTTTCACACCGAGGCACTTAGCACCAACCACCTTTGCAGCATAGGCCCGCTCCAGATGCTGACCTGTCAAGCAGACCATATGGAAAACTGCTCTACATTAGCCAAATGTCTTTGAATAAACTCTGCACCCTCAGTGGTCTACACCCCAAGAAGCAGTTGCAGATAGGTGCACACAACTGGGTGTGGCAGAACGCACTGGCCGGTCAGGTCAGGTCCATGGGTTTTCATTGTCTTCCCATGTTCTCCGCTAACAACTGCACGAGTCCCCAGTCACCACAACAAGGATGATGGATTAGTCAAAATCCGTGTCAGTCATCCTTTGCCCCAAAGAAGATGTGTGGGATCTGTTTAGGGGCAGGGATATGAAGTGGGTTTCTTGGAGGAAAATGCAATAGAAATCAAGAGAAACACTCAAGCAAACCTAGTATGAAACGATATGTATCAATGATGAAAGATTCTTCCTTCCCACCAGGGCACGAGTCAGCTGTGGAAGCATGGCATCATCCAAGACCTCAGTTGCGGTAGCACACTCTCCTCTCCCTACATCATTGCACCACTTGAACCGAGACCAGCAATGGCAAAAAACGATCAGCAAAGGAACCTAAAATGGTAAGTGAATGATATGATGAAAAGTGCCCCAACATATGCAACACGTACCAACAAAGTGCAGCGGGAAAGCACAAATCGAAACCAAGTGGGGCGGGAGGCGAGCTTGCTGGATATTGATTGAAGCTATTATCATTCTAAACTGGGGGCAACCCTGCTGACAAATCATCCATTTCACAGCCTTGACTTCACGCTGCTACATAAACAATCCTAAACATCGGGGGACGTTTGGACTTTCCCTTGGCCAAGTCACACCCGCCAAATGCAAGATGCCCCTGACGGGGCACTTCTTGCCTTGGCCGGGTCCGCACAGCTGCTCATAGTTCAGCCAGGTAGCTGGTGCAAGACGTCTGACTGGAAAGGAAGTTGCTTTTGTTGGTCCAACAAGTTGACATGACATGAATGTGGGCCGCAGCCAGGTGAAGTCTCCTCCACTGTCAAAGGACACCCTGCTATGAGATGCTCCCATGTTTCTTGTGTTCATGTGTACATGATTGATACGAATTTTATCCGAAATGCGACACTCAGCAACTTCTAACTTCGACCAAACACCCACTAAATATGCATATCATTTGTCATGCATTGTAGTCGGGCAAAACGTCCATTGAATCATTGGGTATGCTTTTTGTAGATAGTAAATGAGTCGAGTAATTACATGGAATGCATGACATTGCATAGCCCTTTGAAATCTTCGGTGTATGCAAAAGCTTTAGAGAGTTCCTACCAATATCCATCTTTCAAGAGCACAGGCAATTTCCAGTGTCAACATGTGCCTGAAACACCCCAGCACACCGCACCACACCCCACCAGACCCCACCGGACACTGGGCACCACGAAAAGCCGAGGCGCGTGGGCCATCTGTGGCGCTGGGCGCCAAGAGCCGTTTCTGCAGCTCGGCCTTCGTGGCGCTGCTCACGTCGCAGGCCCAGGCTGTGACCTCCAGGAGCGAAACGCGGCTGTGAGGCATGTTGGATTTGTCATGAGATGCGAAAGGATTTGAATATCCATCAAACTGCTACCCAGTGGCTGTGAGCGTGCACATGACTTTGTGGAGTAGTTGGATGAGGGTTCAAGCAATCAACGAACTCCCTGACACTGACTCGAACGCATTGAAAGGTTTGACGAAGTATATAAACATATCTAAACATAGTTAATCATATATATATATTGGGTCTAGGTCCTATGTAGAGGCCTTGTCCAAAAATAGTGATAATTGCTTACTGACTGTTACAGGTAATAGGACAAACCCAATTTATATTGACTATCGTCCAAGCAAGTGTGTGTAGCACAGCACCGCCAACATAGAGAGCTTTTGGGAGGTTGCCACAAGCCCTCAAAACCAGTTGCGCAGCCCCACCTGCAGCGCCGACTCCTGCAGCCATCTCCACTGGTTCTGCACTTCCGCACCAGGACGCCCACTCCTGGACAGGCGAAGATCATGGCCATGTCGAAAAATGGAGCCCACGTTCTAGTATCCCTCGCATGGCCATGTCGAAATACCTTGTAATCCTGCTTCTCAAATCCCCCACCCTCCCACCTGTGCTCCCAAGATTTTACCACACCTTTCCTTTCCCTCAGCAGCCGCCACCCACCACATGACGCCACCCGCCCTCAGCCTGGACATCAGCAGCAAGCTCTTGGCACCCTCTTCCGCCAACGCTTGTGCAGTGACCAAACCCAAGGCACCCATCCCGCCGCTGAGCACATAGGAGGCATCCGCTGAGACCCCCATGCGTCGCGGCACCGTGAGGACCACCTGACAAAAGGGACGCGTGGACCGAAGTGTGTTGGCGCACAGAACGCGGCATTTTGACAGGGATTTTGTCTAAATCATGGGTTGGATTTGATCTGGATTGATCTGGTATTGTTGTCTTGGGGACGGAATTGTCCATTCGCAAGTGCATAATGAACTGGCAAGAATTTGGTGTGGCCAGTAGGGAACCTGGAAAACCAACATTGTTTTACCGACTATACTGTCGAAGTTGAGTGAAGAAATCCTGAACCACCCCAAAGCTCTAACACGCAAGAGGTTGGGAGTCTCCTTTCAAGCAACTTGTGCATGGTGTCTTCCTCAACAGTATAGCGTTCTGCATGGTGCCTCCAAGTCGTTTCATGACATTCCTCTGAACAAAACGAAAGTCCTCAGCTCAAACGGGCTCAGCGCTATTTGAAGACTCCTCCCAGCCGTTGGCCTTTCCAATGTGCTGTGCCCGCTGGAGGAACTGCAGTGCCTCCACGCCTTTGCCTTGGTGGGATCGCTTTGACGGAGCAAACACATGGTCCAATGGTCGGCCCGTCATACGGATCGACTGACTTGACAAAATAGTTATATCCGTCTTCCACATGTTCAAGGTCGGAGCCTTGGAGTTTGTTGAGAAAAAAGCAAAACATTAACAAATTAACAAAATGGTCGTTCTTTAAGGGGGGTGGGTCCCTAATAGAGGAGGTAAAGGAGGTAGTAGGTACAAGTAGAGGTAGGTAGCTAATAGCTACTAAGACGCTAATTACTACTCCAGGAAGCTCCCCAGGCGGCGGGGGAAGCTTCCTTGAAGAAGCGCTCGCACTAACGATTTGGTTCCTAAATTATTAGATATTATTTGGGAAACTTAACTAATCCAGGTTGCTGAGACCTTCAAACTCCGTCGCCTCGAGCGGCTTCCAGGAGCCTCGGAGAACACCGCCGATCGTTCAAATTGATCTGCAGTCCGCTGC
This sequence comes from Durusdinium trenchii, assembly GCA_963970005.1. Taxonomy (NCBI): domain Eukaryota; class Dinophyceae; order Suessiales; family Symbiodiniaceae; genus Durusdinium; species Durusdinium trenchii. The sequence goes on from CAXAMN010019890.1 coordinate 649,281, forward strand.
CACGGTGTTCGCCCCAAGAGTTTGTGTTGAGCAGTTGGACTTGCCGGGGGCGGCGCTAAACTCCAACCCGAGGGCGAAGCAGAAATGCCACCCAGCAGAGGAGTTCTCCGGCTTGTATTCTCAAGAGTTTCTTGGCTTCAGCGGCTGTAGCCACGCTCTTTAACGAACATCAGCCTAAAAGGGTGACTTAGCAGGTGCTTGTTGGTCCAAGCATGCTGGTGAGACCCTCCGTGCCTGTCTCATTCGCTCCCATGGTCGCTCCTATCCACCCTCTCGCCTTGCAGGTCCTTCTCCAAGCGCTTTAGAAGGCCCTGATAGCGGTCCGGCTCATTCTCACCTCAGCCCCGGCTCTGGCCAGAATTGGTGTGAACAAGTGGCCGGAGTGCCTGAGGTATCATCTTTTCAGATGGTTCAACCAGTGGTTCATGACTTTCGTGACTTAAGATTTACTTTTCCTGTGGTTTCAATCTTCTCCAGCTTTGTTCAGCAACTTCTGGCGCTGAACATGTGCTCATCCGCCACTGCTTGTGTCCGCCTCACAAGCCACTAGAGAAAACTCCCCTTACCCATCCTTACCCTCATCCTCGCATGTGGGGATTGGTGACCTCATAAGGCTCACCCCTTGGAGCATTTGCAGAAGCCGAAGCCCTGCTAAAAACAAGTGCCAAGTGACAAACTCCATCGATCGCCAAAGGATAGTACTTCACATCTTTTCGGAACTTTGCCACCTGAAAGTGCCGTCTTGTGTGTGTGTGTGTTATTTGCACCTATCGTCAGAGCCTCCCTAACCCTTGCTCGAAACTATTGCGTGTAGCTTCTGTGCTTGGTTCGGTCCGTGGGGAGCTAATCCACATATCTGCGGCACGTGGGTAATCAGAATAAAAGCCAGTGTGATCCTCCCATCAGCGTTGAAGTCTAGCCCGATTGGATTGGTTTCACCAACTTTCATGAGATCGCCATTTTCTCCGAAAAGTCCCCTCAGTCTGAGACAACCTCATGACTTAACACCTACACACCCACCGAAACCGAAGCAAAACAGCTTGGCTTGATGCAGGGCAACTCTTTCAAACAATCGCCCTCGGCCTCAACCTCAAATCAAATCCCCAACAGGCCTCTTCCACTGTCCAGACGTCGCGCTTGCCAATTTCCACAAAACGGCCACCTGTGCGACAGCGCATACTATGAACCTCCTGCGACCCCTGCTTGTTGGCACAAAGGATGCACGAATTGCTGGCAAACTCAAGTTTCCACCACCTGTTCATGGAAAAATATGGAAAACAAGCATGTCGATTCAAGGGGGCCATCAAGCTAAGAAAAAAAAGTCTCACCTAATTAAGTGTGTCGAAGCCCTTCGGTGTGACACAAACAACCTCATGGCAACACCAATGAAATCATCGCCACACGTTGACTCCCATCCCCACCCAAAACATCTCGATAAGAAACCAACCAAATCCCAGGGCTCCCCCAACCACCCACTAGCCCAACGTTCGGGTGCTGAAGAATCAGCCCAGGTATTGCCACGGACGCCCCGCCTTTGGCCAACAATCCCAAGCTACGGCCGATGTAGTTGTCATGGCTCCTTGGTGGTGCATCTGAGTCCATGGAGCTGGTGGGGAATTTTTCAGCACTTGAACCACTAAATCTGCCTCCCCAGGTTCAGCGGACCTTAGGGATCCTTCAAAACAAGGAGGAACGATCGAGGCGCTGGATGAAAAAACACTCAACATGATTCAAAATGTATATAATTATAATTCCCAAACAAGGGGAACTAGACGAGTGGGTGAAGAAGGTTGCATTTGACCCAGAATGAACCACGACTCTCTGTGTCGTTAGCCTCTCCACGTCACTATCTCCACTCGACCGACAGTATGGATTGGGCGACCTAGTAGAGGGCTCCAGGGCTTCCAATGTGTTCCCCAAAAGCATCAAGGATCGGGAGGTGAACACCAGCAGCTCCATTGTCTTGAATGCTAGATCCTCATTGTCAATAACCCTCCACTCTCAGGAAAATTCGCAGCTTGCGAGTCAAGCGGCAAGCTGTTCAACACAACGTGAATGCCATCCGTACCCTGACCAGGCGCAAAGGTTGCTGTGGAGGCATGGGGGGTCCTTACAAACTCGATTCTACTCCTGAACAGTTCCATGCACACACACTTCACTACTGGCAGTTGGTGCTTTCCGACTTCACATCTACAAAAGGACTGAAGCACGCAGGCAGCTGAGCACTGACAACCACCAGGTGTGAGATGATTTTGATTCGCTCACTGGGCTGAACATGTCCAATCCACACCCTACGGCCCCAACCCCCTGGGCCCCTACTACGTTCTCAGAACCTACTCGAACGACATGCTTGGCCATTTCTATAGATAGGGATTTGGGTTCCCAAAGGCAGGCGCCTGACGACTGCAGAGTCCACCTGACGTCGCCCTACCATCGTCCTTGCTAGTAAGGATGCTTCTAGTAGTACGGCCAGGAGCCCCTAGTAGCGTCTTTGCTCCTAGTAGTAAGGCCAGGAGCCCCTAGCAGCTTCTTGATACGTAGCAATGGCCTCCAACCTACTCGTGACGGCCTCCACCCAATAGCGTCCTTGCTACTAGTCCCGGCCCAACTTGCCCGACCGGCCTTGAGGAATTCTTTCATCTCCTTCTCAAACTCATCGCCTCGAAGCAAAGTGAAAACCCGTTGGGGTCGTGACTCGAAAATCACACGTGCTGGTTGCTGGTGTCAAGGCCAATGGGAAAAGAAAAATGAGTCCTTGGGATGAATCATACCAGGCAATAGTTGAAAATTGGAAACAAACGAACTGTTGAACCCGTCAGCCAGATGTACGGGGCCAGATGTACGGGGCCAGATGTACGGGTTGGCCCAAGCTGCTGCAGTTGATGATTGATGATAAGTGTCTATGCTTGGGTGGAAATGGACATGGCAGCAGCACATATTGTGAGTAATTAATAGCTAGACCTTCCTCCTCTTGTGTCCTCTCCGTCTTATGAATCCACAGGTTACCTGCTTGACTTTGGAAGATCCAACCATCGGATCCACACAAGCTCGGTGTAATGCTTAAACTCTTAAACCATCTGAAACCCTCTCTGTTGCCATGCCGAAGAAAACCACCAGGTTGCTCCCACTTCTTCCAAGCCACCATTGCGGCTGGAGGTGATGAACTTCACTCCCAAGTCCCTCAGGTGCTGCCGCTTCTCTTCACGCCCAGCCGTGGTGTAGACCTGCAAACAACGAACACATCGCTGTTGCACGCCCCCAAGTGACGTCAAGAGATTGCAGAAGGTGAGGAGGCTGAGGAAGTGAGATGAACACTTTCCGGGCGGTGATTTAGATCAAAAATGCTTTAAGGCTAACAGCGATGGCCTCCAACCTAATAGCGATAGCCTCCGATCTAGAAGCGATGGCCTCCAACCTAGAAGCGATGGCCTCCAACCTAATAGCGATGTGACAAATGGTATCTTTAAGTGTTAGTCCAAACATTTCCACTAGAGACTTCCCCTTCGATTGCAAGACACACTCCTCTTCTCCCCCTGTTCAAATGAACTGGTCTTGCCCAACCTCAGCGCCCAAGCGCTGCGCATACTGCACTGCCACCAAGCCCACGCCGCCCGTGGCTGCATGGATCAGCACCTGCGTTCCAGTCTTGTCCGGACTGGTCCGGTGGAGGGGAAAGCGTGGGGGATCATGGCAGCTTGGAGGTGAGAGGTGTAGAAGTGGTTGAAGATTCAAAAAGTGTCTTTCTGTTACATTAATAGAGCGGCTTTGTGTGTAGAAGCGGTTGATGTGGCGGGCGCCGCTTTGGAAATACAGACTGTGTTGCTTGGACGGATTCTTTTGACAAGTTTGACCAACAATCATCTTCACCAGGCTCAATCACCAAGTCCTTCAGTTCATAGACTCAGCAAATCCACAGCAAGATCTACCTGATTGGCTCCCACAGTGCCACAATTACACATACATCATGCATCTGTGGGTTCCCCAACGATCTTGGGATAACACAAAGGCACTCCTCTTTTGCTGCATTTTGTGGGCACCCTGAGGGGTTCCGTGGCCTTCTCCCCCTTCTTCAGCTTAGCAAGCTCTGCAAAGGCCACGTCCACCGTAGTGTACACCGTCGGGAGTGCGGCTGCCGCCGCAGCGCTGCAAGCCGCAGGGCGGGGCACCAACAGTTGCCAGGGAGTTGTTGCCTCAGTCGTCATCTGGTAAACCAACATGTATTGCCCGCCAGGGACGGCTACGTGGCTCGGCACTTTCTATGATATTTGCTTGGTAGGCAACTAGGCCCGATCTGATTTTTCGGGAAGGATCTGCTGCAAAACCCAAATGATTCAAGATCAGGCATTCCTTCTGCTGTCACCACACAGATCACCAATGAGTTTAAATTTGCTGGAGATGATCCTCAAAATGATCATTCCATGTGAGAGATGATCCAAATTGTGCCATTCTTAACAATTGATGGACATTTCAGAACTCACCTCAATCATTCGCCCGGGCCACATAGGTCTTCAAGCACCCCCAGACAATGCCGAAGGCATCGTCTCCACAACGGAGGCCACCTGCTCCGTGGATCGCTATGCTTTTTGCCAGGAACGGATGGCGAGAGGGTGGGAGCTTGGACACTGAAATGAACTGGTCCTAAAGCGTCACCACCAAAGGGCAGAAAGCCCCTAGTAGCGTCCTCGCTCGTAGTAGCGATGCCAGGAGCCCCTAGTAGCGTCTTGTTGAGAGTCAACAAATATCAATCGACAAACTGGTTCATCACCGCAAGCCTTGCTGGGAAATTCAAAGCATGCGTCTTCTTGTGGCTATCAAGAGTTTCAGATTGGCCTGCTCTGTTTCTGTGATAAAACGCCCACAGACGAACATCTCAAAATTGAACACAATACTCACCGATCCCAAATCCCACGGACTATATAGTTTATGTTTCTTTGGCCCAATCACAACTTGCCCAGCACATCTGGGATTGATAGTATGACAATCGAAACAACCACCCATGAGACTGTCCACCCCGGTGCCTGGGTTCTTCCCACCTTCCACGTTCACCACCTCAGAAGTCTGCGCTGGGCTCGTGTGATCGGCAGTATTCTTGCTGCTCCGGTGGTTGCAGCCAGGTATGGTGTATGGCGGGCATCTTGTGGGTTCCATCTTCCACTCTCTGTTTGAGTCTGAAAAGCAGCCCAACACCCGGCTGAGGCTGTCTTCTTGTTTGGACATGAGCCAGACTTTTGAAGCTTATAGGGTACACGTCACGGGACAGCCACCTCTCAACTTTGGACACATTTGCTGTCCAATATTTAAGTTAGGACTCAAAATATGGGAACCTGTCAAACGCTCAGGAAGTTGGAAAAATCAATGAAAACACAAGGGGGTCCTCTCGCTTGAAACAGGCCGATATCTGATGTCAATATCTCTTCATCCCAAATGTCCCACTGCAGATTGAAATTCAAAGCCGGACTCAAACCACCCTGGTTTGCGGGGTTACCTCTCATATACTTGGTGATGTCATCCTCAACTGCCTCCCTCAACCAACCGTGAAAGTAGACCATGACAAGCAGAAAGTACAGTGGTCTCGAATCCCCTACCTTCCATTTCCATCTTCTTTCTCGTATGCCGAGGCACTGTGCCACTGCAGTCCAGACCGGGGTCTCCAGGATCGCCTGGGTACATGCCCATGACCTGAGCTGAGGTCTCCGTAGGTGCGCTGATCCAGCCGCTGATCATGATCTCTGATTTACTTCCGCTTCAACAAGATCTTGGGGCTTGGAGAATGGTTCTTCAGGCAATCCTTCAAACCAAAGACTGTGAAATCATGATGGCACTAAAGAAAGACTGGATGGTTCTACGACATCATGACATCATGGCATGAGTGTGAGCAGGTAGAAACTCAACAACTCCCTCCACCATCCAGCTCACCACTCCACTTCTCCAACTTCTCACTGGGATATATGAATAGCATATAATATCAGATCTCCCACCTATTCATTTGTCCATCTGAGGCACATTCAAAACATCTCGGAAGTTCAAGCCGATGGCTTCCACTCGGACCTCCACTTCACCGGCCTTCAAGCTTGGTCGCTTGGTCCTGATCGAAAAATAGGTGGGCAAGCGGGTAGACGGTAGAAACAACGTTTTCTTGCAGGAAAGGTTCAGTGGAGTTATATAGTAATCTATTGGCTGCCATGACATGGACACGCCTGGACACAGAAAGAAACTGAGTGTACGTAAGTCTAGTTGTTTCCTTCTGGATATCTTTTTGGCAGAAATCCAATTTCTTGACATGCGCAAATCCCTTCATTCCCAAAGGATCAAGCTTAAAGGCTGGACAGAGGAGACCAATCTTTCAATGATCTCCTTACTTCAATTATACAATGTATATAACCGAATCGCTGGGAGCTCCCTGTCGAGCTCCTTAAACACACCTCCTCTTTTGCTCCTTCCCCCTTTTCTGCTCACTTGCAGATCTCCTTTCAATCAGCCCCACCACCCCCCGACTCCGCTGAGCATCTGTGGCAGTGCCCGCAGGTTCGTCAGACTGCCGCGGCGCGGCATGTGAAGACGCAAAGGCCTGGCACTGTCTGAGGCACCCTGAGGGTCCAACCCATCCAATGGAGGGTCCACTTGGGCTCAAAACAAAACAGCTATACAAAACAGATTGTCCTCCATCGGTACAAGTTTGTCCTGCGATGAAGTCGGGCACCATCTACACTTGCACCACGAATTCCCCCATGTCCTTTGTAAACGAGGAACTTCCACTATGTCGTAAAATTGATCTGGTTCCTTGCTGGGTACGACGATACAAACATGGATCATCATCTCACCCTGGAGCTGCCTGCTGGCCGTGGAGCTGCTCCTTGCCAGGCGTGCAGCCAACAAAGCGTCTCCTGGCCACAAGTGGCTGTTGTGTCCGGTGGTGCGCGGTCGTGCAACAACCAGGGGGAGGGGCCGTAGACCGTAGACAGGTTAACAATATAGTACAATCAGCCGTTGGTCGAACGATTGGCAGATTTGCCAAGTCATAACCTTGGGTGGGTGAGCAAAACCAAGAAGTGACAAAGGCCCCCTATAGCAAATACATGCGACTAGTCTTTAAGCATCAGGGATACAGCCCATTGAACACATTGAAATCACTGAACTCACTAAGTCCGCAACACACCTGGATCCTAACAATCCTTGTCTTGCACACCTGATTCTTCCATCCAAAGACCCGCCGACGGACCGCACCTCGCTCCGCCAGGTCCCGCTCCACGTTGGGCCACGCATCCACGGCCGCGGCCGCAGAGGCATCGGTCCAGGTGCGACCATTGAGGTCCAAACAAGTGACCTGGTGTGGTGAAGGAAGCAGCTGCTGGGTGGTGTTGAAGGAGAGTGGGGAGATGTGTTCAGTAGGCTTGGTGTAAGTGTATTGTGTTTTTTCTGGAATGCTTTGAGGTGATTGGAATTGGGCTTCGGGGATGATGTATGGGATGACGAGTCTGGAGGCAAGGGTGTTGTGCAGCTGGGTCTGCACTTAGGTGTGGCAAGGGCGCAAGTTCATCCCTAATGTTTTAGGAGCACCAAGCGCGCTTTTGCTCTGGGTTGCTTGCATGCTGGAGTCAGGCTGAGAGGCGGGCCCTTCAGAGGAAGCAACATTTTACTATTGGTTGGGCTGATTCATTACACGAAAAAGAACTCGTAGGAAATCATCTGTGCTCTCCATGCGCCTTTTCTTTTCTGGAAAGTGAGATTTGGCGCTTGCAGCACGAGAATTCATTCAAGAAAGAACTTTGTCTATGGAAGTGCTTCAAGGTTCACTGGGACTCAAGGCTTGCTGGAGGCTGCCTCAACCTTGGGCTCACCTTGAACACAAACATGTGTCGTCTTTCCACGAACGCCCGCCTTCAAATCTGGCTGCTCCATCCGGGCAGAGCGCGCCAGGCCCCATAAACCTGGAGATTTTGGAGCATTGACCAAGAACGAGATCCAAAACTTGCCCCCGTGGTCTGAGAAAATCTCTATGCGATGGACACGACCCTATTCTCCAACGTGTAGAGAGGATTGCATCCCAAAAAGTGAACGAGGCCTTAACTTAACTTTTAGTGGTTCATACTCCTGTTGATGAACCTCGCTACAGGGTGACACACCTGTGTTAGAGTGTTGCCACTTACAAATTGAGGTGGACATTGCACAATTCCAATACGAGGTGGTGAGCCAGGAAACAAGCAAACGGAAAGCCATATCAGATCGTGTTGTACTATTGTGTGTTTTGATCACATACAACCAGCAAATCACGGACAAGGTCCACTTCAACTGCTATTTGCATGTATGTCCATCCATCGCTCCTTGCCTGCGTGTTCTGGATCATGGCTGGTCTTCGTCATCTGGACGCCTTGTGCTCCACCTCACGACGGAAGCGCGAAAAAAGCGCGTCGAAAGGCCAAAGCAAATGCATCAACTGAACAAAGGGTTTCTCAGCAAAAACGGTGTTGCTTTCTCTCAGAGCTCACCGTGATGAACTCCGTATATCTCTGGACAGTATTTTCTCTTCGTTCTCCTCCTCAACATCTTCAACCGCTTGTTCTTTGCAGTTGCACTGACACCGCACCCGTGGATCCTCTCCATCCTGGGCTTCCCACCACTGCACAGCAGCAGTTGTGCACCACTGCCACTCCGCACATGTGCCTGCAGCAACTGCAGGGCCCCGTCCAGTGCGTCCAGCTGCTCGCCCACGGCTTCATAGGCGATGGAGCCCATCTGCCGGTGATGTGCCGAGTTGAACTTTCGTGGGGATGCGAAAAGGGCACATGTCGCGACGTGTTTGGATGAAGTTGTGAAATCCATGGATGTGGGAAGTCAGCTTCGGGCTTGGTGGTCAGAGTTTGGCTCAAAAATGCGAGACCAAGAGAACAATTTATACAAGGGGCGTTCTGACAGCTGCACAATGTGCTCTCCTTCAGTCTTGTTTTGAGTTAGAGATCAAATAGTGGAATATGGATATGACTCATGACACACCCCTAGTTTTCTCCGAGTGGACCTACCAAAATCTTTAGTCGGGACAAATCAACCAGGAAAAGCCTATAGGCTAGAAACTGATTCGTTCTGGATCTCAATTTCTGAGACCAACTGATAGAGGTTGACACCCACTCTCGCCGGACCGTCGCCGACCTTCATCGAGCCCAGCTGCTCGGTCACCTCGTCCAACTTCACAACGCCTCAGATTGCACTCGGTGTCAGAAAGATCACTGGTGTGATGCTCGGTGGTGTGTTGTTGGGTGCTGGAGAATGCTGGGGATGGCGGGTTGCATAGCCGGAGGTGACATGGGATCTGCAAACTTCTGTTGGTGGGGATGACAGTAGATTGAGCATCCCATTTTCCACTATGGTAACTATGGAAACAAGGTCATCCGCAGATAGGGCAGGCTTCCCATCAAAGTAGAAATGATATTTGGCAATCACCACCTCACAAGGAGCATCTGGGGATGATGACTTTGGATGACAACCTGTGTTGCTGTGAGAGTGCTCTAGCCTAAGGTTGGAGTGGTCTACCTTGGGTCTTTTCAATTTAAGGTCGACTGGGAGCCACAGGGACCCCAAGTGTCACGACTCAGTGGTCCACCCACGACTTCGTTTCAATCCACTGGGTATCCCCGCGAGCATCCGGCCAGCCCAAGACTGACGCCAAGCGAGTGCCGCGGGTGCCTGTGTTTGAAACGAGGGAACCTGCAGTGCACCGTTTTCAACCTACTAGTCTTCAATGGCACTAACCAAGCCGTGTGTGGGGTGTCCCATGGCTTTACCATTCGGATCGGTAGCTTTTCCTGAAGGCTACTTTGTACTTCCAAGATTGTAAGAATTCCCACAGCCACCAAGGACCAATATTACCAGGTTAATTGCCATAAACCAACTATATAATTACCAACAAAACAATCCAAGGATATGCGGTTGCAACATGTTGCAACTCTACCTGTCCCTGTCTTGCTGTCTTACCAGTGCAAGGTCCTGTTTGACACCTGCCGTAAGTGGAGCAGCCGTCCCAAATGTCAGCTCAATGCTCGGAAAGCAGGTGGGCTACAAGTCCAGGAAGCAGGGATAATTTTCGTAGCTTTCGTTTGCATCTCTTGACTTGACAAGGTACTGTCGTTGCTCACCACCACCTTGGGACCATCAGACGCATTCTTCGCAGCGTCCTCCGAATCGCCCACGATATTCACGTCCTTCCACTCGATATCGTACCTGCAGCTGGTAAGGCCAGGAGTCTTTTTCCAAGAATTAGTTGCCCGAAGAGGGCACGTTGCTATCACACGAGATTTACTACGATTTATATTATACAGTTTGTCCTCCAGTTTTGGTACTGCTGGTCTCTGTGCTCGTGCGGGCGAAGTCTGTGATTTGAGTTGCGTGGTGCACACCCATATCCACAAGCCATTCCAATTGCTGATTGAGATCATCGCCCAAGACATTTCAGTCTTAGGAGAAAGAGAACAATGTTTGGGTGCTTTACAGGTTGTCACACAATGAGTAGACGGATGTTCGTCTACTTCTATCCAGTAGTTTCTGGAGTCCTCATGCTACGGCCAAAACCAACGGCCTCTCCCAAGTCAGGCAAAATACACCCAGCTCCTTTCAGACAAACACCGACCGCTGTCTGATGGTTCCAAGCGACAAGCAATCGTCTGAGGCATCACGCTCCTGACAGCCAGTCAGTTGCAACATGCTACATCTATATAAGACGATCTTGAAAAAGAGGAAAGCCCCAACGCGGCTAGCTTAGATCGAATAAAGGATCCTCCAGAAGTCCTGGAGTTCCGTCCATTCCGCCAAGGGCCAAGTCATTCTATGCACATCTCCATTCAAGTAGCAGCTCACACTTTCTACCAAAGATGTCCTACATATCCCGATCCAAAAAACAGAGCCTGAGCCTGCCACCCCACCTGATCCCATCCCCCGCCTGCATGGCTTCCGCCTTCCGGCAGCTGGCACCCTCCAGGCGCGCCGCCAAGACGCCCTCTGCGGTGAAGACCTGAGGAGCTTTCCGGAGCGACAGCTCCAACACCAGGCACCACTAAAAGCGGCCTCCACCCTAGTAGCGATGGCTTGCATACTTATATAATGGCGATGGTCACAAAAGGAATAGTGTCTGCTAGCAGTAAAAGCCGCTTGTTCATGTTTGAAGACCATGGTATCGAGACCGATGGTTTGGAATCCCTAGCGGGTGGATGGGTTGGGCCAGGAAGCACTGACCTTGGAGGGTGCAGGTATGTATCATTGAAACTGAAACAACCACTTCAGTTTGGGTTTGGGGGTTTGCTTTGGAACTGGGGCCGTTCATGGACAGTCTTGACTCAAAACTCCAGCTGAGCTCTGCGTTTAACTACAAAGATTGCCAATCTGGTGCGGTCGGCATGGAAAACATGTGCTCGCCGGACCAAAACGTGTGGGCCCGCAGTTCTTGAGTTCTTATTCATACCTAACTGTGTATTGCGGTGGTGTCGTGTTTGGCTTACTTCCCTATTGCTGCTGACGGATGACCGAGCTGAGAGGTGCATTCAGATACCCACAATTGCTTTGCAAGATTGTTGCAGGATCGAATACCTAACAGTGAAGCCTTTAAAATTGACACACATAGAAGGTGGTTAGTTTTCTTTCCGGTCTTGCAGGGTCTCACGGAGTCACTATTCAATAAAAGGCAAGAGTGTTCGTGTGCTTCCCGGTGTGTGTGTGTGTCCAATCCTGTTTCCAAGGACACTACTCTAGTTCTCGTTCTACCCTACCCTACGAATCTTCCAACCACTGTACAGTAGCAGGGGGCCAGCGCATGGCATCACGACGCTGGCCAACGAAGCTAGTGATGTCATGGGAAGCAGTCAGAGACGTCTGACTGTGTACCTGCAATTTTTAATATACACTAAATTAATACTTCCTGTTGAAACATTCAAGTGAGCGGACTTTGCACTTCTTTCCGTTGAATCAAGTCAAGGGCTAAGTATTCACCTAAAGGGCTAATGCACACCGCGAAGCAGCCTGAAATCACGCTCCACGGAGCAACCTTCTCAAGTGTGTTTTCGCAGCTTCTTCCCACTGTGGTAAGCTGTGTGATCCCTACGGGGCGCCGTTACCGCGAGAACCTTCTCACTCCTCACCGAGGGAGTAAATTTTTCTGAATTCCCTCTGAAGTTCCTTTGACTGAATTTTTACCTGCTCGAAATCAGCTTGGATCGTCTCACCCCGCACATGTGAAGATTACTGCAGAGTACACTGAAATCCTTTCTGAATCTCACTGCAGAGTTAACTGAAAATGTTTCACCCGGAAATCCATTCCGTTCAAATCCTTTTAACTTTTCAAGTTTTAATTCAATTTTCCAGAGTTTAATTGCGGTCAGTAAATACACTTCACAACTTTTTCGACCTCACGGACCCCTATTTATTTTCATACATACATACATATTTTGATTGTCTTTGACGTGCCGAGCAGCCATGACGTATCCCTGGCCCTATTCCCTACCGCCACACATCCATCAGCAACCACAACCTGCACAACCCCATTGGATTCAATACCCACCACAGGCTCCACCACAACCATTTCCAACACTGCCACCGACTCCACCACAACACACAACCTCTCATCATTATCCATTTCCCACTCCACCTCCACCTCATGCTCAATACATCCAACCACATCAATTACAGGCACATTTTCCAGTACAACCCACGGTTCCTTTCGACACTACCCAACTTGCGCAACAACATCCGCATCTCACAATACAACCACCACAATCCCATGCTCACACACATCCCACATTGCCACTTCAATCTCAACCTCAACCACCACCTCTGCCTCCTCAACCACATCTATCACATCAACTACATCCATCACCACACACGACAAATCAATCCCCAGCCGCACCATCACTTCAACCACCACCACCACAAGCACCTGATTTACCACAAGCACGAGCACCTGATCCAGCAACAATCACTCCATCACAGCTGGCCACACCAACTCCACCACCACCACCTCACACTCCAACAGCCCCACCAGCGGCTACTCAACCTGCTTCAGCAACCATCACCACACCCGCACAGCCTCCGCCACCACACCACATTCCACGCACTACCAAGCCAACACCTTCCATTGCACCCACACTTAGCACTACAAAAGGCATTTGGCGCGACCCAGATCGCTCACCACCACGCACACCTGAACATCACCGCTACTCAGCCTTTCCAGCCGTTCCCACCATTGCACCATCACAAGCTACATCCAGATCCAGGAGCCGCACTCGCTCACTACGCACTACACGCTCTCCACTACCACGACGTCGAAGCTCCGCCAAACAATCCGTGGCTAGTTCTCAACCACAAACCAAGCCTGCAGACAGACAAACATCACCATCACCAGCAATCACCCAGGACAAAGCTCACACTCCCAGACAAAACATCACTACCGCTACCACTACAAAACACACTCCAGAGTCAACTCACCGTACTTCCAGCACCACACTCAAACCCAACCCACATTTCACACCCAAACATTCCACAAAACAGACACCTACACCGCCACCACCACCACCATTACCTACAGTTCCAGTACAACGTCGACCTCACAACTTGCCTCCTCCAAAATTCCAACCACCCACTGATCCAGCACAATTGGATGTCTTCCAATGGCTCAACCACTACGCACAAGCACTTGATGTAAAAAATGAACCCATGATTTCCTACGTAGCCAAGGTACTTAGCGCAGCTCATCTCAACAGCACCCACTTTACCGACCTACAACTTCTCACACACACAAAATGGAGCGACGACACCAACAAAGAAGAACATTACTCATTCCTACTACTCACAATCCCCACATTAGCGAGCAGGGGCGACGCCCCGATCCTTCCTCCTACACGGAGAGAAGCGCTGAACATACCACCTATAAAGCACATTTTTGCGGCACACGTTAGTGAGGAGGGCAACATCATTTCAATACTTGAAGCAGGAGAAATCGTGCGATCCATTCTACATGATGATCACAACGTGGGCTATTTTTGTCAGGCGTTCGAACTGTCGAACTATGAGCCCCATGACGCTGCTGAAGCTGCACGCGTCCTCTTCAATGCTTCCAATATGGCCAAGAACCGTAGCGGCCTCATTTTGACGATCAAAGCCTATGGGCACGGCCAGAAAGTCACTCATGGTGGCGAATCCGCAGCGAACGACTTGCTGCTCAGAGGAGAGGGGATTGTAAAATACACCCCCGGAAAATGCTGGGCGGCACATCCCAAACATTCCAGAATAGAAGGGATAGCCTGGAAAAGCGATGCAAAGCCACCGCTTAGTTTCATTTAATTCAACCTATTCAGCTCACGAGGTTCTTTTTCACCCCATATCCCGGATGACGACCTAGCCTCAAACAATCTCAGCCGGCTTGCCTGGTTTTTGATATTGATTTTGGTTTTTCTAACTCTTCGATGCCAACCTCCTTTTCTTCCAATATCTTATTTCTGTGCAGCTTGATGCCGACAACATGATCTTCTTCACGACCACTATCGTTTCAATTTTCCAGACTTACAGCATGTCAGCCTTCCTGGTTGGTTTTAAGCATTTCGAAGAGAGTCCGCAAGATTTTCCTTTTTTGCATTCTGCCCCGCAGCCATTTTGTATTATCTTGAATATTGAGCTCGATCCTTGATCCTTGACAACCGCCCGTTCTATATTTGCTCTACGACGAGTATCACGACGATGACTTCACCTATGGACACAGCATTTGCACATCGACTCCTTCTGGCACACCTTCAAGCAGCCACATCCATTGCCACCACTTTTCAAAACCTACCACTTTTTACACCGCAACCACCACAGCATACACACCACCAACCCATTACCACTCCACCTTCTTCCCCAAGACCAACCAGACGCACTCCTCCACCACCGCAGCCACAGCCATCTCAGTCACACAGTCGCAGTCCACCTCCCACCACAGGCAAACTTTTCAAGGAGTGCAAACCAGAACCTTCTCCCTCACACACGCCCACTTCACCACATCAGCATTCACCACACCACCACAAGCCCAAAGCGACTCACCATCGCCTTCCTCAGAAGAACAATACAGAACCCATGCCACCACATACACCACCGATCACAACGATTTCCCTCACCAGCTCGCCCAATTCGCCTCCACAACCAGTACCCACTCCACAACCAGGACCATCAACAAAACCAGCACAAATCCTCACGGAGTCACCTCCTTATCCTGATAATGGAGGCTGGGAACCCAGCGAAGATGAAAAACTGGCGGCCTTCAAACTCAACAAGCGAGCTCGCCCCAGTTGGAAGTACATAGCCAAAGCACTCAACAAAACACCTTTTGATTGCAAAGGTCGATGGCAAGTCTTGCGAATTCTTTACACACCTCAACAGCCAGACAGTCCAGAAGTGGAACCGGAACCATCATCACCTCACAAAGCATCCCATCAAGCAGCGGCATCTCCTCCAGCCACAAAGGACGCCAGTACGATGACTACAGAACCTCCGGCTCCATCAGACAAAGAGACATAGAACACAAAACAGCAGTATATGATCGTCCAAACAGAGCTTCCCAGGACTACTTGGTGCTGAAGAACATCCAGAACTATTGATGGCTTTGTACTTTATTGTCAATTCGTACATATTTACATATTGGCTTATTGCTTCTTGTCGTTTCAGCAGTTGTGAGCAATAGACTCCAACCCACCACATACCACTACAGCTTTCTTCCACAAGTGCAGCAAAAACAAGATCGATTGCCAGCGGAGCTCATGTTGTTTCAACACACGCCACACACATCAAACTTGCGACAACTGACACATCGCCAGTGCTGTGTACAGACCATCCATGTTATTCCGTCTAATTCGTCTCCTCAGTGCATGTATGAGATTTATTCTGGACTGTTGCATCTTTTGTTGAATTTGATGTTTTTTCTGTGTTTCCTTTTTGTCGAACTTGAACGTGATGACCATTTCGGTTCCACCTTGATGTACTTGCAGCTCAGCTATTTCAACTTAGCTCAGCCTTCCACTCGTGTACAGATTTTTGACGAAGACATAGCGATGGATTCCCTCGTTGCCCTGGATGCCCAGATCATTTCACAGCTGCGCGATACAAACATCCAGATCAACCGGCTGATGGTACTTCAACTCAACCGACTACATGATACTATCAGGCAATTACAACTCGCAGAAACTGACACAAACAACCCAGACCCACGCCTACCAGGAAGAATCCAACAACTCCAAACATTGTTGCCCTCGATCAAAGCAACCGTGGAGCACCAGCAGACCTTTTACCACCAATGTCTCAGATTGCAACACATACCAACCACTCTCCAACACCAAGTTTTACGATTGGCCACCACTTTGGACAAGGCCACCACGACATCTACTTCCACTTTCGAACGATCAAACACGCCTCCATCCCCCAGACAACCCAAGACCGACCCAACTTCACTTACCACCAATCGATCCACGATACGACTACAAGAACGACCACACCATCCTCAGCATCACAAACTATCAGAACAGCCACTCCTAGTATGGCAGCAGCGCACTTCCTCAGCAGCATCACACTCACACAGCGCCAAACACACCCGTCAACCACCTCAACGCTCCAGATCACACTCACGACACACACGCAAAAAGCGACAAGTCGCCGCTCCGAGGCGTCACTCAGACCGCACATCACCACCTCGCATTGACAGACACAATAGCCCTCACTCCCACAGCACACGTTCTCCACAGCAACTCAAGCATTTCACCAAACACACAAAACATCGCAAACAACCCAAGCGATCACAACACTCCACTACTCGCTCCAGACGCTCTCCGACAAGACGCTCTCTTACTACCAAGTCACGAAAGAGCCGTCACGGGAGATCGACAAGATCGACACACTATCGCTCCTCTTGCAGGACAAGACGTCAACTTTCACCAGCACCGACTCGAACCCACTCACCTAGCCCCCAGACCGAACACCACACTTCTCGACACTCTTCACGTGCCTCCCCGACGACACGACCAGACCACCCCGCACAGCACCACCTCCTCTTACACCTACAGAGGACACCAGCGACAGCGTGTTCGCTCTGCAGCACTCACCCTCAGACAAAACCGCATCAAACATTTCAGCAGCACCACCTGCCATCTTTCCACTACATCCAACTCCATCACAACTACCGCCACCACCACCACCGAAAACACCACCGATTCCAGCGCCACCACGAATTTTTCCAAAAACATCACCCTCCACCAAACCATCACAACCACCACCGCCTCAGACAACACCCATACGACCCAAACAACCATCGTATCCACCTCCACAGCAACTACTTCCTCGCCAAGTTGACCAAGATCCGGCGCCATGAGAGTCACCTGAGACACCACATTTCAGCCACATATCTATATTTGATTATCCTTTTTATAACCAACGACATCACTCAACCCACACACTTCACAGCAGGAAGCACCACTTCTCATCTACAAACCAACAATCACTACTATTGACATTTTTTACTTCAGGATACGTCGCAACACATCGCTAGACTCCGACCAATAGGACTCGGATGTTTCACCCATCGCGTTTCACCCTGCAACTCGGAACAGAATTCAAAAATGCAGAGTCACTATTTACATCTCAGCATTTTCAACTTGACCGAGCACTTGCTCTACAGATGCCACATTTATTTACGGATACAATCTTGTATAGATTTAGCATTTACAGATGCCGTTTTACAGCAGCTTCAGATGATACTGCACTGGACACTTGCTTTGTTGTGACTCTCACATGACCGGACTGACTTTGGTTGTTTTTCTCACACACCAAGCCTTCCTTACCAGATTTTCTCCATGCAACTGTATCATGACCTCTTTCTACCGTCACTTTCTACCTCAGCCTTTTGATTTCAACTGATTTCACCTGTTCGTATTTCATCGGCATTTCACCGACATTTTGCTTTGCCACCATGGAAGCGGCATTCTGGAGCTGGACTCAAGACACACCAGCAGCGCACATCTACGGCGTGTACACCTCCCAACACAGCTGCCGTACCATCATTTACCATACCAGAGAGCAGCTCCATTCATTGCAACAGACAATGTACTTCGATGAGAACATTTACCCACATCTCCCTCCGGCACTGCTGGACCGCATACTGAGAGTCAGGGCACTGGTCAATCACGCAACCGACGACCTCACAGCTGCTTTAGACCACATTGAAGCAATCGGCCGTTTCTCGCCCGATCAGCTGAAGGGCAAGGGCAAGGGCAAGGGCAAGACACCCGACCCAACCGATCTCACAGATGACCCAACCACAAGCATTCACCAAAGCGACCTTATTCACCCTTATACACCCCCACAAACCATGGCACCACCTCCCACCACACCACCACCTGTGACCCACACCACAACACAGGAGCACTCACAGCAGATCGCACCTCAGCCAGCTACGACACCTGACTTCCCACACACAGCCATAGCACCCAAGCCATCTTACACCTGTATGCGCTCAGCCAACAGCTGTATTTCACCCCCACGACCAGTGAACCTCTTCCCCACTCACCCACCACAACACACCAACCCACAGCAATGTGACCCCACCCAAGTTTACAACATCCGCATTCCCCTACAGGGACACGCCACACTGACGGCTATCGGGCCGATCTCAGCACCACCCGCATCTACATCCAACAACACACCCACCATTTACTACCTGCCCACACCCACCAACATTCGACCCAATCATCCAGAAGCAGGCATGGGACCTCCTGGACCCTGGTGGGATGATGCTGGAGCGCCACCGTGAGAGAACGCCAGACCTAATTCTTGGTCTTTGGTTCTATGTACATGGTTTTTGACCCAATGCTTTCAGCATATCGATCCTTCCAGCTATTGCAAAATACTTCCAGTATTGATTCTATTTTTCTTTCTTATTTCGATCTTCGAGATTTTCGATTTTCTATTTTCTGACGCTTACCACTCGAGCTTCGGACGACTGTTCAACTTCGAAATCTTCAACTTCGCTCCAGTCTCAACTTTTTCAACACTTCAGCCATTGTGGTTCAAACAATCAGTTTCGACTACCCTCGTGCTCAACGCTCTTGTTTGTACGGAACTACAGTGTTCCCCATCATGGACGCGCATCAACAATGGTGGCAACAATACTATGGCACCACGACACCTACTGCCGGCTATGGACCTCTCACCAACGCAGTGCGTCATCACTACCAACACCCTTATCACCAACATCATCAACATCACGCAAACATCCCTGCCGATCCACCCACAGCCTCTCCAGCACCACCCGCAACGTTTCCACCCGAACCCTTGCCCCCACCCGCAGCATCTCACCACCCAACGCCTCCACAGCTTGGCGTTGTACCCCCCAACATTCCCAACCTACCTGACACATGGACCCCCAGCGACACACATTTGGATACAAATACCGTACATGGTCACACATTATTCCGGACGATCCAGCCGACACAATGGTCCAGGAAATACAACCTCGCAGGACAACAAGTCCTCGACATTTTTCCGTGGCAGCTCAGCCGTCCTCCGCATCCTATCCCAAGGACGCTACACAGGCATAGTCACCACCAGATCCATCGCGGAAGCTGTATTCACTTCACAATTGCTGCTTGAGATGCGGGCCCACAACCTGGACATCGACAACATCGCTGAATACTTGCACCAACAAGCTGATCAGTCCATTCCAAACAAAACAACAGAGGCCAAGCAATTCATGCAACCACTTATTTCTCGCATCATTGACTTCCTACGAGGCCTTACACCACCAGCCGGCGAAGGCACAGCACTCCGAAAGCTCCAGCTACAGACGGATCGCTTGCAACAACAAGAGAGCGAACTCCAGCGCGCTCGCGACAAGTTGAAGAATCATGGCATTGCACTCACACCAACCAAGCCGGGGCCACACCCTGCCCCATCATCCACCACACACCCACCACATCTCCCACTTACAGCCCCTTCCGCAATTTCAACCAACACCATTCTCAACCCCACCACACAAACACTCCATGACAACTCACCAGCCAACTACGCGGCAGCGGGCATTCAAAAATGGCTCAAGACATTACCACCAGCCACTCAGACACAAGTCAACAACATCCAGCAAATTCTTCGAGATGAACGTATCACAAAAGAACAGCTCCAAGAAGCAGCTACCCGCTACGGCATCCCGCTTGCTCGGGTCCTCAAGCTACCCCCACGTTCACTACAGCAATTGGTGGCCGCGGGCTCGGCATTGGCAGCCTGACTCGCACAACAAGCGCTGCATCAACCAACACATCTTACCCTACGATCTTTAACTACATTGCACACAGCGCTATCACACTTTGTCCATTTCACCCCCTACATTGACAAGTCACACGCTATATTTTCTGTCAGTCTTATTCACCTTACATGCCTCTTTGCCTTTCCCTCTCAAACACATCACTCTATACATTGGCGCTCCCGTTTCAACCAACTACAAGTTACACCACACACCTACCACTACCAATTGTTCACACATCCTAATGCGGTCTATGCAAAGCTCTTTTTCAACCAACATCACACAAGACACCAGTACCACCAACATGGACACACGTACATCGGCTCTACCAGTATCACTATTCCAAAGCGAGAATACAATCGCCATGCAAAACTCAAACAATTACACAACAACCATCCAATTTCAGCTGAACTTTCCCTACGCTACTGGCACTCCAAGAACAACCTCCACCACTACAGCACCATCTACCTTTCCCATCACGACACCTATGATCAAGCATGGACCTACGAACACTTGCGGATCCAGGAATGGCAACCTACACTCAATTGGCCATACATTCAACGACACCTCAAACTCAAAGCCTCAGGTTGGCAATTCTCAAAACACCGCACCACTTTCACACGCATGTCCACTCACAAACGTCTCTTCCAACGGCTACGACGACGACAACACACCATTAAGCAGCCCCACCTTCACACAAGTCAACGCCTACACGCCCTGACAGTTTTACGAGAGCTCAGCAAACATACACGTTCATCTTTTGAAACATCAACAGCCATCCGCAGCGGCAAATACACTGATCTCGAAATTTATGCCTTCCGTCGAATGGCCGCCAGCTTAGAGGAACCAGATCGATCCCGTGTCCTTCACCTTCTCCACTCAGCGCTCAGCTTTCGCAATCTCACTCCACCAAAAGCCAACAAACCCTTCACCGTTCCTTTCCTCTCCCACAGTACCTTCTCGTCCTCCACGGAAAAATGGCTTCGTACACTGATCCAACACCACATGCATCACGTCATTCCCTTCCACCCACCTACCACCAAATTACGTGAAGCAGCACACAAGACTTTACGTTCACGGCTCTACAACCACAAACGTTGGGAGGAACTCTTCTCCGCACACCCCTCAGCAACTGACATGCCATGCAGCTGCCGCCACATGCACACCCTGCTTCGCCCCAACCACACACCGCAGCTCTATGATGGCCACTACGTGCTTACACTTGACGACCTACAGCTACCCAGCCATCTTGAACTATTCCTACAGGCCAACATGAACAGCACATTCTTTCCCACAAAGACACAATATTTCCAACATTTTGAACAACAACTCACTCACTGGCTACGACACCATGGTCTACCCACCGCCCTCCATCAACACAGCCTACCTTTTCTACACCAACAATGGAAACAGCACATCGACAACATTCTATACACCCCACGCTTTACATCCCGCAACGTTACACAGCTTCAACAGTTTCTTACAGACAAGCTGGTACTCCATCATGCCGACCACGAATTACAAAATTTGCGACTTTTCTGTCCACAACACTACTTTCACGGATGTCTCACCAC
>CAXAMN010019890.1:671541-686690 GCA_963970005.1 Durusdinium trenchii
GTGTGTGTGTGTGTGTAACCCTTGGAATCATAGGGATCCTTTCGGATTGCTTTGAGCTTTTAGCAGGGGGGCGCAGCAGATGCAAGGGACTGCGCCTAACAAAGCTACCTTGCATCTGGGAAGCAGAGCCTGATCAGCTCTGTGTACCTGCTTGAATTTTAAGATTTTGGTAAAGGGCTAATGCATCGGCAGACACGAGCGGCCCGCCGTCACCTTGTTCGACTCACGCTCGTCGCTCTTTTCCTTTCCTTTCAGGCCACCTCTCCGTTTGAAGACCCCCAGGATTCACTGGCTCCCTACTGGTATTCTTAGGAAATGGAACCCTAGGCCGGCGTGTGGCACCGCTTTCAGTTCAGTACACCCTATCCTAAGTGTGTTTGGCCTCGTGCCAACCCGGGATGAGCCCGCAGAGTGCCTCCCGTGGACCCGTCGAACGGGTGTACGTCGTTATCTCCCCTGCCCGGAGATGTAAGTGCCCAGAGCGGGCGAAGGTGGCCTAGGCCGAGAGAATTCAGATTTGTCCCATCTTTGGAATTCCAAGCTGGCTTGTGCCTTTACGTGACCGCAGCGGTCAGAGGTGGCAGCCCTGGGCAAGCCGTACGCGGTCGCAGCGACCGAAGTTTGTCCAAGGTTCATTGGAACCTGTCGAGCACTTAGCCCCCCCTTCTCCCCCTTCCCTCCCCCGTTCTTTCTTTGCTTTCTGGGGCTTTCCTGAATGCAATACTCAGGATCACCCCTCTCTTTCTTGGGTGTGTCCCTGGACGATTGTTCGTAGCTGGGAACACCTTCCTTTCCTCTCCCTTTCTCTCCCTCTCTCTTTCTTTCCTTCTCTCTTTCCTCTCTTCACCCTCTTCCCTGGGTGTCCCTGGATGCTTCGTCATAGCTGGGAGCCCTTCTTTTTGGTGCGTCCCTGGACGCATGTGTCGTAGCTGGGAGCACCTTTGTCTCCTTCTTTCTTTCCCTCTCTTTTCTTCCTCCCCCTGCCCCCTCTTTCCTCGCGCGCGGCGTGTTTACAAGCAAACTAGGCTTCTGCATGAGGTTTGGTTTGTCATCGGTTTGTCCCCGTTCATTTGGTTCCCCTTTCATCGGCCCCCACAGACGGCTTTTTCCTCTTTTCTTTCATGTCTTTCTGTCTTCATGTCTCTTCATCCTCATCCTTTCTTTCTCTTGCGCGCACTTTCGTCCGGACCTTAGTTTGTACACATACACGCACGCGTACTTTACTTACAGCGAGGTTCAGGTGGCCCAGGTTCGTTACAATGAGGTTTGGCTCATCGGTTGTCCCTCTTCACTTGGTTCCTTTTCATCGGCAACCACACACACCTTTGTCTGTCTTGTCCTTCTCATTTTCATCTGTCCCTTTTGCGTGCACATGTGCCTACCTCCTTTCCGGGCAGGATGGAGGTCACACATGCCTCCCTTCGGGAGGCGTGTGTGTGTAACCCTTGGAATCATAGGGATCCTTTCGGATTGTTTTGAGCTTTTAGCAGCGGGGCGCAGCAGATGCAAGGGACTGCGCCTAACAAAGCTACCTTGCATCTGGGAAGCAGAGCCTGATCAGCTCTGTGTACCTGCTTGAATTTTAAGATTTTGGTAAAGGGCTAATGCATCGGCAGACACGAGCGGCCCGCCGTCACCTTGTTCGACTCGCGCTCGTCGCTCTTTTCCTTTCCTTTCAGGCCACCTCTCCGTTTGAAGACCCCCAGGATTCATTGGCTCCCTACTGGTATTCTTAGGAAATGGAACCCTAGGCCGGCGTGTGGCACCGCTTTCAGTTCAGTACACCCTATCCTAAGTGTGTGACACCCAAGAGAAGAATCGAATCTGGCATGAACCCATCAAGAGCGGGCTCAATCGACCTGGACGACTTCCACTGCAAGCGTGCCTCGACATCTGCCACCAGCGAGGTCTCAGAGCGCTCCTGCGGGGTAGACGGCCGTTCTGCTTGGGGGGAGTAGAGGACGCTACTAGGAGCAAAGGGCATCGCTACTAGGAGCAAGGACGCTACTAGGGGCTCCTGGCATCGCTAGGAGCAAAAAAAAAACCAGCGCTGTGTGATCAAAGCTCACACTCTCGCCCACCACTCCGTGTCCTGCACCTGGATGCCTGCCCAAAGCTCGCCCGTTGGACACTGCGCCGCCAAGATGGTGCGACGCACCGCGAAGGGCCTTGGCCACGCGGTGCTTCCAATGTCCCACCGCTTTTTGTAAGAAATCCCACGCCACCTGACGTCCACAAACGACTGCAGCGTCCTTTATTCTGAGGTGGCTTCGTCCAAAGCTGCAGGGTCTCAGAGTCCACATCCACCTCGTGCGGTGCCTGATCCCAACTTCCAATGCAACCCAGCAGCAGGAAAGTAGTGCCCGGCGCACCACGGGAGGCGGACTCCACGAGAAGTTGCAGAGCACCATCCAGCAAGGCGGGGTGCAACAGCTGCAAGGACTTCCTCAGGCACAAATCAGTCCACACACCGCATCATTTATTCACCCCAACGGCCAACAAAGACGGACTAATTGGTCTACCAGGGGAATGGATGCTTGAGGGGAATTCTCATGGGTACTATCCAAGAGCACAACAAGCATTAAAATGCCTCCACCTCTGCACTCCACACTGTCGTAATTCCAAGTGTCTCCCAGCTGGTCTTGGATGGGTTGCGGAGGCGCGCCAGAGCGGCCTTCTCGCCGAAGATGGTCTCGCTGGTCAAGGTCTGGAAGGACTCCCCATAGTTCAGGCCCTTCTCCTCACCCGCAGATACAGTTGTTGGGCAAATCTTCAGCATCGAGCGAAAATCAGTTCAAGAAATGGCAAAACACAAGACTGGAGGCGTTTACAGCTGGGAGACACGGTCTGCCTTCGAGGATCTTGTTCACCCTGCCAGATCAAAGCAACCCTACCCTATCCGAACCTGGGCCGATCTGAAGGAGGGTCACCACACACAATGGATGCAAACGGCCGAAGTGAGTTTTTCTTGATCTGTGTCTGATGGGCCTCCTCCAGCTCTGATGTGCTATCAATAATTTCAACAAAATGACAAATGGGCGTTCCATGTATGGTACATGGTGCTCAAAAGAGTTGTGCATCTACGATTTCCTGGAAGGCTTTGTAAAGATCTTCAAGGTTCTCGATTGCCTTGCCATCGGCAGAAAGCTCTCCTCAGTTCAACCAAGACGAGTCCAATGGCTTGGGGAGAGCTGTGTGGTAGGGATTGTCTGAGAATAAAAGGACAACTGGGACAGTCAGTGCTCATCTCGGCAAGGCGTAACAGAAAGTCTCAGAGAAAGACCTTTTGCACTTAGACTGCTTAGAGAAGAAGAAGAAGAAGAAGAAGAAGAAGAAGGTCGCAGGATGCGGTGGGAAGGCGTTATCCTAAACCCGAGAGGCTTTTGTCTCAGTACACAAAAATAAGGTGACGGTGAACCTTGCGTTGCCTCTTCCCCAGCCACTAAGAAGTTCATCTGCAAAACTGATTAGCACGTTGCTATCTTGGTTCGAGGATGGAATCTCACATTGTCTTTCCTAGAACACTAGCGTGACCACTGCCAGAGAAGGCCTTCCACATAAAACATGAAACCTGGGTATATAGACGTGTTTGACTTTCCTGATCTGCTCTCCTCAGTATCACTTGCGGAACAGTCACATATGCTCAACCGAGGACAACGCACACACCTGCTTTTCTTTGCTGATAGTGCAGTAAACAGCAATCCCTGCTAGACCCTCCCACAAACGAACAAGTTCTTACTTGTTGCCAAGTCACTCCACTTCTGCAACTTCTCGGCATCCCTCTCCAGCGCGACCGGTCGCACGCCGCCCACGCGTGCATGCACGGTGGGCGCCGCGGTGTCATCGTCGGCAGGACGGCTGAGCACTTCGGTGCGCTCAGGCGAGGCATAGCATTGCACCTTCAAGGGTGCCTCCACCACAAAGGGAAGCCTCGAATTGAGAGACTGAGGACACAAGGAAGGCACGTGGATGGAGGGGAGGGATGGGTGGGTGTGGAAAGAGGGAGAGGGTGAATGTCAACTGGTTTACGGTTTTTGCATCATCCATGAACTCTGGCACTGGGACCAGAGGGCAGCTTCCATGAGAAACGAGAATCTGGGATGGAGGACCGGAAGGGAGCAGAACTTTGAAGAGCCTTACAATCATCAAGCCCAACAAAGCAACCCCTGCCCATCAACCGTCACAAGCCACTCGAAAATGGCATCGGTCAGCTCCAGTGCGGTCGCTGCGCGCCCGCCCAGCTGCTCCAGGTGTGCGGCAGCTGCCAGCAGCAGGTGGCTGGCACCAGGGAGCACCACACGGTCGAAGACTTGGTGCTGATTGAAGAGCTGCATCCTCAGCTGTGAGAGGTCAAAGACTTGGATTGAATTGGTGTGGCACCTGGGATTAAGCCGGAGTTCTACCCAGATCAGATCTGAGGTTAGGAAATAGAGCGGCATTGATCAAACATAGTCACTAGAACCATTTTGGCCTTACTGGGTGCACCCTATGAGTCATTTCTACGACGCCTTCAACTTCCTCTTCTTTCCCACCGTTGCAACTGGCCAAACGCCAATCGACAACCAGTGCCATACCCATATTTCTGATGAACAAGTTCTCCTAATTCTGCGCCACCTTGGAAGGATGGGCATCTTGGAACATGGCAGGGAATTGTTGTGGCATGGCGAAACAAAAAAACTGAGTGGTGCTAATGTTGAGGTATTATGTTGAGGTATTGATCTATTTTGCTAGGTCATGTTTCAGACCTCTGGTCCATCCACACTCCTCTGCATCTTCATCTGGACACCCAAACAATGTCAAAACTCACAGGTTCCCGAGACTGACGAATAAGCGTGTACCGTGTACCTTTTGGGGTATCTATTGGGCAATGGATGTTCTGCGCACCTAACAAAGCTTCCCTCGGATAACAGAAACCCCTCTCCATGGATGCCCAAGCGTCTGCTGACCCTCCAGGTCGGTGCAGCCTTCGCTGGCCTCGAAGAGGAACTCATCCACCGGCCGGCCGAGCCTGTGTGGATGCTGCAAGGTGAAGACTCACGATGACAGGGAAGGACTGTGAAGGAGTTTGGTCAGAGTAGAGGTCCTCAAACCTATATTCTGTGTATATATGTATAACCGCACTGAGAAGCGGGAAGAAGGAAAGTGATGTGATGGGACTCAGACCAAAATTTGGATCATCCATGATCATCCAAGTGAGTGGAGAAGTCAACTTAGAAATGAGGTGCACACGCACAAAGAGTGTCATCCCGGACACAAAGGTGCTCATCCTAGCGCTTTGCGTTGTCGTCGGACCTTTTGGGCTGATGAACTCGTGCCGCATAGGCG
Source organism: Durusdinium trenchii (assembly GCA_963970005.1). Classification (NCBI taxonomy): domain Eukaryota; class Dinophyceae; order Suessiales; family Symbiodiniaceae; genus Durusdinium; species Durusdinium trenchii. The sequence goes on from CAXAMN010019890.1 coordinate 676,867, forward strand.
GCTGGGCAAAGTCCGCCCACTGCGAGAGAAGTCCGGCAAGTCCTCTCTCCAGCTATCCAGGCAATTGCAAAGAGAGATGTGCAACCAGGCAATCGTGAGATAGGCGGAACGATCCACCATGGACCTGTTGAGGCTGGATCACTGGGAGTAAAGGGAAAGGTAAAAGCTACAGAAACCCATACATGCTCCAAGAAAGCGTCCCGAAGCGCCTCGTGGCACGAACCCGGTCTGCTTGATGGACACGATGTCTTGAATAACAATGGTCAAAGACATTGCCTGGCCCATGGCCTTCCCCAGGCAATAGGCAAAAGAAAAGGTCGTCTTGACAGTAGAATGGCAACTGCGGATGAGACACCAAAGCCACCGCACGTATGGAAACTTGAAAGACAACATGGCGGAGTTTGAGCTGAACCACGGTTTCTGTCTCAAGTGTTTGCCAGAGGTTTGAAGGAGAACACCAGCGGAAAAAAGACTCCAGATTGACACACAGCACTGCCAATCACTTCAGCAACAGAAAGGATCTGGAAGGCAGAACATCTGCACCACGTACAAACTCTGCCAACGAAACAACGAAAAAAAGGAACAAGCTGCAGGCAGCATCTGAGGGGGGCCTTTTGCATTAGGCTCCCCGGGTGGAGGTGGTCCTCCAAGCAAGCTGCCCAACAAGACATTTTGTAAATTAAAATCCAATGTGGGACTTGAGGCACCTGGTTCTTCTGCAAGCCCAGTTCTCAGAAAAACCTCTGGCAGGAAGAAATCTGACCCGGAAGAAGTGGAGTTTGAGCTAAACCATGGCTTCTGGTTCAATCGACTGTTTTGGACGCACTTGGAAATATGATTGAACATCTCTTTCAACTGTGCCGGACGCTCGATAGATCGAAGAAAGCCTCGCATGAAGTGACTTGTGGAAGTGTCGGCACCATCAGCAGCACGACGCCCGAGAGCCGATGCCCAAATAATGGTCAACGATCTATCAGTGGCCCTGTATTCAGGTATTTGCACTTGGCTTCTTTCACCAAACTCTTGCGGTGTACAGGGTGAGCTACGGCAGCAAATCATTAGAACCAAGAACGCTGCGTCTTTGCTGCAGCGTAGCATCATGAAGTTTCTGATGATATAGTCGAAGGGCACTTGCCCGGTGCCGTCTGGTGAACCCTCTCCATCCTTCAAGATCAAGGTAGGCTTTTGGTGCACCAGCTCGCAGTGGCCATTGAAATTAAAGAGTAGAAACTCATCCTGTCACAGTCCTCGACCTTCTCCTCAAACCTTGACATCTCCTGCAGAAACTTGGATGCTGTGGCATTCCTGCAAGCAGTACAAGCGAATCCAATGCTACGTAGCTTATCATGGCACGCCGATGCATCCGCGACTGCGCACCTCAAAGGCTGTTTAGCATAATCGTCAACCCCAACTAGGAAGGCACGTCTGCTCATTGCACCACTTAGTGCGCGAGAGCTGCTTTGAGCCAAACTTTGGGCTCTGCGACTCAGAAGTCTGATTCATATTTTACCAACCTAACACTTCAGGACAATCTCACGTCCTGGCCCAGCGTCCTGCGGTTTCCCAGCTTCCTAGCAAACCTCTCATTGAACATGCCGTGATGACAAAAGAATCAAAAAGAACTATTTGTGGGTTGAACAAAAAAAGTACACAGCCTTCTTCCCTCACAAGAAATGCCATCCAAGCCAAAACCGCACCAAGGCGCAATGGGTGCAGGATCGGTGGCCGCCATGGCAGTGATTGCGGGTTCGTGAGCTCCGAGGGTTGGGAGAAGGCCACGCCCAAGGCGCGGGTGCAAATCAGGATGCTCTCGACCTCATCACCTCAGTGTAGGCATGTGTTTGTGTCTGTGTGTGGCAGAAAGTGGGTGACCTAGGGATTTCTGCAACTCTTAGAGAGGTTCTTAGGCATACACTATTCTCTTGTAGCATGTCAAAATAGTGTTTGAACCCCATCAAAGCTTGTCTAAGACTTCTTTATGTGCAGTGTAGAACTGTGGCTTCTTATGCCCAGTTGCGTCCCGGCTGCAAGCTAGCAAGCCACTGGAGCTTCTCCAAATGCTCCTGGTCCTTCTCCTGGAGATCTTATCAGAGAATCAAGCAACCACCCTTATGAGCCTGCGCTGATTCTAAGGTGTATGAGGAGCGATTCACATGATGTGCTGGTTGTCATGTCTATGCATTCTGAATTCTGTCGGAAAAAAATGCAGTTACAGTTCATTGTTGATGGCAGATCAAACCTAGTTTAAGTGGATGGGTTTGCTCGACACTTATATATATATATATATACTTGCTTGATTCCTGCAATGCAAAAAGGCGATCTGGTCATGTCTTGTCATCCCAGTTGGGCTACCAGAAAGCACAGTAGTGCAGGTCCTATCCTCGCTATATATGGAAAGTCACTTTAAAAGTATGGTAGAACTTGCAAGTCTCCAAATCTTTGGCCACCTACATGTCAACGTCTATCCATGGTACCACGGTACGTACAATAGGCGGTACTTCCGAGAATGATAGTTTGCACCAAACCACTAGTTCTATGCTTTGCACCATAACCTGTTCCACATTTCTGTCCGAAACCATGTGCTACCAGCCTCTTCCGCCACGCAGCGGCGGCCCATCCTAAGCTCAAGAACCGGTCTGACCCTCAAGTACTAGTCAGGGGAGATCCGGGAGGTGCTGGATGGCAGGTGACGGTCATTCATTGCTTCATGGTTGTTCAAATAATCACAGTAGACAGCACTGCAGCTTAGGCACTTCACCAGCACTGGCTGCGGGCCAATCTCCAGGAATGCATCGCAGCCCAGCTGTCGGAGTTTCGACATCCCTGCGGCATCGGCAGAGCTACTAGTAACAAGAAGCTACTAGTAACAAGGACACATCAGTCGCATCTTCCGGGGCACTGCGCCACAGGCATGGTTCCCACGCGAGACTTCAGTCACGTCTACATGTTTGCAGGACCTCTGAACCCGACCATATCTGTGTTTCGCCTACCTTTATCTGTGGCTTACTTTATCAAACCCTGTAAACCAAATTGAATCGTCCACTTTCTGTATCATATCATATCTTTTCTGTATCGCCTGTGAGTCTATAAGTGGACCCCTTCAAGCGAAAGCTTGGCTCCACATGCTACCCACCTTGTACAAAGAGCATAGGCTTGGCCTCGTCATGACCTCAGGAACGGAAGCTGGCTTACCGGATGGAGGGCGCTACAAGCTCCCCACAAATGAGTCAGTGCGATGAGCTAAGAACCATCAAATCTGGTGAACATTGTCAAAAAGCATCATGGGAGGTCTAGTCAAAACTCACTGCTCCCACGTCAGGACATGGAATTGGACATGATGAGTAACTATTTTTATTTGGGGTTTGTGCTCCAAAGTCCGTCCACAATTGACCCTAAACACGAACGTGTTGACCATCCCCCGTGCCACCACAAATCCTCAGTGAACTCCAGCAGGACAAATGCACCCACAGGATGTGAGCTATATACTGGTCTGTGGTTCTTTGTGTCTAGTCTAGTTTTAAGATGTTTTGAGTGGATCGATGGGTTTTTAAAATCTTTGTAGGGGTAGGCAGCGGCGACCCACATCCATACAGCCTTGGGCCATAAATCTGCAATGAGCCCGTTGAGACTCAGCAAGTGTTCAAACAGCTTGGGGTCATGGAGCCATGGCTTTCATCTTTCTTACGAAAAATCCATCACCCCAAGCTCTGCACCCTGAGTGCCGCACCCAACCAGTACGCAGGGTCACAAAGCTCCTGCCAAGAACAACATCGCACCAAACATATGGAGATTCGCCAAGGTGTTGAGTGATTGGTGGGGGGACCACCCTCTGTAGGATCTCCTCAATTGGATGGAAGCCTGCTTCATGCACCAAAACAGACGAGGTCATTTCCACCAAAGGTGCGAATGACAGGCCAACGCTAACGCTCCACCAGAATCTCTACAAACTGAGAGCTCCTTAGAGACCTCCTTCCCCAAGAGACTGGAGATGAAGTGCACATCTTTCCGAGGTGGCTGCAACCTGCGGGCCAATCAGCAGAGGCGATCAAGCCTTCGATTGGGAATTGCTCTGTATTGAGGGCTTGTCAAAATAACTACGACTCAGGGCAGTTCGCGGATCACCCCAATTCTTCCTTCAACCTCGCAAGACCCTCGAAACCTGCCAAGTTCAGATTGCCTCGGGAACTGGGAGCGGAGGCTGTAGCTGTGGCTGCCTACTGGCGAGAAAACCCCATCGTCCCAAGTGTTGAGCTCCTGCCCATTCCAAAAATGAACAGACAAACATCACACGTGCTTCTATATAAGCCGTGTTTGCCCACCCTTTCCCAAAAAGACCCCTCGTCGTGCGCAGCCCTTGCTTCACACGAAATGCCACCAAAGCTGCTTGCAGCCCTTCGCGGCTTCCAGGAGCTCAGGCAGCACAGGCGCCATCAAGGGCGAGTGCATAGCGTGAGGGATGCTCAACCTCAGCAGCCACATGTACGCGACAGGCTGTGAAGCTGTTGGCATCATGCTGGGCCAACTGTAACTGTTGCCATGGTGAGGTTGCTTGGACTTTGATGGTCAAGTGGTGAAGGAACACTTTGGGTAAATGGTTCAGGAGTGTGTCGATTCCCTTGGAGTCACCGAAGTCAACAGTGCACTATCGCAAGTCACTAGTCCTTAGTTCTCTCCTGACAAACGCGAAACAATCTGGTCAAAACCAAAGAACATGGATTGACTGGCATCGCATGAATCCGTTTGCATCAAATCGTGTTATAAGGTCTCGAGCCAGCAGCTAGTTTGGTGGTTTGTGACCTGGGCAAAACAAAAACCTCCAAGGATCCCTACACGCACAACACGTGTTTCACACCTCCCACTGTTCCCAAGTCCTCATCCCCAGTTCAAACTAAATCTATAATTTCTTCTGAAATCCAAAGCAATCTTGGGCACTGTTGAAGCAAAGACTCACACAAGGCGGCAGCTGTCTTGCCATCCCAGCGGCACTTTGCTTTGTGCACCCACCTTGTCGCAAACCAGCCTCGGCGTGACATGATAGCCCTGCAACAGAACATATTGCACACCGCTCGCAAGTCATTCTCACGCCCTTTCCTCTGAAAGATGGAGATTCTTTTGAGACTGATTCATTTGCCTTGGGAGCAATGCAGCGAGAATCACTTCATGCTCTAGATTTGAACTCTTCCCAACCTTGCCAACAAGTTGAACCTTTCGTGCCAAGGTGCTTTACAGCCCCTTTGTGTCCAGAGACCACCGTCTGCGCTGGGCCATTGATGGCCTTGGAACTCCACCCTCCAGTGCACGAAAGCTCTTGCCAGGTTTTGCCACTCAGGAGTTTTATATATATATATATATGAGTACACAACGTAGTATAACCCCAAAGTAAACGGTGTGTCTGTCCATGTTGCAAGGTAGCTTTGACACGGGACAGTGGTCCTGGCGATGAACATGCCAAGGATCTTGAGGAGACCACATCCTCAAAACGACATTCATGCCTCAACACATCTTGCGGTGTCCGCTACCCTTACCATCACCCGGGGAGCCCAGGCCGCAATGACCACGCACTGGTCCTTCAGGTCCTTCTGCACCTCCTGCAAGGCCTGGTGGGGCACGAAGGCTATGTTGGACCCAATAGGTCTAGGAGTCTAGGCCATACAGAAACGGATGGTGGACAAGCAGCGGTTTGTATAAGATCATCGTGTTCCAGAGGTCCATGTTTAAGTTTGCTTGGAGATATTCCTTTTGCCAAATGTGTGTGTTCCATGTTCGATGTCTAGTTTCTACTATTCCTAGGACAGAAAAGGGCATGCAACCTGTCTTGTTGATTGTTCAGGTGTCCAGAACTGATCTGGTGAATGAAAGAATTCTAATAACCACCAAACCTGATGGCAACAAACAACATAATTTGCGCTGTGCAGTCAGGTGTTCCCTGATGTTCGGAACTTCAAAAAGGATCAAAAAGGTTCTTGAACATCAGGTGGTGGATGTACAAGTGTGCCTTTCATGAGAAGCTCCACTCGAAACATGGGAAAAGTACACAGATAGTGATAAGAAAAAGAAAGGAAAAGCAATAGGCGACTGTCACACCAGTGGACGATTCGGATCAGACGCATTGGTCAGGAACGACCAAACAAGCCGACTATCCTCGTCACAATTCACAACCAGGTTGTATGTTGAAACATTGGAGAGAGAGAGAGAGAATTAAGATTCAAACTAGTGTTCATGTCTGCTTTCAATAGTGTTTCGATCATGCGATCATGTAATTACTGTACTCTTGAAGGACCGTAAGAACCATGGCTCGAGGCTCGCACCAAATTACGAGCATCGTTCCTGCCTTCTGCACCTGCTCCCGGCTGGCGAAAATCGAGGCCATCGACCCAACACCTGAGCATCGAGCTGCCTCCACGCCACGTGCACCGGGTCGCTGCTACCAATCTTGGGTCTTGGGTCAACGTTTTCTGTTGCAATGATCAAAAGAGCGAATGCCTCGCTTTAAAGTTAGGATAACGTGGTGCCCACACAGGGCTGAAATCATTGAAAAAAATAAAAAACAAAAAATAATCAAAAAATAATCAAAAAATAATCAACTCAAGAACTCAAATCCAAAACAGACTCAACAACAAAACTCAAAACAAACTCAAAAACAACTCAAAAACAAACTCAAAACAACTCAAACAAAACTCAAAAGCAACTCAAAAACAACTCAAAAACCATGTTTGAGTACAATTTGAGTTTAATCTGAGTCCAATTTGAGTCCAATCTCAGTCCAATTTGAGTCCAATCTGAGTCCAATTTGAGTCTCTCATTTGAGTGGCTTTGGAATCTGAGTTTCTGGACTGAGTTTTTTTTGAGTAGGTTGTTGTTTTATATTTTTTTCATCTTGACCCCTTGCTGTGTGGGAACCCGTTTTCACAACTTTAAAGTCCATGGGAAGGTTCATTCTGCGTTTTGAAGCACGGTAGACTGTAGATTCTCCGTAGATACCACTTGAAGGAACACCGGATGTTGGTCTGGTCCAGTATGTGCCTGTGGCTCAAAAAGGGTGTCCTCAATAGTAGAAATCTTGGATCCTCCAACTCTCAACTCTTGCTTCTCCACCGTCTCCACTTTTCCCTCAAAAAGGCTCCTTCCACAAGTCTTCCATCACAACACTTCTCCCAAGGTGCCAATGTCACACTTCTGGTCGATCAGCTCACCACGCCTAGCAAAGCGGGCGACACGGTCTGGCGGACCCAGCTCAAACGCTTTCTCATGGGATGTCATGGGTTGGTGGAAAGAACGTGGAGCTTCAGGAGCTGTGGCAGAAACTGAATCACATTTTAGTGCGGTCTGTGAACATCTTCCCAATCATAGTGGATTGTCACCAACTGGGGTCGATTTGGCGTGCTTTATCTGTAATCCCTAACAGCCACAGTATATAGAGGGTGGATCACATCAAGAAGTTTGAAGGCAGGAGACCTGGGACTTGCTCTGTCATGCTCTGGCTCCATGTGAATGTCTTATGCTGATCATCAATCACAAATCCAACAGCTGTTGCCGCCGCACTGCCTGGCTACCAATCGCAAGCCGTCTTCCAAGGACATGCTGCCGGCCACCACTGCAGCCGTGTACTCCCCAACCTTGGGAGAAAAGAAAAGCACATGCAAATGAAGCAAAGCAAACAGTCCAACGGTCAGTGAGTCTAAAGTCACGGCAGCAGCGGCTTCGTTGCCCTGATTTTCTCTCAATCGCTTGCAAATAGATTCTTTGTTGCACTTCAGGTTTTCTGCCTCATGCTTCACCCGGGCATCGCCAGGGCCAAATCCCCGTGCCGTTTGAGGCACCTCTTCTGCTCAGAAGCCAAATCACCCTCACTTGGCACAGCCCTTGGTCCGCGCACAGCTCTGCCGTCGCAGCTCCTCCAGCGCTTCGTCGCTCAAGAGCGTCTGCAAGGCTTCAGGGCTGCTGATGATCTCTTTCATCGCAGGGTCTTGGGCGGCCATCTGTTGTACCAAAGGGTTCCTGTCTCAACATGTTTCTTCTATCAAACACTTCAACAACCAACCAGTCTGCACTGAAAGGAAATATACACTGCAATCGTCAAGAACCTAACTTAAAGTACGTTCGAGCCTCCCTAACACAAAAAAGGCTTCAGCATTCAGCATATGTATATAATTACAAAACAAATCAAAATGCTTTGTGAAGCCAGCTGACTCATTCACGAGCTTCATGAGGTCCTCCGGCTTGTCCTTCAAGTGGCGAAGCTCTTGGATCTTTTCCTCGCCGAGCTGCAAGCCAAAGTTGGGATCCACTTGGACTTGAGAGGTTGGCCCAAATTCCTTAGGCACCTTGGCCAGCTTGCTCAGCTGATCTGCATCCATACGCTCGCCACGACCAAAGGACTGGAAGATCTTGGTCCAGGCACCCACGCCTTGCAAAGCTCCTGCGTTGCCTGCATGAAGCAAATCTTCAAAGCTTTCGGTTTTGATGTCCAGGCAGGCTCCACTGCCCAAAAGGCAAAAGCAAAGGGCACCAAGCAGGAGCGTCATTCGAATTCGATGGAAACTTGGAGCGATCCGCGGAATTCACCTCAGAGTCTGTCCTTCTGCCCACCCTTGAGCCATCCAAGGAAGGATCAAGTTGCATGCAAGTCTCGGTCTCGGAGTCTCAGATTTCTCTTGTGAAATCCAAGATGGCTATAAACGTCAGTGGACCGATGAATATCTTTTTAGTGCAGGCAAGATCGGGACTTGGCCAGAATAAGTTGGCCCAAATCTTCTCTGCCTTGGATCTTTAGATACTCTACATCTTGAACACCGAATTTCTGAACCTTCAACCGTTTTCCACCTGACCATGCCTTGAAATGCTCTTCACCGTCCATGTTTGTGTTTTTGCAAGGGGGAAACTATGCTGGATTTTTTGGTGTTAATTTTGTGGCATGGAAGCCCTCCCACGCCGCAGGACGGCCGTCCTCGCCACTCGCCATCAACCTTTGCCAAGGCACACTGTGGCCCAGCACTGCGTAGGGCTCCAGGCCACGCGCCTTCCAGGTCTCCGACAGCCTGGGCTACGGCATGGCAGAAACGCGGTGCGGCGTGGAACAAGCGGAGGAGGGACCGGTCGTCGAAGGTGCAGCATGGTGAGTGAAGGCAGTGCTTTAAAGCCACTTGGCCACTTACAAAAGGTGTTTTAATTCGGGATGTTCTTCTCAAAGTCCTTGGGGCTAACAGTTTGGGTGTCCAGGAAGAGGAAACGCAATATTGCGGGCGGCTGACCTTTAAAAGGACTATTTCGGCAGCAGGGCTGACACTTAAGAGAAACAGTTGTCGTAGCAGGCAAAGTGCAGCGTGGTCGACTTCTAGCAAAATGAGTTTTCGTGGCAGGCGCAGCATAGTGGAAGAAATGGTGCAGATTTCGTGGTGCTGGAGGGGAGCGCAGCGCCCCCTCCAGAGCGAAAAGATACTGTACCAAAATGCATCTACAGTAGACAAAAATACCTAAAATGTGATTGATCCCTACCCTGAGAGGCGATTTGGAAGAAGGCAGGGCACGTGTATTGACAGACTATCCTAACAACGCTGCCTGCTACAGCAGCAAGTGCAGAAAAGTCAACAAAAGCGACAAAGGGACAGAGCGACAAATGTAACCCAAAAGTATATACACATATACAGACACAGTTACACAACTTTCAAAGTAATAGAAGCAACAAGAGCAGAAAAACAACAAAAGCAACAGCAACAAAAAAGAAAATAAAAGGCCGCAAAAAGCAAGCAAGCAAGCCAGCCAGGCAAGGAAGCAAGGAAGCAAGGAAGCAAGGAAGCAAGGAAGCAAGGAAGCAAGGAAGCAAG
>CAXAMN010019890.1:686700-746834 GCA_963970005.1 Durusdinium trenchii
AAGCAAGGAAGCAAGGAAGCAAGGAAGCAAGGAAGCAAGGAAGCAAGCAAGCAAGCAAGCAAGCACCAAACGCAAACCAAAAGAAACAATGAAAGTTCACAAAAGCAAAAAAGCAACAAAGCGACAAAGGTGAAAAAACAGCGAAGGAAAAGCGACAACAAAACTGAAAAAATATCCAGAAAGGAAGAAAACCATAGAAAACCCTAATATATACAAGATGCCGCTCCCTTACGAAATTGCCCAGCAAGGGGTTTGAGTACTGTTTAGTTCAGACACACATAACCGGGGTCTGGTTTTAGTTCATACAGATTCCTGCCAAGCTGCACTACATGCAGCAGGTATCGGCAGTTGGTCGAAAGGCAAGTGAAAGTAGAAAATGACCGCTGCATGGATTCTAGTGTCCTTCAGAGGTCCATTGTCTTCTTTGACCTCAAGAGAGAACCAAAAGCCCCTTGTCCTGCGGATCAATTGCCAAGGCGCGCAAACTCAATGGCAAAAATGGCCAGCTGTGAAAGAGACGTCGACCTTAATTTGGAGAAGCCGATGGACTTGTCACGGGTCGCGGCGAATTCATCGACTGCACTTGATTGTTCTGTTCTCCACAAAATCGGCAGTTGGGCGCTGCCCCCGGAATCCATTTCTGGCAAAGAATCTTCGGACAAACAGTCGGGCCTGACCATGCTGTTCTTATGGACCACACATGCCACAGAGTCTCCTTCCTACCTCTTTGCAAGTGACTCATATAGGAGCCCTTCCACAACATGGGCGCGTGCTCCCGCCACCCCACCGCTCTCACATCGCTCGACAGCAGTGGGGCCCCGAGCTGATCATAACGCAAGGCGGCCTCTGCTCCACCCGCAAAGAGAATGTCTCGAAGGTCCTGGAGGAGCGCCGCGAAGCTATCGATAGGAAGAATCAGTCCAAGTGGGAGAACCATGGAAAACCTCCAGGTTTTTGGTAAGGAGAAGGAGAATCCACTTTAATTGTAGATTGTCTGGTAGAACAACTCTATGATGGAACCCTGGAACACCTCCAGGGTGTATATAGAAAATCGTCCGATCCAACCATGGTGTTAGTTAAATCAATCAGATCGGAAAACTAATGATGATAGTGGCCATATTATGGGGAGGTTGCCTCGAAACCATGGAAAATGAGGAGAACGCGAAAACCAAATTGACAAGTCATTGGAAGATGCACACCTGGCTCCATAGTGCGATGTATGCACAAACGAAAAAGCAAAAAAAGCAATCCATGATGCAAATCCAAGGACACTCAATTAAGGATGTTAAACAAAATTGACTGGATCCTCCGGCCCATGGCCCCTTCATAAAAGTTCACTCCTTGTATTGGACTCTAAGACCTTCCTATTGTTGAGACAAATCCATTACTAAACCCCTCGGCCCACCTCCAAGTCCCCCAGCTCTCCACCCAGCCGGTCCCCGGTGGGCTCCAACAAGGGATGGCCCTCCAACAGCTGGGCACAGCGGTCTAAGGCTGCCTTGAACGTTTCCTTGGCACGAACGAAAAATTGCGCTGCAGGAGGGACGTGTTGCTACCGGCACTGGGGTAGTTCCGTTCGCGCGAGAGGTCCCAAGAAATCCGCACTCACACCATTCCAGATTCACAGGCGTTGGTGGTTTCATCTTCACTTTGGAGTCGTGCAGGCTTTCAGGCAGACGTTTGGTTATTAGTTTCCGGGCAGAAGAGGGTGCGGTCTTTGTCTATGACCAATGTTGAATGGACTTTCCTGATGAAAGCCATCTTTGTTTGGGGCCATGTTGATCGTTGATCGGGAAAAGAGGCGCTCTTGGACCAAACAATACCTGCGAGAAATGTAAAAGAGTTTCATTGATGAGACCTGGCTTCTTGCGTTTGAGCATGTGCAAAAGTAGCTGGAATACTGCTGAGCAAGATAAAGGAGGGCCGGGCAGCTTTAGCAGGCGCAGTAAGGAAGACCTCTACAATCTACAACACGCCTGCCCCCAAGTAGAAAATCACTAGAGCTGTGCCCTTCTACGACGAGTGCACGAGAAAGCTCGCCGAGGCACGTCGCACTTGTAAAGTTTCAAGCCCATCTCTGGCAACTGGCTGCCCTGGCCTAGTGAGCACAGCTCAATTGTCGCTCGAATAGACAGCAAAAAAGTCGTGCCTGGTCACTGACCGTCCGGAGGTGGCTTAGTCCACAAATATCACAAACCCGAATGATTCGTCCGATGCCCTTGTTACTTTGATTCCACTTGGGTGTGTAGAATCGACCCACTTGGCTTTGCATCAACGTCAACTATGAGATTTGTCCATTGTCCATTGAATCTGGACGTGTGCAGTTGGACTTGCAACCCCATGCTTCTAGATAGAAGCCGACTTCCAGTGGGGCCGCTGTCCATTTCCATGTTTGTCCTGTTTGTCCACCTTCATGAACTGCACAATCCATGGTGACCTTCCCATCCACTCTAAACTGCATGTCGAAGGCAGTTCCAGGTTGCCTAATTGAGAACCTATTTCTGAGCCAATCACCGGAAGCTACTAGGAACAAGTGCATCGCTACTAGTAACAAGTGCCTTACTAGTAGTAACAAGAAGCCACTAGGAACAAGGTAAGCAATCACCTTCAGGGTTGTTGGACTTGTCACGGCGGTTCCTCAAAAGGCGCAATGGACGGGAATCAGGGGTCCTGACATTCAACATCATTCAACCCACAACTGTACAAAAGTCAAAAGAAATATGGTCAACCACAGCGTTTTTACCGATGACTCTGTGCTTGCTCACTGGTGGCACGGGGTCTCAGAATAGGTAACTGAAGAGTGCAAACCCTGTCCCGCAACTAGGAGCAAGGACGCTACTAGGAACAAGTGCATCGCTTCTAGTAACAAGTGCCTTACTAGTAGTAACAAGAAGCTACTAGGGGCTCCTGGCTCTGCACCCATCTTGGAAAAAGCACCTGACCTGCCTCACACCTTCACTCCCGCACCTGTGAAGAGGAAAGCAACCTTCTTCGGGTACTCCGGCTCCACCGGTGCCTCCTGTCCGGGTCGGGGTCGCCCCCTCTAATACTGGCCAAGAGGTGTCCAGCTTTGTCTCAGAATAGGACAGCGGGAAACAATCCTTTTGAATGGGGACCAAATGGTGTATCATTTATGATAACGTTCATGACCAGAAGCTGAGAGACTGAGACCAAGAATGTGGGAAAAGAATATATAAGAAGTCGGTAGCAAGGCAACCTAGTGGCCTTGTCTACCCAGTCTTCCAAAAAAGTGCTTGAAGCCAATCCTATTCGCAGCCTCAATTGTGTTTGGTTGCCCGCTGTCTTTATGCAAACAAAGCTATATCAATGTCTGGCAAAGGGAAACTTCTTTTGAAGCCATGTGCTGATCCCTCTTGTACAGCACAAAGAGACAGCCTCAAAGAGATAGCCATGGCATCATTCAGTCTCAAGCTGAAGACAGTCTGGTGGTGAATTGCTCCGATGACGATTGACCAATTATTATATATATCGGGTATCCTGGAATTCTGAATCCTTAAATAGGCAATCATGAAAGCGCAGCATGAACCGGCACAGTAGAGCCATGTTCGTCGTGCTAGATGGTGTTGTGAAAGTGAGTGTTTCGATCACCAAAGCCACTGGTTTCGGCTTCTCGAAGGCTTTCAGGGGATCATGTTCAGGGTCTATGCGAGTGTTCCATGGGCCACATGTGAATCGGTCAGGAATGGGTCCATAGCTTGCAAACAGTCCCCTTGCCTTGGTCCTTGAGGACATCAACAACCTGGCGACCGAGGGGGGGACCGGAGCCACTGTTTGAAACGCGTAACAGAGCAAACTTTTTTGTAGGGGCGGATCCCTCTTGAACAGAGTGAAATCCCTGCCTCTGCTTTGGGTAGCAGAAAACCATGTTTCTTGTATTTTGCCCTGCAGAAGAAACAAGGATGACAAACACAAATGCTCTTCAGGAAACGAGTAAAATAAACAGGAAACACGATGTCCCAGAGTGGCTATCCATACATCAAATGTGGGCGCCAACCTGCAGCATTTCTGCAGAAGATGATCTCAAAACCACCAGCCTTGCTTGGCTTTGAACAAAGTTCAGAAATGTACACTGCAGTTTGTATCTCTCTCTCCAGTACCCTTCTTCTGGCAAGAACTACAGGAGTATTCGTCCGCAGCTCGAGCTGCTTAAATTCAGAAAGGTTCTCTGAACCCAGTCGTTTGCAAACTCCCTTTGCCCATGCATTTTCTGTTCTCCCCGCCCGTCACTGGTTTCGGGTCTCTTCCATGCCAAAAGCAGCGCCGTCATTCTCGGGTGCCCGGGCGCGTGGGTGTTGGTGCCTCCGAAGCCGAAGGAAGAGACGCCCATGGCCGGGGCCTGTGGCGGCGTTGGAGATCTTTGTCCGTTGGAGTCTCTATCAAAGAATCAAAGAACAAATGACTTGGCGGAACTCGACTTGCTGGAAGGCCAAATCGCAGGTTTCTTCAACGGAGTGTCAGGGAAAAGTGGCACCTGTGGCAGATAGTACAGGCAACGGGACTCCAAAAATAGTGAGAACTGGCTTATGAAGGACGCGTGCACAAATGCCACTATGCCTATCTATGCCTTCAACGCTCTTGGTGGGAATAGTTGGGACGTCCAAGAGCTCTTGCGAGAGACCGGTATATTTGATCCTAATTGACAACTGCATCATCTTCGAGAAAAGGGCAAGAGCCAAAGTAGCATAGTTGTCCGTTGCCAGCCGCCCTGTGGCACAAACGGCACGCCTGAGAGGACGTCAACTCCGACACACTCAAGGGCATCTCCAAGCGCGAAGAGCTCAGGGAGATATGTGGATTCAACTCCTGACACTTGAGGCTCGTCACAGCACGAGGTGTTTGCAGCCGAGAGGTCTTCGTGTCTCCCAGCTATCTGAACGTGTGCAGTGAAGGAGAGAGCACTCATGGGGTTGGATGGGGGAGGGGAGGAACTGGATTTCAACTGTACTTCGAGGATGTGCAAGTGAAGCTCGACTTCCTCAAGCACAAGGATGGTGATGAGTTGAAAATGACCACAATCTGGAGAGGAGGTTACCTTCTCTGTGTCTAAGGGATGACATGTGTCTTCCACCTGTTCAACACGAGACTAATTATCCACTGAGTCTACTGGAGTGCTCGATTCACGGTGATTTGAAAACCGAAACGCCAAACCAGCGAGAAAGGTTCGCCCACTCGTCTGAATGAGTCAAGCTCCACCACTGTCGTCTCTTCCAGACAGATCCATGGACCAAGTTTCTTAACGCACGTCTCCCCCTTCAGCGTCAGGTCGCTGCACCGAGTTCGTCGGCTCGTCTCTTTTCTCGTGTGGCTCCTGGAAGTGAATGTTCGGTGGGACTTCGTGGCGCTGGAGGCAGGCTGCCACCTCAGCGCTAGCCGCTAGCCAGGGGAGCCCAGTCTTCTGGTCCGGGCGAGCGACTCCTCTAGGACCCGCAGGAGACGGGATGAGCTATGGATGACTCGGACGACAGTGGGCAGCTGCCCATGGTTGAACAAAAACCATGGGCAGACCTACTCAGAAATGTTCAAGCTGGATCTTTTGCCGCATCCCTGCTGTGGTCATCCTTTCTGCCTTGGACAACCATCTCGAAACCACAACTATTTATATGTACTGCATACAGTTCTGTGCATTGAAATGCCACTGAAAAGTAAATTTGACAGAATAGTAACATCAATGTTGGCATCAGTATAGTTTTGGTCGGGAAGTGGAACTCTGATAGGCTCAAGACTACAAAGAATCGTCTGGAAATTCAGACAACATATATATATACTATACTATATATTATGTAATATACAAAGTGTTACCATCATTCACGTGAAAGGATCAGACACCTATACTATAGATACCTATACCTTTTCAGTCTCGTCTGTGGTTTTCGCGAGTGGCCTCGATGCCTTTGGGACAACCATTCCACAGCCCGTCTTCCACAGAAATGCTTCCGCACGAGCAGCCTTCATCAGGCCAGCAAAGCCTGCACGGTGCTGGAGCAGGAGCAGTGTGGATAGGCACCAAAGACCAAGGTCATGATGCCATGGAGCCCCTTAAGAATAGAAATAAAAATACCAAAACAAAAACATAACTCCCTTTGCTCATTCTGGGTGGACCTCGCTCAAACACAAGGACCAAGGCCTCAACCACCAGCTTCTTGCCTCCATACCCCGCAGCGACTCCGGGCCTGCAGCGCCTTCCAAGTGTCCGTGATTCGATTTTCCAGCCTCGGTCGAAGAAGACGGGGTGGAAAGCGTTTGATTCCTAATCAGGTTCCGTCCATGTCTTGCGGCTTCCTGTGATGAGACAGCTTAAGGTGGTCGTTGTCCACTTCTATGTAAGTGAGTTGCAGGTACATCCAAATCAGAGTCATTCCTAAATTGCCTGTTGCTGGGGCTCCGGGAGTGGCTCTTGTCGTGACGCAGTTCATACTCAATCAGGGAAGACTCACAAGAACTCACTCAAGTCGGAACATGTCGGAACCATTATCCCCACCAATCCGGGACAACCATGCCGACGAAGAATGTAAAACCACACTTAGAATCACCACGTAGCAACACGTGCTCGGCCGGTCCATATATCCGCTCCATCCCTGCCATGGCACTGCCAAGTAGAGCTGTGGGCTTCCTTCTTCCTGCCGCCTTGGCGAGACGGACTCATAGACGTATCTCAAACGTCCAAACCGTCAAACCCAAGCGATGGGCACACACTCACACACTCACACACTGCAAGAAATGCACAAAAGACTGACCCGGCCACTCTCAATCTCCATCCATCCAATCATCCCACTCTCACACCCATCGATTCATAATCGCCACAGCAGTTCACCGAGACACCCCAAGGCCGCTTTGATGGCACCAACCTCGATGGGGTCGCCCAGGGCGGTGCCCGTGCCGTGGCCTAGGAAGACCAGGAGGTTCTCGTGCAGATGAGCAAAGGCACAACGGGAGCCCTCCAAAGCCAAAACATAAAGAGATGTCTGAAAGGAAAGGCTAAGCTAAGCAAGAATGACTGAAATACGATGAAGTACGCGAGCTCATAAGCTCATGCAATCACCTATATAAGTGGTATTGCATGATGCTGTTGCATTTGCCAGGTGCTCTGGGTGGGTACCTCTTTCTTAGATCCTGTTCGTTCGGCACATTGGCTCAAAGAGGACAGGTCACACTCGAGTAAATCTGTGTAGACCAGGGCCAACGAAGAAGCATTTTGGGTCACAAACGTTCGATGACCAGCTCAGAGTTGTCCTCTAGGAGGTAAACATGTGGTGTAGGGTTTTGA
The DNA here is from genome assembly GCA_963970005.1 of Durusdinium trenchii. Classification (NCBI taxonomy): domain Eukaryota; class Dinophyceae; order Suessiales; family Symbiodiniaceae; genus Durusdinium; species Durusdinium trenchii. The sequence goes on from CAXAMN010019890.1 coordinate 693,986, forward strand.
AAAATCCTTCGGATTCTCTCAGCACCCGCCATGTCAATCGGTCGAAGACCCCTGCTATTCCGCACTTCTGGGTCTGCTCCTGCACGGAGCAAGAAAGCCAAATAGTCTTCGTTCTCAAAAGTCACGCACCAGCCCAAAGGCGTGCTGCTCACATCCCGAAGCCATCTCACAACTGCACTCGGCTTGCTGCAACACTTGCTGTAGGCCTGAGAGATCCATTGGACGCTCCTTGCTAAAAGGCCTTCCGGTTGGCAAACTTGGTTCATGTCTGCCCTGCTCTCCAGCAACAGCTGGGCTGACCTGAGCTCATTCGGGGAGTCACCACAGAATGCAATAAAATGCAAAGGCGAGGCACTTGCAAACCCTCCCCTACCGCCCGTCACATCCGCTCGAAGCTCCAGCAGGGTGGCCAGCACTTCGCATGGAGCTCCAAAGGCAGCCACACTGTGGATGGGGCACAGTTGTCCCAAGGTCTTTCCCTGAAGATTCACTCCTGCCTTATGCCGAACCAAAAGCTCCACAGCTCCAGCTGTGCGGCAAAAGCCAAGGGGTGGATCTACATTCAAGGTGCAGCTGTTGGGGTCAGCGCGCAAGTCCAAGAGTGTCTCCAAGATGCGTAGGTCCTGGCTTCTGAACCACACAGCCAAATGCACTGGCGTGAAGTCTGGAAGGTTCATGACCTCGGGCAAACCTGGCATATGGCTCTGAAGGGAGGCCTTGGCCATGACAAGGTTGCGAATGAGTTCGACATCTCCGGACAGAGCCGCGCAAGCCACTGGGCCAAGGCCGCGGTGCTGGTTGAGAGGCTTCGAAAAGGAAAAATCCATTAGGAACTCCTCAACGCTGCGAAGCTCGCTGGCCAGACCTGTCATATCTTCAAAAAGTGATAAGTACAGTCGGTAGACAGTCTTGTTCTTGGCGAGACTCAGCTGGGCAAGATATTGGGTCAATGCTGTTCGAATAACACTTCTACAGGAAGAGCGATCCTTCTCCACACCAAAGTCCCCCAAGTGTACTGGGTAACGATGCCACTGAGGTTTCACGAATTGCGCCAAATCATGGCTTTTCACGGCCACGATAGGCACCTTGGAGGAGAGGAAATGGCACCAAAGCTCTGTACGACACCAACCCCTGGCAAGCCAACTGTGGAAGGAACATGGTGATCCTGTTTCGTGGCGAGCTTTTGGCACCAAAGCCAGAAAAAGATTGCAATGGTCCACGTAGCTGGGAATAGTGTGAACATATTGCAGCTGATCTTCGGCCAGTCCATCTGCATGGTCGTCCACAAGCTGAGGCACACAGAAGTAATCTAACCAAAGGTACGCATCCCGTATTTGACGGAGCTCTGCTTCGGTCAGTCTGCCACCGTTCCATTGCAACAGAACATCCGTTTCGATCTTGAGCTTCCTGGCAATCAAGTTGCTCAAGCAGCCTTGCAGCACTCGCAGCTGCTCTCCATTCGGATCAGGATGATGGCGGCCCAGCCACTGGTGCGAGACAAAGATCGTAAACATCTTCGGACTCCACTTTTCCAGAAGACCTTCGGCCTTCAAGGTTTGATGTGGCCGGAATCTCTCCCTCATCTTCAGAAGATGCTCAACCTTCACCACCCACATGGGGGCATGCTGTTGATGCTCCGATTTGAAGCCGTCATCTGAGCGACTCGAACAAGATCCCATGGCTTAGCTGTCTTGGAGTGATCTTTAATAAGCTCTATAGTCTTTATGGTAGCTGCTTTTAAATTTGTGGGGAGCAATTCAACTGGCACCGACACTATCCAATGAGGGTCAGCATGGGCCTCAATAGTGTTCCAATATGTTCAATTCTTAGTTCTACCTTCTTTGATCCATCAAGGATGCTGCAGCAGCAAGGCAACAGAACTTATCTGCCAGCTTCTTCAACTCAACCTCTTCTAGGGTCCTCTGGGTGGGTGCTAGTTGGTGACGGGTTCCTTCAAGCCGCTGCTTAGGGTCTAACAACCACCCCCGAAAAGGGTCCGCCTCTGAACACAGAATCCAGCCCCTGCAAAGCCGAACAAGAAATTTTGAGCATGTAGAAAGAACAAGAGCCACCAGTGGTCAACCATATTGGAAAGAGGGGAAAACTGCTCATTCCCACACCTTGTATCTGTTGATCACCTGGTTTTCCACAGCAGGTTGCATAAGCACCGCCTGGGGTTCCCGGGCACTCCAAGGCGTTCAGCGCCGAGGCCGGAAAATGAGCCTCCCTGAGAGCCATCACCAGGAGCTCCTCTTGGCTAGGTCCTCAATGAAGCCCCGTCGGGGTCGGGGTCCGGGGAAGAAACTCATGGCAAGAGATCTTCTATCTGCTAGCTGTGCTAGCTCTGTGGCTCTTTTCAAGTTCAACACTTGTGGTGACCATGTGGAGCAAACAAACTGCGGGACTGCGGGACAAAGGATGCGCGCCGAGGGGCCGTTGGGTGCGGTGAGGGTGGCGCTCTTGCCATCTTGGTTCATCACCTTAGCTTGTCGCATGGCCTGGAAGATGATGTGAGGTGTTGTGCCTTGAACCACAACCCTTCTTCTCAGAACAGAAGACGGAGTGGAGTGAATGGACCAAAGAGTGGTTCCATTGTGGAAAGGCGACAAGAGAGAATCTAGAGCATCCAACTAGTTCAAGTTCTAGGAACCCTTGAGCAGCTTCTTTAGTGTAAGTGTAGGTCTGCTTGCAGGTGAGCCACTACTGCGCGAACCTGGCGAACGGTCCAAAACGGTCAAATGACTCAGGGCTTCGCTCACTCAGTATGCTACTCTGGGTCCATTCAGAGCACTATTCATGGGCGAGCTCCGCGCACTTCATCTGGAAGTGGATTTGGTGGTGTCAGGAGGCTTGATCTTCACAGAATGTCATGGTGATCCACACCTTGGAAAAAGAGTTAAGTACACAAGCTGGAACATGAAAGGTTGTCGCAACCTCACTCAGCTACACCATGCCACATTCGCAGCACCATCGATTGAGTACAGCTACATGTCTGCAACTCTAATTGATCCACCAATTCAACCTCGGCATTCGGCCACTGTACCTCTTGGGGTCATGAAAATTCTTATTAGTGTTCGAAAAGGTTCACTCTCTGGACCAAACCCACCCACTCCACATATCTCCAACCCCAATCCCTTCAGCGTGCCTCTGCGAGGCGCAGGCACCTTCCCTCCTCTGCGCTCTCCGCAGGCTTCAGCAACATGGCGCCTGCACCCTCGCCACGGATGTAGCCTCGGATGTAGCCGTGAGTCCCAAGTGTCCCACATGGGTTTCTTTGACGTCTCGAAATAAATAGAAATAACGTCCAAGACATGTTTTTCGAATAATATGTTCTCATTTATAGGATTCGGCTTCTCCCCCTTTAGCCTGGGCGGATCTGTGCATTCTGCCCTGCACCCTACCTCTCCACCCTCCTCTCGACCCAGACACCATCCGCTGTGGCGTCGAAGGTCTTGCAGCGCCCATCCGGCGAGAGCATCCCTGCAACGGAGCGCAGGACGAAGCTGCTCGGGCCATGCAGCACCTCGCGGCGGTGCGACGGCACAGGGCGGCATTCAGCGATGAGAGAAGCTAGGAAAAAACAGCACCCTGAAAGGTGCAGATATGTGGGAGAAACCAGGATTTCATGTCTTTGTGGCCAGACATCCATCGCACCTGGCGACCACTCCAGAAAAGCTCCAGCGAGGAATTCGAAACGTGAGTTTAGACTTAGATACTTCTTCCAAGACCCTCCAACAGGTGTGGTGCATATTGGATAATTAGTTCTTAGCATACAAGACACCTGCTGTAGAACAAACATTGCCAGCCATGAGCAATCGGAAAGGGGCCAACAAATCCCCCTTCGATTGCCCGCCCCAGCTCATGCGCACAGCGCTGAGCAGCACCTCCGCAGCGTTCAGCAAGGCACCGCGCGAGGCGGCGCTTGCAACATTCTTTCGTGCCTCACCGGAAGAGCTGGTCTGGATGGAGACAAACACACCAAAAAAGAGAGGAAGGAAGTTGAATTGTTTGATCAAGCACATCCCTCTATGGTCTAATTCAAACAGGCCACTAGAGAAAGGCCTGCCAGGTTGGGACTGAAAAGTGCGAAGGTTCGCTTGAATTGACCAAAAGAGTGAGTTCCTCAGAAGGAACTGTTTAAGACAAATGTCAAGTCATAATTACTAGGAAGCCCCAGATGTCTGGATGTTTTGAATTTGGACTTTGGGACACGTACTAATCCAGTAGAAAAGTCCAATCTGCACGTCCAACGCTTGCTTCAAGCAGTGCGCTCGACCCCTTACCCATCCCCCCTTCTCCCCCTTTTCTCGCGTCTGCGGCCTCCATGGAGCCTCAGACGAGTTGAGGGCTTGTCTTAAAACCACCGACAAGGTGGCCCCCAAATCAACACCCCTTGCGTAGCACGACCGCGAATACTTGACAGCTTGTCAGGGTCATGTATCTGCTCCTTCTGGATCCTCCTGGAAACCACCCTGGACATCTTGCAAAGGATGGAAATTGCAAAACATATCGTTTTGGAGGTATCCAATGTTTTGAGCCATGGCTGTATGGGTTTGTCCGAGGATGAGATATCCCCACGGCAATAGATTGTTAGATGGTCACCGTTTTTTAACCAGGCCAGCTGATCCCTTGAAGCCAAACAACCCCCCAGCGACATAAGTTATCTAATGGCCGGGCACCGACCACGTCCATCGCGAAAAGGGCATGGCTGCTGCTTGCCGGAGAGCACATTCATATGGCGGTCCAATTGCCAAGAAAAACCCTTGGGAACACCTGATCTGTCAAACAACACCAACTTCTGTTGTGCAGTTTCTTTGGCGGGTCCAAAATGTAACGGCCAATGTCCTTTGACACTGTAAGATTCGACCCTCTGACCGGTTCAAGGAATGTTCTCGGTCCAATTGGATTTGTCCAGTGTTGAACACGTCTGTCCGTTGAAGGGCGTCCTTCTCCAAGAGGCGGAGGGCTGCATGGAGCGCTGACAGGGATGAGGAACAGGCCGTATCGATCTGGGCACGTGACACGAGAGCATCACCAGCAGGGAGCAATCTGCATTGGCATTCCGATCCGATCTGGCTGAAGTACAATCTGAACGAAGGACCTAGACAACTCGATCATAGTTGCCCCTAGCGCGAGGAACGCACAAGCTGATCTTGCCACCCAAACTAAACCAAACACACCCAAACAACCCTGTTTGGCTGGTAGACTGACATCCCTGACAAGGAATGTTTCTCTTGCGCATTCTGTTCGGGAGGGTCCTAGAGTTTGGGCCCGGCGAAGTGAGATGCGGATCGGGTCCCAACTCGGCGCCCGGGCGGTCATACTGGGGCCCTTGAGGCCGAAAACATAGCCTTAGTAAAGGTGCTGTGTACAGCGACCCCCAATTGCATAAATAAGTGAACTCCTCGCACAATTGAAAGCGTCTTGGATGTTGCTATTTGGAGCCACTATAGCTACTTTGGGTTTGGCTTTGTTTCTTTTCTCAAGGTCTCCAATCCTCTAGGTGATGGGTGAAATGATATGCTCTAACATCTATAGCAATCCCTAGTTGAACATCTCCCTAGATGAATATCCAAGATCCTGCTTTCCTCCTCCTTCATATCACCAAGTTGTGACAACCTCCATGAACTCCACACAGTAGAAACGGCCGTCAAAGGGGATTATGTTGCTCAACATCAGCAAAGAAGCTTGGTGTAAAAAAAGTGATAGTATGTGTACGAATCTTTACGACACAACGGCAGAAGATGATGACAGCAACCCTGAGAAGACCTGCAAATCACGCCGCGCAGCTGATGCGGTTGGCGGCGATTGCACTGGAGACCCCGGGGCCCGTGTAGACGCCAGCGTCAGGCACCACCAGCTGGTACCAGTCCAGGTTGCTCAAAGCAGTGAAGACGCCCTTGGTGGGTTTTCAGATTATGGGGCACAGTCATACTCTTCAAGTTATTCTTACTGGGAGATTCCACGAGTCAGGTGTTGAAACATGTTGAAACGTACAAACGTAGATGCTTCAGGACTTTTGATCAATGTTGCAAAACATCCCTGTGGGGAGTCCTTTCCGTTCTTCAGTGAGTGGGTTGTGATTTTGCACTGTGGGCTGATGTTCGTCACTCGTCAGTGAGGCACCTGCATATCTCCGCCCTCATGTGCCCGCTTTCCACAACTTGGTGTCAGCACCATGTTGGTGCAACATGGAAACCCTATTTGCAACCACTCCAAGATAATTGGCAATCACCAAACAATTCGGTTTGATGTAAAGAATCTCATTTTGAAATGGTTGCTAGAATATATATCTAGAATGCTACCCATCAGCTTCGGCCCGACTTCATAGACGAGGTGCCAAAGGGTTGTTCTGCAGCAGTGCTTTGTCATACCCTGCGCCAAGTGGCTGTGGGTCACTTCATCCTGGTAAACATCCCAGGAATGAAGAAATGAGTCTATAGTCGCTGTTTGATCTACCATGGCCAGCAGGGTATTTTGCATCGATTTGTATAGGATGTATAGGCCCTTGGTCAGAGGTTGCACAATGCATCTAGACGTCACTTTGCAAACAAGAAAACGACTGGGTTTCGAGAGTGGGGATAGCTGGATGATTGAGCGCTAAAGAGGCCCCAGCCAATGCGTCATCCTGCCCAACAAGCAAGGAATCCTCATCTTCTTGAGGCGCTCCTTGTTTGAAGAGTACATTCTACAGTATAGTGGTGTCCACCACCTTAATTACAGTAAACAACTTTGGATAAACAGTTTTTGGGACCTAATCCCCCCAGTAGTGCAGCAAGGACCTTGAAAACCATTGGTTTGTAGAGAGCACTAAGCGGATACTAATCTTTAGGGATCGTTTTGGCTCCATTCTTTAGCGAGAGTGAGTAAACCTGTTAAGTCCCACCGCACAAACATCCCACTCCCCCCACCATTCCCCCCAATTCGCGCTGAGCAAAGCCCCGCCATCCCCATGCAGAGCATCATAGGCAGCGGTGAGCAGCATCCGCTGCTGCGGATCTGTGGTTTTGGCCTCGGTAGAAGTGGTGAGGATCATCACAATTGGTGGAATAAATCCTGCACCAATGGGTTTTGTCTATCATGGGTGGTGTCAGTGTCTCTTCCGTCAACAGTAGGCCTCAGCAGGCTCTTGAAATTCACCATCTGCTCACCATCTGCTCCCTGCACCAGCCTCGGCAGTGCCCAAGTTGAAGTAGCTCACGTCGAAGAGGTCGGTGCCCTGTCGACATCCAAACAATTTCAAGTGCGAACCTGGATTTGCCAGGACCTACAAGAATCCACAAGGCTTGAACAGACCTAGAATCTTGCAGCTGATCCAACCAAACCCGAAGAAAACTGCAGCTCATCCTAGAAGGTCCGGGCACTCGCGGCCTCCACGAAGCCGCCGTGCCGAGCATAGGTCTTGCCCTTCTGAGGCTCTTTAGAATAGTAAAGCTCATGATCCCAGCCTCGCTTCGTCGCTTCGAGGTTAGCAACTTCTGATGAGAGGAGCAACCATGGATGGTGTGCCAAACAGTGGGGGAGTCTGCCAAACCATGTCCATTGCCAGCATTCCATAAGTTTGTACAACTTGCTCAAGCATGTCGCAACGCTCCAAAATCAACTATCGTCCCTGCATGAACCAATACTGATAACCTCCACAATGAAGATATATCATCGGGATCTGCAAGAAATGTCAGACTCAGGAACAAGTGCCACGCTACTAGGAACAAGTGCCTTACTAGTAGTAATAAAAAGCTCTCACAGAAAGCTGAACCCAAGCGAGCCACGAGCCAAGGGCACTTCCACCACTGCATCGCGCTTCTCCGCCAGCAAGGACCAATAGCCTTTCAAGCCTTGGTTCGGAACGACCAATAGTAGCTGCTCCCTTGACTCGACGAATTTTAAGAGACTCTTTTTGAAACTTGCAGTAGTGAAAGTGAAAGGCCTGTCCAACAAAGTGCATACAATCTCTGATAAAGGGAAGCTGAAGGTTAATCACCTTCATCCACCTTCTTTCTTACGTTTCGGCTCAAGAACAGCCAGAAAAATAGGCTCATGAATCATGTTTGTGAAGCCAACTGGAGGAAACAGTTACCTATCATGTCATCCAAGCTGCTATCTGCACCACCAGGCAAGTGACAGGATGTTGAAACCATCACCTGAGCGAAAATGACTGACTACAACTGCCACCCACCTGTGGTCAGTCCGGGAAATCCCAACGTGAGGGTTTTGTCCTCCAATCAAGGGAGCTTGATGGATCTTCCAATTCCAGCCCTTGTGTCCACCTCTCACGCTGGTCGGGGGGAGTTTTGACAAAAAGTTGCACCCTAAAATCGCAGCCCAGGGGCGTGCTGTGCTGCCGGCGCAGGATGGGCCGCGCCCGTGATGGGAAGGTTGTCGCCCACGGGGGTCATCGGGCGCTTGGAGAGGAGAGCCAGGCCGTTATCCACCATGTCCTCAGAGCTCAGCAAGTACTAGTGACTGGAGGGGACCAGGCCACAACAGGGATTTGACTGGTGATGTCTACATCTTTTTGGCTGGAATCAAGGGAGAAATCCAGGGGTTGAGGTGATTTCAAACATGCGCCGTTTGTCCTCAACAGAGATTGGGAACAGGAGAGTACATCGGAAAAAAAGATCTGCAGAGTTTGGCGGGGAACCAAAGTCTCATGGAGCCCAACAGTTTTCAAAATCGAAGCACAGTACAGTAACTCATATTGTTCACTTTGCCAAACTCTGGAACAAAGAGGCAATCTACCCCTTCCATTCAAAGAAAACAAAGAAACAATAAGAAACACAACACGTAGGCTGTATTCAATGACACTATGGGACGAAAAACAGAACGCGGAGTCCTGTGCCAAGTGCTGGACATTTAAGGGGCCTCTACTTTTCACTCGCAGCGGGCTAGCAGGTTGGTTTAGATGGACTCAAATACTGTATATAACCCAAAAGGTTGTTCTAGATGAATGCATCTGTGCGTGTTCCATCAGGCGCCACAGTCAGATATTCAACCTGTTTTTGGTATCTAAGAATGGCTCTAACAAAAGATCATGATTCGTTGGTTCTTTCCGGGTGGCCAAGTGTACCCTGCGGCCGACGTGTCCCAATCTCCTCTCCTATTCCCTTCCATGGATGAGTGCTGTCTGAGGCGCATTGATGGTGGGATGATCGAAGAGCAGCGTGGGAGGAAGCTCAATTTTCAAGCGCCTCCCCAACAACTGCCCTGTTCACCCAACCGACCGAGGCAGTACGTGCCGTGTTCATTCTTTGAGGAATGGTCCAGGAATGGTTGGAATTTCGATGTTCCCCTGCACGTCCATCTCCGGTGACAAGAAAATGGTGACTTGTGCATTTGCTCCCTAACTCCGGCCCTTCCGGTGCTGCATTTTACAAGTCTTCAACAAGTGCTTGACATGACAGCCTAACTGTTGATTCCTAATTTCATAGCATTTCACAGCTTTTTGCCACTTCACCAGCCAAAAAATACTCCAAAGGGATGCATAATTAAGGTGCCTCTCAGAATCCCAAATTTTGCGGGTCGTTCATCGCAATGAACGATGGCCGCTGAACACAGATGTCAAACACTGGCAATGCGGCAATTCTGAAAAACCTAAAGTTAAGTGACAAGGAAATGCCCATGTCCGCCAGCAGCTCTTGCAGGCATTCAAGCCTGTACGTCCACAGGCAAACCCCAAATCCTGAACCACATGAGTGCTTCATCGTGCCACATACCCCCAGATAACCGAAATGAGCCGGCTACTACATACTTCGTTGCCAGCAGAACGCTGGTGCATCTTCAGTAACGGTTTCGCACAGAGGCGCTTCATTTACATCGACCCACCGTGACTCACCTCGCCCCCTTCCCACCTGGCGAGCTTGTTCCGCAACCGGAGGGCGCCAGCTGAGTCGAAACCCAAATCCATCAGGGGCCGGTCGGGCTTCACGTTGACCGCAGGCACCTGGCGTGGAACCGAGTGGGTGAGCGCACGAAATTCCACAATTATGAAGTGTCTGACAGATGTTGTCTCTAATCTAATCCAAAGCGAAACGATGTTGAAAGATACATGATATGATGTTCTAGTGCAGGACTGACTGTTCAATCTATTCTGGGGTCAAGTCATTCTACCTTCTACTCTGTGCCTTGGAGAAGACCAAGACAATCCACCAACTGAATCGTCTGACCGCTCTCCGGCCTGCAGGATGTCAGCGACGGCATCCTCGCAGCAACGGATGGCCCGTTAAACCCCTGCGAATCCTTGCAGGTTGGACATCATCAAGGATTATTCAATTTATTTGTACCATCATCCTTATGCACCTGCGTAACCCTTGCGGATGATTTTCGGAGGTCAGAGAGGACGATTCCCATTAGATCTACTGTAACCGTAACCCCTCCAAACTTTTGGCACTGTCTTTTGAGATGGCGGTTTTTGTACAGGACAGATTTCCATCACCTAATCCTCTCTAGACTCTAGTTTGGACCTCCACCATCCAATCTCCGACCAAACCCCTCATCCATGGCCGCCCGGCCTTCGCTAAATCCACCAGTGTGCTGCGGCGCCACAGCGGCTCCAGCCGCACCTCCACCGAGGAGTCACCTCCGCTGGTCTCATTCACCTGCGGGCAAACGAAGCCTAAAGTGGTGAGTTCGTCGCATGAAAGAAAAGGCGGGAAGGAACTTGGAGCTTTAGAGTAATTACCAAACAATCTTGAGAACCATGGGTCTTACACTGCCTGTCAGTCCTGTTGTCAGTGGCACCTGCTCCAAAGATTGGATCAGCGAAAGACCCTCAGACCGAAACTGAGCACTGAAGGTAGAGCTGATTCTCGACTTTTGAGACTTTTAAAATGAGCTTCACATCACCGAAGTGGCCAAAAGCCACCCGAACTTGCAGTGAACACAGAATGAGTGAGAGTGCTGCGGATGAAGCAACTCAGTGCGTAGAACTCCAACATACTCCAACTATTGGCTTGGAAAGTGTCCGACATTGGTGAGGTCAGGCTGTGCGGTTCTTGAACTTCATCCATTGGAACAGAAGTGAATGTTCCTGGGTGGGGTGTATCAGTTTATCAGATATCACTCCCCGGCTTGCCTGGAAGTAACCCACAAAATCGTGGCCTCACCCTTGGAAAACCCCCAAGCAAACAGCCTACGCAACCCAACGAAATCTACTCTTGAAGGACAGATGTTGCACCACCTAGGATGTACAAAACAAGCCAAAGTTGTGAACAGTAGTCTACATCTAATCTGGTGCAGGAGCTCTTCCATCTGAATCAACTGTAGCACCTAGTGTTGAAGGTAGAAAAATAATACACCACCTGCAATGTATACAACACCCTAAAATTTTACAGAACGGGTGTCCCTGAGAGTGCGGTTTTCCATTGATTTGCAGATGTTTTTTCCTGGAAATTTTGCACCAGATAGAGACAATGATTTGCAGATGTTTTTCTGTAACTTTTGCAACAGATAGAGACATTTCAGATAGGACCAGATGTTTTGAGTATTCAGAAATACCAAAAAATACAATTTTCCAGAGGTTTGGGAATTTGGTGGTTCCAAAAAACCTGGGGTTTCCAAAAAACAAAAAACAAAAACAAAAAAAATATGTCAAAACTCTTTCTGCAGAAGCCTCAAGTGCAAAGACCTCTGGAAAATTGTTTTTTTTTGTTTTTTGTTTTTTTTGGTTTTTTGGAAACCCCAGGTTTTTTGGAACCACCAAATTCCCAAACCTCTGGAAATTTTGCACCAGATAGAGACATTTCAGATATGACCAGATGCTTTGAGTATTCATAAATACAAAAGACTACAAATTTCCAGAATGAAAACGCAGATGAAGAGATGCAAAATAATTTAGTAATAGGATATTTAAAAAACAAGATTGAAGAACACAAAAAACAGGATAAAGTGGCTGATAGAGAAATAGATGAAGACAACTATATCAATGAACATTGATGTTTGAATCATTTCCATGGCTGTTGTGCCCACTGTGGAATAATATATTATATTGAAATGAAGCAAGGCAAATTATCAAAAAACTTCACAGCACAAAGACTAGACAATACACTGTGCCATTCTGTGGATAATTGCACTCCATACTGTAAGTATTGTAATTGTAGTGCTCACTGATTATTTTTGAAAATATGGAAGTAAAGCAACAACTTTAAGAGATGCAAAAAAAGATTCTGAAATAAAACTGTTTGATGTTGAATATTCTTTTTTAGAAAAAATGTTGAGATAAAGAAAAAACACAGAGGTCAGAACAGTTTTGTAGCACCTCATAATAATCATACCTACCAACTTGACATATTGTTTTTTTTTATTTTTTTTTTAACCTGATGACATTGAAGCAACACAACAATTTAGAGCGGGTTTAGTAATGATAGATGTTCTGAGTAAATATGCTGTGGTAGTGCCAATAAAGAGTAAAACCCCACCTGACATAATTGCTGGAACTATGGAAGGCTTAACCCCACCTGCCATAATTGCTGGAACTATGGAAGGCTTACACAAAATGGGAAAGAAGTGCAAACTTTTGTATACTGATGATGAAAGAGGTATAGCAAGTGCTGATGGTGAAGGCATTGAGGGCAAGAGGACATCCTGTCTTCGCTGAAAGATTTTTAGGATATTTAAGGATAAACCATTCAAAAGAGTTGAAAATGATGAGAAGAAGGGAAAGCAGAATATACAATGGACTGACTACATATTAGAAATAATTCTGACTTATAATAAAGATGTGCATAGTGCAACAGGACTAACACCAAATGAAGCAAGGAAAGAGAAGAATGAGTTTAAAGCAAAATTGAATGTATCAGTGAAAGCAAGTAAAGAAAATATGTATCCAACACTAGAGGTGGGAGACAGGGTAAAAATAATGAGGAAGAAAGCAATTACAGAGAAAGAGTGAACAAATCATTTTTTACAAGGTGAATATACAGTAGAAAACATTGCAACAAAATTAGGAAAACAGTATCAAACATTAGAATGATTTAATCGTCCATTATTAAGGCACAAATTGTTAAAAAGAATATAGTTTATTTAACAAACATACATTTTAAAGGAAATCTATTTGAAAAACTATTATGTTATAACACTACTAAAAATCATAAAACAGCGCACTCTGACAAACACCCGGACTCAAATTTTAAGAGTCTGGTGCAGCTCTTCCTTCAAATCATAGGATTTGACAAATCGAAGAGCCAGACCAAATGATTTCCCACTGTCGCAACTGAAGTCCAGCCGACCGCTGGCTCAGGAAGTTCCCAGGCTCCGTAGGCTTCACACCGTGCCTTGTACTTCACGAAGACTCCCCCGCCATCATCGGCGCTGCCCGAGCTGTCCGGGAGGGGAACCGGACCCTCCTGAAGGTCAAAGGGAGATGACGGCAGGAAAGCCATCAACAATGCATCAAACATGTGACGCCTCTGAAGAAAGGATACACTGTATCTGGTCCATTCTTGGCTTTCTGGATTTGATATCTTGATATTCTCTGCAAGTAACTGTTCTGATTCCTGGATTGCATCCCCTCTTCAGATGTCTTAGTTGAATTTGAATAATTTGGTTTCATGGTCGCATTTATTGCGAGCTGTGTTTTGTCTTGTAGCCTGCTCCTCTACTCATTGTCCTTCTGTTTTCCTTGCAGTACTGCAATGTTTTGACTTGTGGATCCTCGTGGTTTCTTGCCACACCTTGTTCAGCAGGATTTGAACAAACCCAAAGGGCTTTTGCCCGAGCTTCCAAGCATCCAAACAATTCCAAACAAGTTGAGCCATACAAACCGGTGCATGTTGAGCTGCATGTCCATCCCCCACGCCACGCCCGATGTTGGGATAAACGTCCTTGGACTCTTCTATGAGCTTTTGGGCATCGGCAATGGAAGCCTCAGAAGCAAAAAAGCGATCTTGAGCATTTTTGCGTTGGGAAGTGAAATCATGTATATATGCTTCCGAGTATATAAATCCAAAGGACATACAGTGCTTCCCGAGTCCATGGCACAGATCTCAAGGTTTGGGTGATTTACATACAGTGTCTTGAATCTTGATCATTAATACTGGTCTGTATCAGCCCCAGCCCGAAATCAATTGAACTGTGCGTGTGCCATCTACTCAGATCACTTACTGCTTGGCTCAGAATGTGTTGCCCAACTTGAAGATTCCTCAATAGTGACTTGGTGATGGGCCCAATGGGCAGGACAACGGTGCCCCAAAGTGACCCTAGCGAGCCAATCAGTAGACCACGCTGCACCTTTTGATCCCTCGAGTCTTGGATAGAAGAAAGAAAACCTGAGAGTCAAACGGTGCATCCTCCACACACAACATCATGAAGTACGAAGGCCTGCTGTTCAATAACTTTCAGTATATAGCGATACCATCTCTGTGTCTCTCTCTCTCTCTCTCTCCAGATTGAAGGACCCAACCAAACAGAATACCAAATAACTATTTAACTATTCATGATGTCCCAGAAATCACCTTGTTGCTTTCTCAAAACTTGACTCATTGTTCTATGATTTTGTATAACAATACTATATACTTCCAGTTATCAGTTATCGTCTGATAACTGCACAGTCTGCGGGGCTGCCCTGATGGATCTCATTCGCCCAGCCGCCGAGCGCAAGATCGCCGGCTGGTGCGCGGCGCCCTGGCGGCGGCTCTGCTCCGCCTGTGCGCCCTGCACTGGTGAAGCTAAACGAGAGCATCGGCCATTTGAAGGTCTGCTCACCTGTAGTTTGAGACCGGAATCGAAAAAGAATTGCACCCTCCTCATTGTCCTCGTGCAGCCCAGCAATGTCCATGTTATTGGAGGTTCTAGGTCGATGTTAGAAGGTGCATCCTAAAGCCGGGGGTCTTGCAAGCAAAATGCACGTGTCCCAAGAGTTCGAAGCAATCAACTGAACCCACATTGCATCTATTGCATCTACACTGGTGATCGGTTCCTTAACTCCTCAACTGGCTGGATGGGTTTCCAAAATGATTTCCACAACTACAGTACTGGTCCTTTTAAGCAGCTCACATTCGAGTGGCTGAAACTTTGGGATCCAGGTCAGCGTACCCTGATACTGATGAATAAGGGAGTAGCCATCCATGGGCTAGAACATGTTCACCTCCATGATCGGTTGAATGATTGCCTCAACACCCAAAACTCACATTGTCAGTTTTGGAGTTCTTCCTCAAAGTTACTCGGTGACAGATCTTCGAACAAACCAAGGTGGATCAATACCGAAAAAAAGATTGTGTTGTAGTCTGTTCATTTTGTGGGCTGAGCCATCACTCAGTTCTGACTCACACCTATGACTTATGACCCATTGGTAAATCTTGGCATTAAAGATCTCCAGGAGTACTCTGGGCCTGGCGTGCACTGCTGCGGCCCTCCTGAGCCTGGCTGGAACGAAGACCGGATTTGAGCCCCTGCAAGTGCCCGCCAGTGCTCATGGTTTTTTCACAACTGCGAGGGAGACCCACAAAAAGATTTGCTGATAGAGAAACAAAGAGGCGAGAGTTTTGCAGGATGTCATTCTGTGAAAGGTTGAATGCATTCCATCCCCATCGTGTCTGGGCTGCTTTTGTGCCAAAAATCTCCTCCCATGAGGGAAGAAGGTTCCCATTGACTTCTTGACACTACAAATGGAGACCCACTACCCACCAGCATCTCCGACCTCCTCTTCCTCCGAGGAGTCTGCGCCCGTGAAGGTCACGGTCTGTGGGGCCCATAAGTTTTGGAGCCGAAGCAAGGTCCTCAGCGGAGGAATCAGGTCATCCGTTCATTATCCTTAGTGGCCTGATACTTGCAGCAACTCACATGGGACCTTTGGGGGCCTTACTGGATCTACTCTAGGGCCCAAATCCAGAGATCTGCAAAAGGCTTGGCATCCAAAAGCTCGGTAAAAGAGAAACTTATATATGTTAAACATATTGGTAGCCCTCTTGGTGGTCTTCCGAACATAAAATTCATGCATGCACTTTGTCATGGGTTTGCTGAGTTGATTGGATTGTTGTCCATCCCCGATCGACCGCAAGTGTGCGACAGAGCGAGGATCCACCTTCTAGGCGGAAATGAAGTCCAGTTCTGATGATACTGTTTGCCATCGAGAGGGAGGGGTTCTCTGATCAAACAGGTGCGAATTCTCCTAGGGCAAATCCAGACAGGTTTTCCAGTCTCAACACCAGTCTGGTTGGTGCCCGAGCAAGAATTCTGCAAACGAGTGCCAAAAAACTGGAATCTGGCAGCCATCAGTGATCCCTCCCTCCCCACAGACCTATCGCCAAGCCACAGGTTGATATGTAAAGCCAATACTGACCTGCGATAGACAGGGCGGTCACTGGTTTTGCAAGTCTCCACGTACTGACCCTCTTGGCCATGTGGGTTTGTTGAATCTGGGAATACGACCAAAGGCCTTTCTTCAAACCGTGGAAGTGAGGGGTGAACCAACAAGTACAGCTTTAGACAACCTCAATCACCTCAACTGCAACTGAAAGTATTCCGCAAGCCATCGCGGCCTGAAGCATCCGGCAATGATCCAGCCGAGGAAGAGCTCCTCGCCCCACAGCAAGGTGACCTTGGTAAATCGATGCTCCAGGCCAGATCCATGTGAGCATTCACCCGGTCCAATTGCGCGAAGCCTCATGGAATCTCGTTTCAAAGCCTGGAATCATGGGAGGAGAAAGAAACTCCCTCTACCCTATCAAGCAGTGGTCCTTGAACCTTCTGAAAATAGCACGAGATAGAGGAATCACAGCCAGGACTCGGTGGCTGGAGGCTGCCAAAAAACCTCCTCTCAACCAGAATTTTAAAAACATCTTGGCTACTTCTTTTGCTCCAATCAAAACATCGTCTGCACAAGTCCAGCAAAAACAAAGCCAAGGAGCGAAAGCAGGGATGGCGTGACCCAGGGAGAGGTTCCACCAGGAATCAACATCTGCTTGGAACATGACCACCTGCCGAGTCAGCATCAAAAAGCAGTCCGTCTACTAGTTGGTTGATGACTTCAAACATGTAGACACCGCATTACCCAGGCAGTTTGAAGCCGGAGGGCGCTATATAATCCCTGCTGCATTAAAGCAAAATGTCCGGCAGGCAGACAAACAGGTCATACAAGTCATACGACTGTAGGCCGCACTTCCCAATAAGTCCTCTTCATAAACAGGCGCGCAGGTTTCCTTGGGATTCTGCAGTTGGTACGCACTGGTGGCTTCAACACAACAGAAATGCCAACTGTCAACAACCAATGTTGTATGTGAACACTTCAACGTGCAGAACGACCAATGCACCACTTCCGATGCCGACTGAACAGCACGAATCCGGTTGGGCGAACACGATCGCCTCTTTTCACTCCATGGCGGCAGCCTGCGGTGGTCAAGGGGCCCCTACGAGTTGGGCCGAAGAAGCATGAGGGAGTCGAGACATGAACTCACGATCGAGGTCGTCGTTCGAGGTTTCGAGAACTGCATCAGCTAAACTTTCTTTTGAGTTCATGACTCTCTCCTCAAGCATCTTGGACGGTGTTGTCCGAGTGGCCTGCTTCAAGCGCTTGGCGGACACCACAAAAGCTGGATCGTACTTCAGCTGCCAAGTACGGTGCTTCAAGTAGAACATCAAGCTCTGCCGACAGTCGCCCTTCTTTTTCGTAAGGGCGTCACTGAGGTTCCAGTCGGACGCCAACCATATCAACCGAGTCTGGCAGAACTTGATTGCCTGTTTCAATTGATAGGCTTGTATGGCAGCTCGCATGTTCGACAAACCCAGCAGCGGTGACTCGTTGACCATGACCGAGTCGAAACCCCCTTTCGAGTCGGTCCCGAGGACACCGGGAACCAAGCGAACTTGAGCATCGGAGTTGCTCAGCAGATCTCGGCTGGTGAACAGGCTTCCGGTGCCGTGCATGCCAGCCCAAAGCAACCTGGTCCGGTAGACCACATCCTCGGTCTCAACGATCGCCTGCATTTCAGCATCATTTGTGCCGATAGCCACTCGCTTGAGCTTCCAGCTCCGCCATGCCACCAAAGACATTGGAGCTGGGACGCCTTTCAAAGCGTCGGGACTGGCCAAAAAGATGGCCATTCCACCAGTAGACCCTCCACGGGGCCTATTGTTGTGGGCCTGGTCTCCCAGACCAACCACGCAAAGGTCAGTCCAGTGGCGAACTCCGGGCAGCTTGAAGAACTTCAACAGGGAGCTCTCCTTCCGTAGCTCACGGATCATCTCCTGGAGTTCTTGTGCAATCTGGATCTTGGGATCCGTTGACAGCTCTGTGATCAACAAGTTGCACCGAGCGTTGATCAATGGCTGGGATTGCACTGCAAGCCACTGCAATGCACCAAGCGAAGCCCGACACGCGGCAATCTCCTTGGAAGTCATGGTGGCACTACCATTGCAAAACCTGGTAGGGTGTACATCAACATCTTGCAATGTCTCAATGTAAAACTGTTGGTCCACCACAAGACATTTTCCAAACCTTGCATCTCGCTGCATTGTCAAGTCGGTGCCTGCATGGCGATAGCTGTTTTGCTTTGCTGTGCCCCAACGGTACTGCTTGTCGATTGCAGCTTTGATGGAGGTCCAACGACTGTCATTGACATCGCCTGCGCGATGAAAATCATCAACATGGCCAGCCATGAAGCCGAGTGGACGGAGTTTGTAATGCTCAGGATCTGTTTTGGGATTGTATTGCTCATTGTCAACAAACCAAATCCAGAAACATGAGTCACCCTGAATGTTCACTGCGCCAAGCTGTCGAAGGCTCTGGTCGACATTCTCCCACAAGTTGCGAGGTGCTGTGGTGCTACCATAAAAATTCTTCAAAATGCGCATCACACCATGTTCAGGGATCTTCAAAGCATCTCTGAGCTCCTGCACTCCGGTTGTCCACAATCGCTTTGACTCCTCGGTGGGAAGAGTCTGCAAAAAGGCAGTGCTCATGTCAATGCCTTCAATGTCCCAACCTTGCTCCATCACCAGCTGGTACGACAAGTTGCGAGTGAGCAAAGCTTGCACTGGTGATGACGTTCGATGGCTCTCTGAAAGGAGGTCAGGGTGTTCAAATCCCAAAAGCACGATGCGTGCCTTGGCCTTCTTCTTGCCGTCGGACGTGAGGGTGGTGACATCAGGCTTTGAAGCAACTTCATTCAAGGCCTCCTGCATGTCCTCCTCCGGGGTTGGCTTCCAAGTCAAGACCCAGCGGCATCTCATGATGCGGCCGCTGTCCCAAGCTTCTTGTTCTTCCAGCTGGTCCAAGCACCTGCGAACTGCAGCATTGCTGAGGAAGCTGTTGACTTCCTTTGTCTTTGCTCTGCGAAAGAGTTCACGGTGAGCTGGAGAGAGCTTTTCAAGACGGACTTCACAATCACGAAGCTTCTGGGCCAGGTAGAGTGAAGGATGCTTGACAAATCTTTCCTTCTCTCTTTGAGACTTGAAGTCCAGGTCCACATGAAGCAACCAGCCTTCCTCAGTGTCGTCCAGGGCGGTGAACAACATAAGCTCCTCATTGACACGGGCCTTCTTGGCATCAGGTTCAGGAGCAGGAGCACTTGCCTTGGAGCTGTCAGAGGACAGAGAGATCAGCGGGCGATGTTCTGTATGACTGGAAGTACCAGTCACCTCCGCTTGATCATCCGCTGGGATGAAGGTAGGTTGTTCATCATATTCGTTGAGAGGTGGTTCAGACGGAGTGTACTCCTCAGAAGCAACAACAGGTACTGCAGCAGGAAGAGGATGTAGTGGTTCCCAAGGGCTCTTGCGACGATGCCTTTTCTCAGGAGGGCGAAGTGCTTGCTGAGTCGTTGAATCTGGCTCATCAGGTAATGGAGGTAGTTCCACATCTTCTTCAGTGGGTTCTTCTGGCAGGAGGTCGATGTACGATCTCTTGGGCACCATGTCGGCAAGGGAACGCCAGTTTGAGGGATCTTCTGGGTTGCCGATCTCATAGTCCAGGCGTTCTCTTTCGGTCACCTTGCGGACTGAATGGACGGAACATCGATGCATAGCTCCGGCCACGATGACCCACACGATGTGTCTTCTTTCTTCTTCAGGTCTCTGTCCATGAATGACCTCATGGAAGACCACTCTGCCAGGTCCAAGCCATTGTCGATGGCCCAATTTGCGAAGGCCACCTCGGGCGCCACCGTCAGTAGAGTAGCGACGCCAAATCTTCACCAAGTCCATGGGCCGGAAGACCTGGAGTGGTTGCCTGACTTTGGAGTTTCTGAGCTTGCCCAAGACCAACTGGGATCTCGCCTTTCTCGCAATCTCTTCTGCTTGCTGACGATTGGCCAAGAGGGAAATGAAGTCCTGGCCAGGAACATCAGGTAGGATCTGTTGAATAGATCGCTCATCCTCGTCGGAGAAGCTGAACTGCTTTCCGTAGACCCACTGGTGTGGCGTGTAGCCTTGCACGACCTCAGTGGCATTGAGCGACTGGATGGAAAGGGCCAAAATGGCATTGGCTGAGAGCGATGGAAAGGACAAGGTGGTCTTGGAGGCGACGGTCTTTACTTCTTGAACGGCTCTTTCCATCAAGCCATGACTCCAGCTTTCCTTTGCTGGTGGAACTTCGATCTGGATGTTGAGGTCGGAGAGAGTCGTTCGAGCCTGTGCACTGACCATTGACTTGGCATTGTCAGGTACCAAGATGGTCATCTTGGGCTTTGAGGAAAGCCACAAATCAAAGATGCCCTCGAGGATCTCAGTGGTGTTCTCATTCTCCTGCTTGTAGAGATCCATAGTTCGAAGGATCTTGGCGGCCTTGTAGTGTGTGGCAAAGTCCATGAGGACCAAGATCTTGTGTTTGACCTTGCTGTTTGGTGGGGTCCATTCAGTGGTGTCAAGACCCACCATCTCCCAGGCCTTTCAATGGCCTCAAGGAAGCCGGCGGAATCTTTCCGCTGGAGGTGCCACCCATCTTCAAAGCCTTGCAGTCATCACATGGTAGCTGGAGAGCAGCTTCGACTTTCCATCGAGGTTGACCAGCTTCCCGGATGATGCGGGCCAAGTTGTAATTGTTCGCATGTCCAGCTGCCTTGTGGTACTTGAGCAACTGGATGTTCCATTGTTTTCGGAGTTCTTCATTGGGCTCATCATCATCAAGTTCTTGAGGCATGGCTTCGAGCTGTAGGGTGTTGAGCTGTTCCGTCTCCGTCAGGTGCATAGCAACTGGTGAGTGAAGGCGATCCAGCCACCTTGTCGGATAAAGCTCTGCCCGCCAATGTTGTGCGATGGACTTGCACATCTTCCAGGGATAGAAGGCTGATCTGGAAGTTTCAACTCCTTGGATGTGGTCGTGCTCATGAGAGCCAGTGCAAGTCTTGGCACGGTAGATGGTGAAGAAGTGCCGCGAAGTTGTGGCAATGGTCCACTGTTTCCGAAGAGGTAGTCCTTGAGAGGAAAGAAGTCCATAGCGACACCCATCAATGCGAGCGAAGAGCCATTCCTTGTTGGCATTGATCATCTCAGTGCCAAGTCGTTGAACCATGGGTTCATTCCAGCCATAGCATCTTGTAGGCCATTCCCAGAAGACCTCAACATTGGGATCATAGGCCACAGCGGCTGCAAGGAAGGGCACCAAACGACGGAACATTGCTCTTTCTTTCCGACGGTACTTCTCGAGGGTCTTCTTGTCCTCGACGGTCTGGTAGTTGAGCGATGTGAAAGGACACCAGTAAGTGCATCTGGCGGAGATCCAAATGCGGCGTGGCCTTTCTCGCAAGAACTTATCCCAAAGTTCATCATAGGTGCTGGCACGGTACATGTCAAAGTTCTGGTGCAGGTTGATTCGTGAAGCAGTCAGTCCTTCCGAGTGGCATGCTGACGTCAACCAGGACTCGGGAGCACAGAAGATCTCCCAAACATCGACATGATGTGGACCACGAAGCAAAATGCTCAGGTCATTCTGGGCCGTCAGGAGGAGCATGCTGCATAGAGCCATCACGGCTTGGCAGATCCTCCAAGGAAGCACAGGGAGTCCAAAGGAACGGGACGGTGCTGAAGAAAGCTTTTCTTCCATCTCCTGCGCTGGAGAAACATGCTGTTGACCATGGAGTGATGTGGTCTTTGGAGAAAAGGATGATGAATTCTTGTCCTGGCGAGCGGCTCGACGTGAGCTGCCCTTCTTGAAGGACTTGCAAAACTTGCTGTCGGCAATCTTGAGGAGCTCAAAGTCCACAGTCTCACAAGTATATGCTCAGGGTCGGAGGTCTCCTGAGATGTCAAAGCTGTGGCATCAAATTCATGGACTTCAGCGGAAGTGGCAGAGAACTGAACCTTCTTTGTATCCAACTCAATCTGCAACTCCGGAACTGAAGTGCCAAGTGACTCATCTAGCTCAGGTGGATCACCGGGCTTGTCGCCTTCGGAGTGACGACAACCACCACATCGTCGTCCGTTGGCGAGGTCGGGCTGAAGGGAATCATCTCGGCCGAGCTCTGGCCTAGCTGCCTCTGCGATGCCAAGTTCTTGACATGCTGAATCTCCTCCGGAGTGAGGTGGGCCAGGAGGTTCTCCGCCTCGGAGGCCTTGGCTGTCTTCTTTGATCCGGTGTAGAGCAATTGGAGGCTGCTCAACATGGCCTGAGTCTCGATCTCCAGGGCGGACACCTTTGCCTTCATGGCACGGACCTTGTCCAATGCCTCCGTGTACTCGTAGGTCTTCTCCACCATCTCGTAGGTGGGCTTGGTGCCCTTGGGGATCTCGGCCTGAATCATCTCCAGAGCCTTCTGCACAAAGGTGTGATCCTTGCGCACGACCGAGCTCGCTGGTGATCCCTGGCGGGGAATGTACTCGATCCTGAGAGCACACACTGCGCACTTTGCCCATGAGCCATGAGCGTTGCTTCCAGTCACTGAGGGCTCGTGCTTGCCGTGACACGGCCAACATGATGGCTGAGCTCGAGGATCCTTGAGGTCGTGACCCTGACGGCGCTCGGGGTCCAGAGGTGTGGACGTCTTGTACCCCTTGGAGGACTTGGCCATCAGAAGTCACTGAAGTCGAAAAACCCGGTGGCCTGGATGATAGGCCAGAGGCTGCGGTAGGAGATGACAACTGCTTCCGGCGGTTGAACAGCATCTCAAAACCGACACTCATGGAAGGCATGGTGCAAACAACATCCTGAGAAGCTGAAACATGAAGTGCTGCATGATGTTCATCAAGAGTGCTTGCAACTAAATCCTCATGAACTGCGAGCTCAAGCCATTCATCACTGGGTCCTCCAACCTCGAGTTGCATCGTCGCAGAGTAGGCGGCATGAGCCTGGGCATTGGAGGACGATGAACCGATCAGGTACTGGCCAATGTCAACCATGAAGTGACCCTTGGAGTTCTTTGGCATGGTGAAGGGCTCCGACTGGTTGTGGGCACCAAACACTGCACAGCCATCTTTGAAATCCAGGATCAAAACAACCTTGGAGAGGAAGTCCATACCGACAAGGATGGGGGCCAACATGTGCTCTTTGAAAGACTTCTGGTAGTACTCGGTAGGGTTCGGCAGGGCAAACACTTCAAAGAACTTGGAGGGATCCTTGGAGGTCTGGATGGTGGTGAGGTACATAGCTTGTCCCCAACGGCCGGAACCATAGCGAAAGAACGGGCGACGCTCAAGGTCAATGGTGACCATCAACTGTTCATCCAGCTCACGGAGGCGGGCAATCAGCTTTTTGACAGAGGCTTCAGGTCCTGCGGAGGCAGTTGCACCGCAGTCAAGCATTCCAAAGCCATCAGGAATCGTTCTGCTGACGATGGCCTCATTGGCAAAAAGCTCAAGAGGAAAAAGATCATCGGGCTCCACAAGTTCTAGTGGCTGCAGCTCCAACATTCCAAAGTCCATGCCAAAGTCCATGCCGTAGACATTGACTGTTGATCGAAGCTTGCCACCTTTTCCAAGCCCTTTTGGTTTCCCCTTTTGATTGTACATAGCTTCCCAAGCCATGTAGGGGTCATCCCAAGAACTCATCATGTTGTCCTTCCCTTTTCGCACACCTCTCCCCTTTCCCTTGAAGAGGTAGGCATCTAGTTCTGCCGGAGTGAGCTGTTTTCCACCACCTTTACGGTATTGGGGATGTTGACGATCGGGGCAATCTCGAGCAAGGTGAGGGCCAGAACAAATGAAACAACCCCCGGAACCCTTTCCACCCTTGGATGAACCAGCATGTTGACCAAAACCACGGTCTCGCCTCAAGGCAGCAATGGCCTGTTGAGCTTGTGTCCATGTGCGACGGGCATCCAAAGCTAAGGCCTCAGCAGCTTTCTCGGCCTCCATGGCCTCTTGAAGGTCGGGGTCCTCCTCAGCAGTGGTTGCAGTGTTCTCCACTGGCTCAACTGAGGAAGAGAGCCAAGCACCAAACTGGTCCATAGATTGCCAATCCGACTCATGCCAGTCATCTGGCTCCCACTGGGCTTCATGCCACGCTGCATTGTACCAAGGATCAACTGTTTCAACCCAATGTTGCTGCATGACTGAACCCTTTGCATGTCCATGATGTTGATTGAGCTGTTCGTCCCATAGAGTCTGGAGCGCTTCAGCGATGGCGGGGTAGTCCAATTTGTTACCCGTGCTAGCCAAGATGTCTCTCCATTCATCATTTGTCAGGCTGGCGGCAACAAGCAATCTCCATCCACGTAAAACGTCCCAAAAAAAGAATCCATAGGACCCAAACCATCAACTAACTTCTGTTGCTCTGTCTTGCGTGAGGGGCTCTTCATTGATTGCCGAGTCCGGTTCGGCGATCCCGCCGGTGAATGAGGTGTAGGTGCACGATCATCACCTGCTTCCGAGGTCTGAGGAACTGCCGCATAGCCTTCGGGGGCCTCAACTGGTGGCGAACCATCATCAGGCTCCTCAAATGGAGTCTCTTCCCAATGCCTCCAGCGTTGGTCACGACGCCATGGATTGTAGTCACCACGTTCAGAGGTCTCAGAAGGCGTGATCTCAGGCAGCTCAAACAAACGGTCGGCAGGCGAGACACCATCCTTCTCCTCCTTGAGTTGGAGAAGGGCCTCCTGGAATTCCTCAAATCCCAACGTTTCCCTCACAAGGAACTGAGCAATGCTTTCACCAGGCCTGCGCTGGAACATGAAATAGGCCGACATGGTAGCAGCTGCATTGGGCAGGCTACGGCGCACAAGGGGAGAAGCAGCAAGTCTCCTCAACATCACTTGAACTCCTTCTTCTCCTTCGAAGTCTCGTTGATGCCAGGACATAGACAACAAACGAGCTGCACCTGTAAGCTTGCTAATGAGCTTGGCTGCAACATACTTGCGCTGCGACCCTTTCGTGCCAGACAGAAACCAGCCAACTTCCTTCACATACCGACGCCAGGTCTTTGAGCTGCCATCCCAACTCGGCTCGGCACCTCATTGCGATCCTTGGCCTCGGACATGTCCCTGGAGCAAACACCGCTCCGCTACCAGTGCAGTTGGTACGCACTGGTAGCTTCAACACAACAGAAATGCCAACTGTCAACAACCAATGTTGTATGTGAACACTTCAACGTGCAGAACGACCAATGCACCACTTCCGATGCTGACTGAACAGCACGAATCCGGTTGGGCGAACACGATCGCCTCTTTTCACTCCATGGCGGCAGCCTGCGGTGGTCAAGGGGCCCCTACGAATTGGGCCGAAGAAGCATGAGGGAGTCGAGACATGAACTCACGATCGAGGTCGTCGTTCGAGGTTTCGAGAACTGCAGATTCCTTTTTCTTCAAAGCGACCTTTTTGAGTCCTCTTAGTCTAAGACCTTTAACTTAAACTTCTGCATGCCAATCAGTGACCGAACCAACCAGGCTATCCAGGTGACAAAGACCAGGTGAACCTCACCCATGAGGAAAACCCACGACTGCTTGGCCCTCAGCTCCATGGAGCGCCGCTCCGCCTGATCTGAAAGGAGATCCGAGACATCCACCGAGCGTGTGGCCTCAGCATGCGGTCGGTCGAGCGAGAGGCGATGTGGCTCTTGGGATCCAGGTGTGTCCTCCTTCTTCAGCTCCAAAAAGGTGCACGCTGGTCATGTCCCAGGCATTGGATGCTGTCTCCATCAGTGTGGGGCAACATTTCAGGGGGGCTATAGGAATGAGTTTGGCAAATAGGGTGTTCCTTGGCTAAGCAGTTGAGCCAGTGCTTTCATGCATGGTTCCACCGCTCGGTCGCTGCCTCGATCATCTTGGGCGTCTTGTGCATCAAGAACCAGCCAATGTATCGATAAAGAAAGCCACGATTGGGGTCATAGGGATCGGCATCTGTACCTGCGACAGCTTCTGGCGAACCCCACCCAACATAAATATTGTTGGAGGTCAATAGCCGTCCAATATCTGTTTGGGTCATCAACAGTATGTGACTCTGTGAGCTGGCTGGTGGGCCTGGTCAAAGCTAAAGAAAAGCATAGGAAGGAGCAGTTCAAACCTCCAAAGATTTAGCTGGACTCAGGACTCAAAGGATAGTGCTTCCTGGAATGCCCAGCTTTTGTGGCAACTTCTGGTTCAGCGCCCATGGTCACTTGACTGTAAGAGTTTGGTCGGTATGTCACATATCACATGCTTGAGGCACTTTTCACAGCCCTTGAAAGTACACAGAGATCATGCTTTTCAAATGTCCATAGAAATCTCTCCGGCCTTTGTTTTTCAAATGACATCGTTGATCGCGGCTCCAGCGAAAGATCGACCCCTGGCCATCAGGTCCAGCTCCAAGGGGCGACCGGCACCGGTCGTGCCAGGGGGTTCACTGAATCCTTTTGGGTCGTTCCGTCCGGCTAGCAATTTAAGTAGCTCCTAGTAGCGTCCTTGCTCCTAGTAGTAAGGCCAGGAGCTACTAGTAGCTTCTTGCTCTTAGTAGCGATGCCCTTGCTCCTAGTAGCATCCGGCTCGTATGGATGATGAATTCTAGACCCCTCAAACGCTGACAGGATGACTGTGTGGGAGTGA
Source organism: Durusdinium trenchii (assembly GCA_963970005.1). Classification (NCBI taxonomy): domain Eukaryota; class Dinophyceae; order Suessiales; family Symbiodiniaceae; genus Durusdinium; species Durusdinium trenchii. The sequence continues at coordinate 720,862 of CAXAMN010019890.1, forward strand.
GCCATGAAGGGGGAAGAACTGGACCACCCCTTCCCCTCTTTGGGTGCCTCCATCCAAGAATAGACCCAAATAGAATGAAACCAGCTATCTTCTGGGATTTCTCATGACATCTAGAATGTTGAAACTCAACTAGCATGTTGAACTTCCCGCTTTTGAAAATAAGAAAAGTGACCCCACATGAAAAGACCTCAAATACTATGTTTGGCGCACATACACTTAGTATGGCGGTTGGACCTGAAACCCATTAAACACACCTCCTAAAAGGTGCACCCCAAGAAAGGAGCTATGCCCGAACTTGCGCACTCCGACCCCACCTGATTCGCAATGGATTGGCAAATCATCAAGAAGACCTCCACCGTCCACGGAGCCCGGTTCGGAGAGGTGACCAGGGGTAGGTCTCCGTAGGATGCTTAGTAACAAGTGCATCGCTACTAGCAGCAAGAAGAGAAGCAGTAGTAACAGGGGCACTACTATTAGTAGCAAGGACGCTACTAGTAGCGATGCACTTGTTGCTAGTAGCAAGGATATGGCACATTTAATATGTTTCCTCATGCAAAGGACTCTAGCGCCTGATGAGGGGCTGTGTCTTTTGGCGCCACAGAGTGGCACCTGGATCCACTGGGTGAAGATTGTCAAAATATTGCGCCTGGTCGTAATTAACCCCGAGCACTTTGCGCACAGGCAAGAGTTCATCCCCGCTAGAACTTGCTGATAGCTGCTTTGTAGGGCTAACCGATACAGGTAAAGAGGTAAAGGTTTTCTTGGCTACCAGATCTCCAAAGCAGGTCTCACAAAACTCCGTCCTGGACCCTCTCAATGCTTCTCACCTCTTGAAAACACAAAATAACAAACTGAGCCCAAATGAAATGCACCTATTTCATGTTCGATCCAAGGAGGGATCTCCTCCTTCCAACCACCCTGCAATTCCTCGCATGCTTTGACCACGTGAAGCACCCACCGGAAGCGCCCGACTCACAGGACTGGCCTTCCGCTTCAAACTCATTCGGATCGATCCACACGCCCAAACCAAGTTGGTGCCAATCATGCCCAGGATTGAAAAGACCTCCGCCGTTTCTTGGACAAAAAAGGAATCGGAGGAATTTATGCAGCATCTTGGCGCGGTCCATGCAGATCTCAGATGTCTCTGTGGTACCACAAGAATCATGCAATCCAACTGGACGCAATTACAATTTCAGTTATAATATTGCCGATTCAGTCTCATATCGACCAGCACGATATTGGTCTCACACCAAGCAAAATGGCAAACTGACAACAATACTCATACACGACAACTATCGGAATGTTTATGCTGCTCAGAACTTGGGTATCTCAACCATCCGGTTTGAGCGACGGTTCAACAGTTCTACAGGTCACAAGTGAGAGGCGGCACTTTAGTGTACTCCGCTATTGAATTATCCATTGCTTATTCAGTTCTCTGCCAAACTGGGATTGAGGGAGGAGGGAAGCCCGAGAACCCCCTTGAGGACACTCCCTCGAACCAACAGCCCCCCATCCACGCCGAAATTGGAGGATGGGTTGTGCGTCACCAACCCGCAAGACTCTTCAGCGGGCATCTGGCTGCGTCTGAACTCCCACTTCTGGGCTACCGCGCCAAGAGCAGTAAGGCCCAAACATAGGTTTGCCAACACGGAACCTTCCCCACGTACAAATCCCTGGCATGGCCACAGGCAATTGGGGCAAAAGGATCAAATTGAATGCTGAGGTTTACCGGAGGCTTCCATGTTTGAGTAGTGTCATCTTGGAATTCTCATGAGTCAAACTTGTACTTCATTGTCGCAACCACCGTCTACCTGGGAGTCCTTCAATGATTACTCATTGAGGACTCGGAAGCTTGGGGTGGAAAAATGCCGAAAGCCAGTTCTTAAAACCAAGTCACAAGGGGATAGGAAACGTGTGTTTGGTCATCCAAGCCTGGGGATTTACATGGATTTACTGATATTGAAGCAAAGCCAACCCCAAACATTCGACCCACTTTCAATCACTTCTATCAACCAACCTACCAGTGATATTGTGACCTCGAATCAACCAAACCAGCATCTTGCGACCAACTCCATGGAACATTCTCAGGGCCAAGCAACTAGATGGCTGTGGGTCGAAGGCTCCTCCTACTCCCATATTCCCGAACAGAGAATCACGAAGGATCTTCACCCAAGATCGCACGAGAGTGTCCCCGAGCGTTCCGACCCACCGGATGCCTTCCGCCCGGCGAAAAGGCCAGGACCTCAGCAGTCTTCGTGGGTGGTGGATGGATCAATGGCCAAACATAATTCAGTCTGGCATCTTCCTAATGAATGGTTGCTCAGCCACAGCAACGGATACTGCAATACCATGAATGATGCCAGGGCACGATCAGAAGATAAATCGACATGTTGTGGCACACCAAAACCTGTCCAAGCGATTCATGGCACGCACTCTGACTCGGTGACTCCGTGATCCGAACCATTGAAGGACAACATAACCCTCTGAACCTCACCGTAAGTCACACTTGCGATCTTGCGGAGTGAGCTCACAGTCATTTCTCAAGGACCCTCATGGTTGAAGCAGAAGGAGTGTCATTATGGAGCCGAAGGAGGCCAGCTCCAGGCAGAGTAGTTTCTTGTCAGAAAGGTGGTTGGACGACAGCCTGACACTGGCAATCCCAAAGTAAGGAGGAAGGGTAAATCAGCAATGATTCATATCCAAAACTTCTAGAGTCTAGGAATCTAGAGCTAGAACAGGGGATCCCTGGAATCCACTGACTGTCACGCTTATGCATGATCTGTTGAAGAAGTTTTGGAGAAACACCTCCTTTTCATGTGTCTTCGTGCCAGGAGAGAACTCTGATTAAAGAATCAGGAACCTACCCAAACACCCCGTATCACCCCCTCCTATAGCGGTCTCCCAATGGAAAGAAACGCTCTTCCTTTGTTTCAGGGAGATTAACTTTTCGATCTATTTTGGAGCCGACTTTTTTTTGCCCAGCTCACCATGGAGCGCCTGGATGGACACGGGAATATTTACACGACGCCAGAAGCGATACCTTCGTTGGTGCAACGAGCGGAACGAGCTGCACGGACCCCAGCGCTCTTCACAGCACGCGCGACGCGGGTCAGAATGAGGAGGTGAGTGTTTGCTGGTGGATTTTTCTCCTAAAATATGGGGAGTCCCTTACAACGTGGGTTTTGGAGTGTATGTTTTGTCAGTTCTCTGCATCACAAAGCACACCGCACACCCATGTAATTCTAAAAAAGGGTGGTCGTCTCTACAATAGATTCTTCAAAGCAAAGAAGGAGTCAATGGACAACTGCTGTTCACAGTCACAGACAAAGTCCTGGGATTCTGCCGAAAGGTCTTCGACGCTTCGAAACGGCCGTTGACCTCACAGCATCCAAAACCGGGAGGCATCTTGCTGTGTTTCGTTTAGACGACTCGGGAACGAATCATCACTGTCACGCCCAGTAATTCCCGCATTGATTACCACACAGCAGGGGAGAAGAACAGTGAGCAAAGCACTCCCAAAGGGATTGGCCACGTCAGTCTGGCAGAATTTCAACCTATGTAAGTTCTATGGGAACTCCTCCTGTCAGACTCCCGATCAACACCCATCAGTCAGTCAATCAATGAAGTTCGCTTTTTTCCAGTACGGGGTACCCTTCACCGAGTGTGATGATTGTCACCTGTCCCAAAAGTTTCTCGTAGTTCTCAAAAAAAAATATAAAGAAATAGAAGGATTGTCCGAAGACATACTCTAGCTTCCCATCGAACTGTCCACAGAAGGAAATGGTTTCCTCCTGTCACCCTCTCCCGAACCCACAGCCAGGCGTTGTCAAAGCCACTCCGGCGCGAAGATCATCACCAGCTCGTCTTGGAGCTCTTGCGCCTTGCGGGAGCCTGGCAATGCTCGTGGCTCTGGAGAGGTTGCCACAAGGAGAGGAAGTCTTTCAGACAAGTGAACGAGCCATACTCCTCGCAGCAGGAAAAAAGGGGCAAGTGTGATCTTGCATACATGGATTATGTGGAGGCCAAGTGGCACAAGCAGATCAGTTCTACAGTAGGGGTTCGTATGTTTGCTGCTTTTTGAGACAGGGGCAGGTCCTACCAACCCAGTCGCGCACACAATGAAAATCCACCGTAAAGATGTTTCAGCAATTATGATGAATTCGAGGCGCTCAGAATGCCAAGAAATCCATGGTCTCCTAGTACAAGAGGAACCACATTTGCCTTGACGTCTCCGGGAGCAGGAGGGAAACGAAAAATAATACAACTCAATATCCACTTGATTTGTTTGACCCGCATTTCTCTGGAACCACCATCACTCCACATCTCCATTCCCTCTCTCAATCCCCGAGATGTCAGCCCACCAACCTGAAGAGCTTGAAAGGATGGGATAGAGGAGGCAAACTGGCGACCAGGCAAAATACTGTGTGCCAACCTGGGGTGTCACAGTCAAAGGTTCACAGCCAAACGATGTCAATCAAACGGTTCAAAGGCAGATTTAGACGACATCAAGTTTCAAAAGCCCAAGGGTGTTCTAGCTAAAACCAAGCATCAGTGGGCCAAACACGATCTTGAGAATCTCCTTGGATCCTTTGGATCTCTTCCATCAACACTTCTGCTCCGGTACTTCGTTGGTTGCAGCCGAGGGGCATAGACCTCCAGAAGGAAAAGTCCCACCACCGCGTACAGCGCCAAATCTCGTTCCGTCCATAGCCACATCTCTCGGAAAAGGTACCGGGCCTCAACAGGTGGGAAGCGCGATTCTCTCGCTTGTGATGCGGAAAGGGAGAAACCATGGATGATTTGAGATTTTGTTTAACACATTTCAACAAACAAGAAGCAACATTTCAACAATTAAAGAAGGTGAGAAAGCTGTTGGAAGCTCTACTCAGATGTAAGACCAACAAGTCCCATGTCCCAGCGATCAACTTGTCGACTTTCCTGCGAAACTGGCGAAGTGTACGGCCAACTTATATACATGTAGCACCAAAGCAAATGCAGAACTTTTCGGTGCCATGCTTTCTTGAGCCAGCCAGTGAAGCTGTTGACGGGTTGACGGGGACTGGGCAAGGTCGGGTAGCCTCCACTCCGCAAAGCAGTCGATATTCTCAGTGGAGTATTCACATCAAATACTGTAACTCCTTTGTCTTCCTCCTTCTTTTAGTCTCAGTGCATCACTGCACGTACTCCGATCGGCCAAAGGAAATCTGTGACCCCGCGCTGGCCAGCCAATGATGTTCAAGATGGTATCCAGAGGCGTTTTCTTCTTTGATCGCCTGCAAGGCCATCGCCATATGGTACATATAGGCACCCGGGAGTTGGAGGCCAAGGGGTAGCTGGTTTGTCGCTGGTAGCTCCCAGGAAAACACACAGAAATGGTTCTGGTTCGGCCGTGCTTCGCTCCGGCTTTCCACGGCGTGCTCGGCCGATGAAGCAGACCATCGGCACATCCGATGAAGTAGATTTGTCTGCCAAACGCCAAACCTGATTTAACCACCTCGTAAGAAGCAGGTGTACTTTGCGGATGTTTCAAAAAGTACGGGACGATCGGTGTTTTGTGTGCTTTGTTTGATGAAGAGACATGATAGCTTGCGTTGTTTTGTTGCTGCTGGTACGCGCTGTAAATAGATTGTTCCTGGTGTGTGCTGTGAACTCATGCCACCCCAGGATGCCGATAGAGATTGTTTGTATATTTTATGTCTGACTCCAGTACCCTCATCTCTGACGCACCTTCTCGCTCTCTGTCGTACAGATTCCACATGTTTGCACGCACCTTCCTCTATGTGCAGCTCCGCACCGTCCAGAACACGTTCCAACTCTGCTCGTCATCCCACACATGCGAGCACTTTCTGCGTGCAACACACATGTCCACAACTGTTGGTAACTCGGAATTGTCTCTTCGAACATCAGATGACAAGGGGACGCATCAGCCTAGTTGCTAGAAAGGATCGTGAGATCGAGAGACCATTGTTGACCATCAGCGAATCAGCATCCCTGTTCCATTTGTGCCTCCAAAATGGCTCACCTCTTTCCTACTAAACCACTTGCTCACACGCTGGGCTGTTAGGGGCTGAGGTCCCGAGCTCTTTTTGTTTGGACTTTAACTTTGAGGCCTGGCCCAGTCATGGTCGATCTGGCAGTGCCTGTGGGTTGGAGCAAAATAAAGTATACCGTATACCGCCCCAATGGGACATGGAAGCGGTCAATCAGAGGCCTTGTGTGCCATGATGAACAGACTGAGACTACAGACTTCGATGTGCTCGACACTACTGCAAAGGTAAATCGTGATCCCACAGCGAGACAGGTATTGAACGACGAATCTTAGATATTGACAGTGCAGATTGATGTCAATACCCACTTTCCCAAAAAGAAGCAACTTTGACAATTCCTTGTAAAACAATAATACAATACAAAACAAATTAAAGAATGTCATCCGCGGAGACCAACTGGAGAAGGTGAAGATCACAGGTCAGGCACCAAAGAACTCCGCCCTTCCATCAAAAGTGCATCTGGTCCCAGATCACTCTCATCAAGTTCCCCACAATCCAACCCGTCACAACTTCAGCATTCTACAGTAAGTTCATCTCTGAAGACTGGCGCTCCGTTTACTAGCTAGGGTATTGTTGGGAAAGTTCCCCTTACGGTGAAGGCCATCGCTCTTAGGTTGGAGGCCATCGCTGTGGAGGCCATCCAGGGAATCTCGACACGTCACGTGTGCCTCGCGGAGTTTCTTCAAATTTTCTTCCGAGCCCGACTGTGCCATGCCCGCCAGGTCCCCACTGGAACCAAAGGACCCACTGCCTCGGTGAAGAACATCCCCGCTCGACTTACATCGCTTTGTGCAGGCGGTGGCAGGGTGGAAATGGGACACAAAGAATGAGGAGAGTAGAAGAAGAGAATCCTGAGCTTAGAGGCTTGTTTCACGCTTTGTTGCATGCAGAAAAAGCATGTGATGCATGTCGTCTTGCCTTCACTTCTTCAAAGCACAACAAAAGTGTTCGCTGTTGTGGCCCTCCTCGACCCTTCCTTCTTCCACACTGTTGTGTTGGGTCTGGATAAGACATGAAGACCACTTGAGGACCACGCACTCCGTTCATGCGCAAAGTGTTTCGATCGTTTGCATATTGTCATTTGGGAGCTTAAAATCCATACCGTTTCTGGACAAACCCAATGCAAACTATTTGATACTGTTTAGATACCCTACGGCCCTACAATTGAATCTGTGGCAGTTGAAATGGACCACCAACCTCCAAACTTTGTTTGCAGTCAGGTGCACAAAACGAGAAGTGTACTTGAAACCACTCAGGTGAAACTCGCCATTCGATAAACATCGTTTGGCTCAAGGTTGCGCGGAGAAAAGGATCCGTGCAGCACCACACGACACACCCAACCTTCCCTAGGTTATGAGCCCAACCTGCTGACGGGTTGTGGCCGGTAGAAGTCCACCCTGTTTTTTCAGGTTGTTGGTCCCCATGGAGCAGCATCGAAGACGCAAGCAACAGCGCTCTAGGGAGCGAAAAGAAGAAGCTGCCGCAAAGGAGGCTGTTGTGAAGGAGGCTGCCGCTGCTACACCTCGGCTGGAGGTGGGAGTCGCTGACCGAAAGCTCGACGCCTTGATCGAAGAGGAGCTTCGCTCGAGGGCCAAGTCGGTGCCGGCATCGTCGTCCACGGCAGAAATGAAACGTTTGGGAGCTTCCGCTGCGGAGTTGTTGAGGGCACCGCAAGGACCACCTGTGACCTACCATCCTCAACCTGCACAAGAACAAGTACACCAATTGGTGATGGATCCTAGGGGACAGTCGATGGGTTTGGGGCATCTCCAAGAAGCGGTGCGCCACTCGTTTGAAGTTCTGCAGAACACACTACGAGGACCTCAACAACCGGGTCCGACTCTACTTGATCCACTCCTTCGCCAAGCTGATCAGGGAGTCCCTCATGTGCACGATCATGGAGGTCCTCCAGGGCATGCGTTGGCAGCTGGAACCCCGGTCAGGGATGTGAGATCCGATCGGGGTGGATCTATGGTTTCTCCAATGGTGGGATCGGTGGGCCGCGAAGCTCTCCATCCAAGAACGCTGGATCCCTATGCGGCGGCAACTCCGGTGGGGCCTCTCAGCACTGTGAATCCTTTTTGGAGCACTTCACTTCAACAGGCTGCAAAAGGTGAAGGGCATGTACGTATGGCTGAAAGCAGTGGAAAGAAACCTGCACCTTCCAGTCCCGGAGCTGGCGATGTGGAGAAGATCCGAGCTCAGATCTTGCGGGAGGCGGAGGATAAGTTCGCTCGTGAAGTCAAGAGGTTGACTGATGGTGGAGCACCTGGTGATGCTTCGTCCTATGCCTCGGCCGCGAGCGCTGGTATTGGTGATGGAGGCCGCGCTCACCTGAACCTCCTGGACTACCTCCTGGTGATCCTGTGGGCGCGGGAGTTCCCCCATGCACCAAACCTGACCGTCCTCCAGGACTTCATGCTGGACGACCTCAAGGTGACTCTACTCAGCCTCCGGTGATTCCGGAAACCGTGAGGAGCTTGGACCTTCCGAGCTTGCCTCATCCCTCAACTGAAGGAGCTGCACTTCAATATGGAGATTGGTTGACTATGACCTATCCGTTGATGGCAGACCTCTCGGCGACTTCTCAGTTGTGGTGGGATGGATGCTTGGCTGCAGCTGGTGAACTCTATGAGAAGTGGCTCACTGCTACTCCTTTGGAGCGCCTTCGCTTGCGCCCTGTGGAGAACATCGACCCTGTCCACCAACGTGTTGAACAGCGTGGTGTATCGCTCCTCCTGAGCATCTTGCCCGACCAGCTTCGAAGAGATGTGATCGCCAACAGGAAGGTCACAACGGTCAGCATCCTTTTTCGACTTCATGTCCTTTTCCAGCCTGGAGGAGGTGCCGAACGAACTACACTTTTGAAGTGTTTGACGGAAGTGAAAACATCCAACAACATCCAGGACCTCTTGGTGACTACAAGGACCTGGCGACGATGGCTCCAGCGAGCAGAAGAGCTTCGTTTGACCCTGCCTGACCCGTTGATTCTCATGCAGGTGTTGGGGCGCATCATGGACTCCCTGTCGAAATTGGGAGGAAGTCAAGTGGCCTACCGGGTGTCTTCGGTGAGGCAGGAATTGCTGGTGGATCTGAGGCCCGAACTTCAGTCCATCAAAGATCTCAGTGAATACTTGCAGACGGAGATGGAGGACCTGTCGCTTATGGTGGTGGCCCCAAAGACATCGGCTACAACATCATCGACTCCGTCTAGCCAGACCGCTGCACCGGTTGTGAAAGCACTGCACTCAAGCCAAGGCCAAGATGAGAAGCCGAGGTCGCCGTGCAGATTTTGGGGCTCTCAGTCTGGGTGTCGGAGGGGGGGACACGTGTGGCTACGCGCACTCCTGGGATGGACTGGATCGTCAGCAAAGATGTTTCTTCTGTTCAGGAGAAGGTCACATGATGAAAGATTGTCCTCACCGTCAACAGAGGGGCACCAAGGATTTCAAAAAGAATGCCAAGGTAAAAGGCGTTGGTGAGGAGGTGTCGAAGGACAGTCCTACCAAGGAAACACAATACAGAAATTCTGAGGCTTCGGGAACTACATCGTCTCCGAGTTCATCGCTCTTGTCATCGCCAACGGTGTCTGGAGGTGGATCGGGAAAGAACGGTGGTGGGTCGCCGGAGAAGGAGTTGGGGGGTGACCGAAAGTCAAAGGTTGACTCCGCTTCTGTCCTCCTTGATGAAGCAACAACTCTCCTCAAGACGCTCAGGACCCTGAAAGCGGTTCGCCTGAAACAGGTCTTCGTGGAGCCCGTGAACACAAGTCTTCAAGGTTTTGCACTCCTTGACGGAGGGGCAACACATGCCCTCCGAACTGCACACCCTGATGAAAGGAGCGAGATGACTCCCATCGAGGTTGAACTTGCTACAGGTACTACAGTTTTGTATCGCCATCCAAAGCACCGCACCCTGTTGTCCTTGGAGGAGGTGGAGCCGATCATCCCATTGGGGCTGCTGGTTGAACGGGGCTATAAGGTGGAGTGGCGAAGGACGGGTTGCAGTATCCGTCACCCAACACTCGGTGCGATCGACTGCTGGCTTCGATCTGGCTGCCCGATCATGCATCGTCAACCTGCTTTGGACATGCTCTCCCAGATCGAGCTCGAGGATCGGGGGGAGGTGGCACTTTCTGCGGAGGACCGGCAGTGGTGGCAGAAGCATTTTCCTGAACTACCACATCCTGTTCTTCAACACATGGCTGGACAGAGCCAAGATCCAACTACAACGCCCTGGAACCGGAGAATTCGGAGGGCACACCTCACTGGAAAGGGGGTCATTGTACACCTATTCAGTGGTCCTGATGTGAAGAAGTGGAATTGTGTTGGCGGAGGAGCATACTCTTGGCTGTGCATTGACACGGAGATCAACTCCTCGTTGAACCTGCACAACCCGGCCGTTTGGGGCTATTTGTGGAAGCTGGCGTCTTTGGGACGCATCGTTGCAATTGTTGGAGGTCCTCCCTGCAGGACCGTGAGTCGCCTTCGAAACCGGTCACCACCAGGACCTCGTCGCCTTCGTGGTCGAGGAGAAGATCGCTGGTGCCTCAATGACCTCTCGGAGGAGGAACTTCGCCTGGTTCATGGCGATACAGCTTTGTGCATGAAGCACATGGGTCTATGGATCCGAGCTCAAGAATGCCGCAGAACATCGACGAATGTTGGCATGCTGTTGGAATCACCGCGAGATCCTGCTGAATATCTTGCTGGTGAAGAAGGTGGGCAAAGCGCTTCTTTCTGGTGCTTCCCGGAGCTGATGGCTTGGGTTGGAACTGCTGGCCTTCGCTTGGTCACTTTCGATCAAGGAAAGCTGGGTCACCAGAGGAAAAAACCTACGACAGTTTTGACTAACCTTCCTGCCTTCCAAGAACTACATGGCCTCCAAGGCGATGGTTGTGATGACAGACCACTCCCGTCGAACCTCGGTGACCGCATTCGCACTTCGAAGACCTGGGCAGCGTGGGCACCAGGCCTTGTGGGAGCGATTCAAGAAGCTTTGAGGAGGTTGCTTGGCGTTTTGGAGGAGGAAAAGGGGGCTGGAGGTGGTCACCATGTCTCCAAAATGGACCTTGCAGCTTGGCATCGACATATCAAACAGGGTCACATCCCCTTTCGTGCTGACTGCCGCATCTGTGGGGAAGCTATGGGCTGCGACAAACCACACAAGAGGCTTGGGGGGAGCGCCACGAAGTTCACTATGTCAGCCGACCTTTGTGGACCGTTTCCTGAAGGGAAAGATTTGGGCACAGGAGTCATTTGCAAGTACGCACTGGTCTCAACTGTGGCCGTCCCCATCATCTCTGAGCTTCCAGGTGAGGTTACTGAGCCATGCGACACCGCCAAGGATGTGGAGCACACGGAGGAGATTCCCTGCGAGCCAGAAGACCGTGACCTAGTCCCTGAAGATGAAGTCCGGAGGCTCAATGAAATGGCAGAGATTGAGAAGTCTCAAGAACCGCAAGGACATCAAAATGTCACCCTGGCTGAAGTGATTCCTGATCGCACGGTGGAGTCACTGGTCCGTGCTTTGTCCCGCTTGCACGCCAAGTACCGCATGCTGGGCATCCAGGTCTACAGATTGCACACAGATCGTGAACGATCATTTGCTTCAGCACCAATTCAGAAGTGGTGTGAACAGCGACAGATTCGCTTGACTATGACGGCTGGCGATGATTCCAAGGCCAATGGCCGTGTTGAAGGAGAAGTGAACCAACTCAAGCGCCGCACCAGGTTGTTCCTTCATGATGCTGGACTACCTCACTCCTTCTGGCCAGTTGCCCTTCGCCATGCTGCCGAACAACGTGTTCGACTACAACTTGAACGACTTGGGCTGGAAAGTCCTCCTATGCTTCGCTTCGGAGCATCAGTTTTGGTCAAATCCAAACGATGGCATCGTGCAGGTCAGCTCTCTATGCCATACCGAACTATGCAACTCCTTGGTCCCTGCCCATACATGTCGCATGGCTGGATTGTCCGGGACAAGAAGGGCCAATTGTTGCACGTGCGCACTGCACTCGAACCATCGCCGGTAGCCGATCAGGCGATCATGGAACTCCAAGAGGTGCCTGCCGTGAAGCATCGCATCACTGGAAAACACCCACCTCCACTACCTGACCATCCACTGGCTGGCCGCGTGGGAGCGCTCTATGAGGAGTCAGTTCCAGCTCTATCAACTTGCAGAGCTGGGGGGAGGACTCTCTCGATTCTTTGGACTGGTCTTCATCGTTGGATGTTGGCAAGTCGCTTTCGGTCAGGCTTGAGCCAAAGGGGGTGTTGGAGGAGGTGAATGGTGGCCACAAACTACATGATAAAGTTGAACCTGGTGATGAACTTTTGCACCATGACCTTCAGGGGGGAGGTCGAAGATTCACTGCTGTGTGATTGGCAGCAAGTGGAAAAGTGGCATGAGCTTGAACAACAGCGACACTGGGCGCTCAAACAGCTTTGGTGTCAAGGCCTTCGTGAAGTTGCAGTTGGTGAGAACTCCGGCAGTGTCCATGGCAGCTGGCTTCATGAAGTTGAACTACTCCTCAAGGGTGCTGAAGATCAACTGTCGTTTCAGCACTCTGCAATCGAGAACTTCAAGCTGTCGGCATTGGCTCCATCAATGGGAACCTCAGATGCTCCAGCAACAGTGCTTCAGACCTATACGGTCTCACTACAGCAAGTTCGCAGGGAATTGGAAAAATGGAAACCTCCTCTGCGTGATGAATATGGACAGCTGGTGTCCTCAACTCAGGCAATCAAGCCTACTACAGAGGAAAAGTTGCGCCTGGATCCAAGATTTCCCACCATGGAGCTGGCTCCAGCGATGCTTGTTCCTACAGTCAAAAGTCCTCATGGACGTCTTCGAGCTCGGGTGGTCATTTGTGGAAACCATCTCACCAAGGTCAATGAAGAGAGCAACAACTCTGCAGGTGAGACTCAGCCCAAGGACTCAAACCCGTTCTCGCTCTACGCAGGTGGAGCAGATGGAACTACGTTGCGCTGCTTGATGAAATGTGCGGCTGAAAACTCGTGGTCAGTCGGCACGGTGGACGTCAAAACAGCCTTCCTTCTTGCACCACGACCTGACGAACAAGAACGTCTGCTAGTCGCTCGTCCACGAAAGGTGTTAATTGAAGCTGGAATTTGCGACGCTGCGGAACTTTGGGAGATCTCGCATGCCGTCTACGGGCTGAACGATGCTCCAGCAAATTGGTCGCAGTACCGTGACCGTGAACTACCTCAACTGCGCTTCTCGGCAGGAGGTCATGACTACCAGCTGCTGTCCACACCGGAGCCAAACCTTTGGAAGTTGATCAAAACCGACCCTGGTGCTCTTCCGCAGGAGGACAACTCTGAAGGCTTCCTCGCTGTGTACGTTGATGACATGCTTGTTGCTGCACCAGGTCCCTTGGCAAAGTCGGTGATCGATGGGATTAGGGCTCATTGGCGGTGTTCCGAACCAGAGTGGGCAACGGCAGAAAAGGCCATCAAGTTTTGTGGCTTTGAGATCAGCTGCAGCGATGATGCGGTGATCCTCAACCAGGCCTCATACACTCGAGATCTTTTGTCTCGCCATGAAGGCATCAAACCACGTCAAACGCCTCTTCCTTTGGGAGTTCAAGATGAAGTTGAAGCTGATGTGCAAATCTCCCAAGTCCGACGAGCTCAAGCTTTGGTCGGAGAACTTCTTTGGTTGAGTGGCCGCACAAGACCAGATCTTTGCTACGGTGTCTCCATCATGGGACGTTTGGTGACGAAAGCACCGACCAAGGTTCTGGAGTGGGGTGCTCACATGTTGGGCTACTTGCAGCATACAGTGGACTATGAGCTTCGCTACACCAAGCAGGTGGTTGAGTCGTCCCTCGAAGATTGTGATGCTGCCAAAAAGCCCTGCCTGAAAGTGTATTCAGATGCTTCTCATGGACCCCAAGGAGGACGAGGACAGCAAGGTCTTTTGGTGACCTACAATGGCTCTCCAGTGCAGTGGGAGAGTAAACAACAACCATTTGCAACTCTTTCAAGCGCTGAGGCCGAGCTGATGGGCTACGTTGATGGAGTCGTCATCGGAGAATCAGTCGCTTCAGTGGTCAATGTGCTGGAGGACAATCGTCTTCATCTCCAAGGCCAACAGGTCCTTTGCGGTGACTCTCAAACTGGCTTGAAGATTTTGGTCGCCCCGGATGGACCCTGGAGAACAAGACACCTTCGCTTGAGGGCGTTCGTTGTGAAGGAACGCATTCAGCAGAGCTGCTGGAAAACCCAACATGTTCCAGGAGCCGAACTTGCCTCAGACCTGCTCACCAAACCAATCGTCAACCCGACGCTGTGGCAGAACTTTTACACCTTCATTGGAGCTCGTGTGTTGTCCAAGGATGTTGACCGAGCTCCAGGTGCATCGCTGTCCAAGTCAAGGTTGATGGCAATTCTGGGCGGCATCATTGGCATGGCGGCATGGAACCCTTCGCAGGAAAGTCACAAGGTGGCGAGATGTGTCACCATCTCAGCTTTGGTAGCTGCACTTGCAATTTGGTGGAAAAAGGACACAAAAGACCCCACAAAGACCAATGGGCACCTGACGGTCGATTCGCGGGCGGGGGCACCCATGGGAAGCGAATCGGTCGAAACAAGAAAGTCAAGATCGGTGAGGGAAAATGAACCCACCGCACGGGAGGGGTTGGGGGGGTTGGGACCTAGCCTAAATGGCTATACCTCGGCCGCGTCTCGTGCGTGCGATCATGGCGTGCGGCTGGCTGCGCTTGGGGCTCGCGCTGGGCCGGAGCAGCCGGAAGAGCGGATTTGGGAGTGGTTCCCATTCCAGCTCCCTCCGCAAGGCCGCGACCGCTGGAGGCGATTGCGCTATGGATGGTGGGTGAGGCATCATGTGAAGCCTCGAAAACGACCTTTCCACCCACTACACAGGATGACGCCCTTCAACAGTGCATCCATCCGACACCAAAGGGTGACTGTTGTTTGGCACCATGGAGAGAAAACCATCTTCTACGACGACTGGAGGAGTGGCATTGGCCCTGTCTTGCCTGACCAGGATCAATGGGTGGGATACACCTTTTTCCGGGAGATTACAAACAACAACTTCCACCGATCCACAGTCGAGCAGCTCAGGTCCACCTCCGGTTGATGACACGCTGGAACCACCCCAACGAAGGGCGACTTTGGATTCGGTGGCAGAGAACTCCACTGGCACTCCATCGTCTGAACAGGTGGAATTTCCGACGGCCAATGTGACCTGGGTGAGAACGGAAGTGCATTCGGTGAGGAGGACTTCATCGCCATCGTCCTCTGCACCTTCACAGACCTCTCCCAGCACAAGGTCCAGTGCGACTGGATCTACGGCAGCGGCTCGGGGCTCAGACGCCATTGATGCTGGCGTGACCCTTGGCTACATGGGGCGACTTGGCGGCTACCTCTCTCGCGGGGAGAACCTGCGATCTGGGCCGGCGTCGAGCGCCACAGAAAGTGAAAGTGAAAGGGAAGATTGGAGGAGGAATTTAGATATGAGCTCAACCAGCTCAGTTCAGGGGCACGAAACGACACTACCTCCTGGACTTCCTCCTCTACACGAACACTTGGATGAGGTTCCGCAATGGATGGGCATTGTGAGCCAACTCCCAGTGAGGCCGCGTGGTGTGCCGGGTCAAAGTGACCGTTTGAGGGATCCGGATTCGGATTCTGACGGCAGCTATGAAGTTTGTGGTTGAAAAACCACTTGAAATGTGGTCGAAGGATCACTTCCTTTTTTTCCCTGAAGTTTGACCATACGATGGTCAGGGGGAGTGTGGCAGTTGAAATGGACCACCAACCTCCAAACTTTGTTTGCAGTCAGGTGCACAAAACGAGAAGTGTACTTGAAACCACTCAGGTGAAACTCGCCATTCGATAAACATCGTTTGGCTCAAGGTTGCGCGGAGAAAAGGATCCGTGCAGCACCACACGACACACCCAACCTTCCCTAGAATCAAATGCCCAAATCCCCTGCACCAATGCAAAAACAACGGATCCTAATGGCAGGAGGTGAAGGATATCGATGGATTTAAACAAATCAGTATCCCAACTGAGTGGTTTGTGAACTGCTCCATTTAGTGGCCCCTAGTAGCGTCTTTGCTCCTAGTAGCGATGCCCTTTGCTCCTAGTAGCTTCTTGTTCTTAGTAGTACGGCCAGGAGCCCCTAGTAGCGTCCTTGCTCCTAGTAGCATAAAGCCATAAAGCTATATCTTCTGTAGCACCTGCAAGACAGCAAAAGTGATCGTCCCCTGACTCCACCGCCACGTCTCATGACTAAGGCTCTCACGCGCGCGTTGCAGTTCTTTGGAGAGGTTCTTGGACAAGCGTTGGAGCTGATACCTAAAACAAAGCGAGAGGAGCGCGAGAGAGAGAGAGAGAGAGTGTGTGTGTGTGTGTGTAACCCTTGGAATCATAGGGATCCTTTCGGATTTGTTCGGTTTGCCTTTTTGCTTTTTAGCTTTTGTCAAAGCAGGGGGCCCATGGACACTTGGATGGCATGGGCCAACGAAGACCCATCCAAGCTGTCGTGAAAACGTACCTGCGTGGTGCACCTGGGCCGTGCATTATAAGACGCATCTGGTGGCCACATTTTTCCTTTTCCTTTTCCTTTGTAAAGTGCTAATGCAGCTGCAGTCACGCACGGCACGCCGTCACCTTGTCGTCCGCTCGATCGATGATTTCTTTTGGAATGGCTGGCCACGTGAACTCTTTGGGGCCTCGGCTGGATGGACCTCCTCTTCCTTTTTAGGTGTCCTTACCTGTACCCTTAGGAAATGGAACCCTAGGCCGGCGTGTGGCACCGCTTTCAGTTCAGTACACCCTATCCTAAGTGTGTTTGGCCTCGCGCCAACCCGGGATGAGCCCGCAGAGTGCCTCCCGTGGACCCGTTGAACGGGGGTACGTCGAACGTATCCACTGCCCGGATACAGAGCAGCTCGCAGCGAGCGTAGGTGGCCTAGGCCGAGAGAACTGCGACTTTGTCTCATTTTAGGAATTCCAAGCTGGCTTATGCCTTTACGTGACCGCAGCGGTCGAAGCAGCCAGCCATTTCGGCAAGGCACAAGGTGACCACAGCGGTCGAAGCCAGTTTCTAGGTTCATTGGAACCTGTCGAGACCTTGGGTGCACATACAGCGTATACATTCAAACGAGGCAGGTTTTCCAAGGTCGTTTTAATGAGGTTCGGCTTCACCGGTTCTTGTCCCCTCCATCTGGTTCCCCTTTCATCCCTTCCCCCTCACACACTTTTGTTTCCTCTTTTCTTTCATGTCCTCCTGTCTTCATGTCTGGTCATCTCATCCTTTTCTTCGTTGGCGCGCACATTGGTCCCGGCCTTAGTGTGTACGTGCACTTCTACATACATTTAAACACAGGTTTCAGGTCGCCCAGGTCTTTACAATGAGGTGGGCTTCATCGGTTGTCCCTGTGCACTTGGTTCCCCTTTCATTTCAACCACACGCACCTTTGTCCCGTCTCGTCCTCTTGTCATGTCTTCACTTTCTTGTCTCTTGTGCGCGCACACGTGCACATTGGCCCTTACCTTAGTTTCTCGCCTCCCCTCGGGGAGGCGTGTGTGTGTAACCCTTGGAGTCATAGGGATCCTTTCGGATTTGTTCGGTTTGCCTTTTTGCTTTTTAGCTTTTGTCAAAGCAGGGGGCCCATGGACACTTGGATGGCATGGGCCAACGAAGACCCATCCAAGCTGTCGTGAAAACGTACCTGCGTGGTGCACCTGGGCCGCGCATTATAAGACGCAGCTGGTGGCCACACTTTTCCTTTTCCTTTTCCTTTGTAAAGTGCTAATGCAGCTGCAGTCACGCACGGCACGCCGCCACCTTGTCGTCCGCTCGATCGATGATTTCTTTTGGAATGGCTGGCCACCTGAACTCTTTGGGACCTCGGCTGGATGGACCTCCTCTTCCTTTTTAGGTGTCCTTACCTGTACCCTTAGGAAATGGAACCCTAGGCCGGCGTGTGGCACCGCTTTCAGTTCAGTACACCCTATCCTAAGTGTGTACATATGCACTTTTCCAAGACAAGCGTTGGAGCTCACCTACGTGGTTGTCAACGTTAGATTCTGAAAGGGTGTGTATAGTGGGTCTGCAGGTGTGAAATCCAATGGGTGCCTTCTTTGAAAGGCTTGGTCGCACAAACATGGCAAGGACCTCTTCAGAATCTGTGTATCCGTGGCACAGTCTGCGGCTCCCCTATGAAGAACACACAGGATTTAAACTCCCACTTGCCCAAACAGTTTATAGGTCAACGGTGACTGGTAAATGCTTTGATCACCCTGAGTCGTGTGTGAAATTGACTCATGTCTTCACCACCCTTCTTGCTGGTCTCCCGGAATGAACGCAAGGGCACCATGCCGTTGCCTCACAGCGGCTGTTTGCTTGTTGCGTATCGAAAAGGATGCGTACGCGTCTCCACCAGGTGGGCGTCGCTGGTGTAGCATCTACCCTAAAAACTCCAATACCAATTTCAATCCAAGAGGCATTGGAATCTGATGGAGTGCAACCCCAAATTGCCAATCCTGTCGCAGCAAATAGTGAAGCAGAATCCAGCCGACTCCTTTTCAATCCCTCATCCAAGACGACATTCCCTTTACATGGAGTCCAGTCTAACCTAAAAAATGGAGCTTAAGCTGAGCTGAACAGTCAGGCTATCCGATGTCCAGAAAGCCACGTCAAGAGAGAAAACCTTGCTTGGGCAGTACATAGTTTCTCATCTCACAACCAACAAACACAAACTAGGCATCATGCTAGGAGCAAGGACGCTACTAGGGGCCACTAAAGGGCATCATGCTATGTCTATCTTTTCACCACCCTTCCACCGAACCTGCAAACCCCCTGCGCTCCTCCTCATCATCTTGATCTCCACTGACCTGGGAACATTTGCTTGAACAGTCGACATCAGCGAGCAAAGGAGAGGTCAGTGACGTTTTGCTTTCGTCGCAACTGATTGTACATCGTCGGTCAGTGTCTGTCATGTCACCTGTTTTAAGTCCAGGTAGGACTTGCTACATTGAAATCTTCGTGAATCTTTGACATTCCATGGAGCCCCATTGTCGCTGCAGATTCTAGTTCCTGCTTCTCCACTTCTTCCATGAGTTGGACACCGAAACCGCAAATTCATACCCACACCAACATCATCCCAGTCCTGAAACAGTCCCATCGCCAGCCTGGCGTCTGAAGACCGAGGATTGGTCCGCCTGTTGCGCTTCAACCAAGAGGTCGCTGACTTGCGAGGCGGTGGACCTCGAAGCTGTGCTGGTGGAAACCCACCATGGGAAAAGGAAGAGAACAGCGATGGCCTCCAACCTAATAGCAATGGCCTCCAACAGACTCTGGTTGTTTCTCTGTTTGGATGTGCAAAAAAAAGTAACATGGAGCTTTCACCGCCTTAAACCAGGTTTCTGGTTTAAGTCGGGACCGCTGGTTCAAAAGGGACCCACTGAGTTGGGATGCTTCCTGCGCGTTGAAAATGGAAGTGCACTGATCCCCAATCATGTGGAATCCTCACGTGTGCTTGTGCATATGATTCTTCAAGCTTGTGTTTTGGCCGGAAGCCATGGTTGATGAACATCTTGCATACTCCCCTCAACACGGTTTAATGTCCACCTCTGAATAATAACCCCCCCCCCCGTGGATCAAGTGCGGGCCCTAAATGATGTGAAATCTAGAAAAATCCAGAAAAATATTGATTTGAAATGGAAATGAAAGGAAAGAAAAGAAAATTACATAATTACAGGAAAGGAAAGGAAATGAAAGGAAAATGAAAGGAAAGGAAAGGAAATTGAAAGGACAATGAAACGAAAGGAAAGGACATGAAAGCAAAATAAAAGGAAAGGAAATGAAAGCAATCAATGTAAGTAGTGCTGAAGGAACTGTAAAGGGGCTGAACCTAAATGACCATAGCCCTCAACAAAACTAAAACCTTTCAACCAAAAGGAAATCTAAAGGAATTGTAAAGGAAACCACCAAAAGAACCAGCCAGGGATTGTGTAGAATTATATATATTATCTATTTGAGGTCTGAAGTAATTGAAGGTTTGGGCTGCTTGTGGGGGGTGGACTTTGTGGGTTGATTTCAGGTCACAAATGGCAATGCCCAAATACGCAGTTTTAAAAGGAAAATGCAGCAGCCAAATCAGCAGCCAAATCAGACATCCAGAAAGGATTGCCTTCAATAAAGCTAAGGCTTTTCAACCAAAAGGAAATCTAAAAGAACTGTAAAGGAAACCACCAACAGAATCCGGTTTTGGAATCAGTTTGGATGAATCAAGGTCTGGAAGCAGCTGAAAATCATGGTCCAGAAAAAAAAAAAAAAGTATTATTTGGGGGCCATTAATAATTGATTTTTGAAAACATTTACAGTATATAGTATTATTCACGGGCCATGTATAAATCAGAAGTCAACATTAGGCCCAGAGATGATTTGGAAGCTCCCTTCTCAAACTGCGATTTGAGAGAATGCGCCATTCGGGTGAGGCGATTCTGCATGCTTTCAAAGATGAAAGAAACCTTTGTTCTCTTTGGCTTCAGCTCAGGAACTTCAAAAGTCTCACCTAGGAAAGGTCCCTGCCATCTTACTGACTGCGCATGTCCCTGCAGCCGGAAGTGACCAAATCTGATGAAGCCACACGGGGTTCGCGATTGCTCACTCGGCATCCACACTCCAACTCTGGGAACAGAAGCTCCAACCTTGGCATGGAAGAACGTGTCCATGCCCAGAAGATTCCGTGCTCTAGGTAAGGGATGATCATGAATGGTCATGCTCAACTGTACATCAGACGAGATTCCATAGAACATGCTCCCCAGAATCCATCATTCCGATTGAACCCCAAACGCTTGAACGTGAAGACCGAAAAAATGGCCCGGAAGAAATTCTGTCTTGGTTGCCAAGAGGACCCTGTGGCCCGTGTCACACAAACACTAAATGCCATGGGCAGGCCGGGGTGTTTGTCTGAATTTGTCCATCGACACTTCCTTTCCTGCTAACTGCTGTAGTTTCGTTCATGCAGGTTGCTGATGAGGAAATTTCCGCTGTCGCTCAACGCTTCAAAGTCCTACGAACCCTCAAACATGCTAACCACAGGCAGGTCTGCGTAAATGCCAAAATTCCAACCCAACCTATTGTGTTGTTACAGTGGAGTGTTGTTACAGTGGAGTGGAAGTTCTAACCAGTCAAGTGTAGAAAACCCAAAGACAGGACCCGGCGGACCCTGAAATAACAAATCACTTCAGATCGAGTGACGAGGTCATCGAGGGTGACTTCCGCATCGTCTTGCGCTCTTTCTTTGGCACCTCGACCTCAGATACATCGATAAATCGACAGCGCTGGAACGAGCACCATGGGAACAAGAGAGGAATGAGAGAAGGCCGTGACGTTAGAAGTCTGTTATGTTATGTCAGCAGGGTGTCGTTCCACTGATGACTCATTCCTTTCCTTGTCTATTCTTCGCCAAGCAATTGGGTCCTTCAAATTCCGATAGCACTATATATATAGATGTATATATTTGCTTTATCGACACAGGGTTGCAGCCGCAAAATTAGCGATGTGAAGAACCAGTGAAAATTGCCATAAAATGTTGTTCAGCCCAAACCGCCATTGAACATGGCCCCATGCTCTGCCCATCTCTGAAACACGCATGCATCTTTGAAATCAAGAAACCTCCTTGCTCGTGGTGGAGAGGGTCGCGTGCATCACCAACAACGGCAACACGAAGAACTTCAGCAGCGCGCCAAAGCTCCAAATCTGTGAAATCCCCAGCGACGGAGTGGCAGACGAGTGCTGTGCAGCGAAACACCTCGCCCTCCCAATCAACTGAAATCCACATACTGGAGCTATTTCTGTGTGATACTAGGTGCCCGATTTGGCCCATGATTGTGCTAAAGCGACTTTGCTTGAAATTGCCTAGTTTAGAGCTCCTAAAGCGGCCTGCCGGTATGTTGTTTAACAAAGCTTGCAACATAGGTAGCCAAAGATGTCCATCACTCTTGGCTCAAACAGCTTCCATACCCGTCTTCAGCTTGAAGTAACCATGCACTCCCGCACCCCACCTGTGTCACCACCAACAGCACTGCCCCAGCCATGTGCAGCTCCCAACCTGCTTCCATCTAAAAAGAGGTCTATATAACTGTTGAAGGATTGCTGTTGCTGACGACGACGAAACTCAAATGAAAAGGCTCTGTTCATTGTCTACCTAGGATTTGCTCGTTACTTAAATAGGCAAGGGTTCGCGGATGGAAGAATTTATGTCACTCATAATAGCTCCTTTTCAGTAACTCTCGCAACCGTCTGGGGCTTCCACGGAGGAGCCAAGACCCCGCCACATTCAACGCCTGGAGTGGCCACGTCGCGGGTCACTTGTGCAGGAGGGGGGTCGAACCTCCAAGGCATCCAATGTGACAGGTGAGGTTCATGTGCGCAGGCCAAGGATGGTTCTTATGAAGAGTTGGCAAGTGGACCTGCTAAGTAAGGTGCCAAAGGTGCTAGGTGTTCAGAAACACGAACAAAACCTGAATATCATGAAGTTTCAAGGGATTTGACGTGTTGCAGGAGCCAGAAATTGGGCAGCAGAGTTCGCCAGAATTCCAAGCTTGCGCATATATAAGTGGAAACAGGACCACATCACATCCATCTGAAACATAGAATAGAAACCACCTGCTCAAGCAGCTATATAAAAGTCTCAAGTGCAAATGTTTGAAACAACCAGAACCAACAAAGAGTGGATTTGCAATCTTTTGAACCAAGTCAAAACCTAAAAGAACACAATGCTCTTTACCCGGCACCTTGCTCGGAAAGAAATGTCCTTGTTCGCAGTCCTGCAAAGAGTGACCACACTTGGAGAGGCTGCTAAACGATAAAGGAGGGCTTTGACTGCCGGAAATAGGCGTCCAGCTTCTTCGCACTGGAAACCTTCTCACTGCGAGGATTCCCGCAGCAATGGGAAATGATCCAAGATTTGCAGCATCACTATGGCAAAGAACAAGCAGCACGACCGTATGACTCCATGGGATGGTGCATGTGCTTGACGGAGAGATGCGTCTTCCGACTTTTGCAGGCCTTAAGGACCTCCGACTCTCCGATCGAAAGAAAAAGAATAATGCCTTGGTTATTCTCAGGAGCTTGGACCATAGTCTCCAACCCAATTTGCACCCCATTCCCACCAAAAGTCACACAGAACGCTGCTTTTTCCAAGTCTCCAATGGCACACTGCACTCTGAAGAGCAAATGAACTTTTCATTAAATACATTTATATAAATACTGTGCCACCACTCCCTCAAATCATGTGTGGAAACTCCAATTTTGATGTCTCACAAGTAGAACTTTTGAAATGATTTATTGCCAAAACTACATTGGCACCCGACTCGCTTGCCTACGCTACATGCACACGTTTTTGGGCCCAATCGAACATTGTGGGAAGTTTGGGAAGTCGTTTGCCCGTATGTCACATGAACATGTTAGCCCGCCTGTACTGTAGTCTTTACAAGTCCACATGGAAGCTCCAAACTTCCAACTAAAGGTTTCAGGCTTTCTGCGGGCCGTCTTGCCGACATGGACTTCTATGTTGCAAAGCATTCCAGGTTAGCAAACAGTGCTCCTGCTATATATATCTGATCCACGCTCAAACAATGTGTCTTGCCCAAGGGTAGATCCTTTCTTTGAAGAAGCCGATTGAGTTTTGGGAGGCACCAATGCCCCCTCGGCGTCGTCTTCTCGCGCAATATCGTCGTGTCTACTACAGCACTTATTTGCCACACGTGCATTCTGCAGCACTAGCCCTAGAGGCAAAATTGGAATCTCAAGACAAGGGAGATGCCGGAGATGCCTTCCTGGTCACCCTGACCCTACCGGAAGTCCTTCTGAATCAAGTAGAACCAGGCCAACGACACACCTTCAAAGACGATGCCAAACGGCACCAACCACAAGGGCCTTGGCAGAGACTCCGTTGATGTCTCATGGGCTGAGGTGTTTGCTGTCGATTAATTTTTGCCTTTGGGATTGTCCCTTTGGACTGAGAAAAATGGCCACAAAGGCAGATCCTCACTCCAGCCGTGGGTAGAACTTTGAAGTCTCCAAACTGAGTTGAGCTAAACAAAACAAATCTGCGCGTTTGATTCTCGAAAGTGGGGAGTCAAATGCAAGGGAAGAACTCACTTGAGCACAAGACGCTGGTTGCTTGATATGAGCTATTTTTACTCCGTACAGTACTGCCCCTGCTAAAGTACTGCACTGGGGTGTCACCTGCTTTCTGTTGATATGCCGAGCTCTCCACTCTGTGGACAAGCTCTTTGTTTTTGGAGCTGCTCTGCTTTCATTGAGGCGTTCTCCGGTGAATATCACACCCCAAATCCGTCTCTTCTCAACAACCTTTACACCACCATATGTCCTCAATAGCCCAAATAGGTGCTCTAAGGGACCTTTCTATTCAGCAGTCTTGCCAATAGATCCAAAGACTCTTTGGATCAATCGGCAAGAAATCGAAATAATTGTATTTCTGCTGGCCCGGAGATCAGGCACCGGGCGTGTGATACCCGGTCACTAAGACCACTCCAATAGCCAAGCAAAGTCCTCAGGGCAAGTCGCAACCCAATGGCTGTAGACTTCACACGGGTACGGGAGCTGGTCTACCCTGGTAGTAGAAAAATTACAAATTATATAATCAACAGGTATATAATTGCCATACTACAAGCACTGTTTGAAAGGTTCCTTATTTCAGGAGGAGTATGTGGTCCAGATTTTGTGCATCAAGGAAACAACCCGAAAGTTACTACCTTCTATTCAGCGCAGCAAACAAATCCTTCTTTTGAACCCGATGGCCATGCCTGGTGGATGAAAACAAAAATAAAGGGTTACCAGAAAAATAACTATACAGTGGTGTCAACCTAGATTGTGGGGGTCTTGGTCTTGACTCCGCTGTACCCCAAGCCAAGAAGGATTTTCATCATCCCTGCTCTGCGGCCCGCCAGGAAACGTCTCTCTCCCACAGGTCTCTCCTGCGCGCGTGAGCATCCTGAAGGATCCGCTGCCACTGGGTTCTGTCAACTGTTCCACCTGGCCGGACTGAACGCTTGGCAGGCGCGGTCGGCCATGGGGAAAATCTAAGCAGCTTCACCTCGCAAGAAAGCTACAGCTAGGGGCTCCCCAAAACGGTGCGTCCGAGAGAAAACTATATTGTCCGCCAAAAGCTACTGGTATTTTTTTGGGGGGTTTGGTTTGTACATCTACTTCTGCAAGTTGGGATCATCTGAGCGATTTGCGCACATGAGTAGATACTGTTTTCTCGAAGTGTTGGCTCAGAGAAGCCCGGACAAACGGTGCGTCGGTGTCAAAATGTCACAGGCCATCCTTCGCACCGAGTGCAAAAGAGAAGGATTGGAATCCGTCAAGGATGGGGCAACCAATCAATTCCTTCCTTGATTAAACCTGACCCGAAGGTGCCTGTGATGTGTAAATCCCATGTGACCGTCCCATGCTGTGTAAATGTGTGGTTGACCCAGCTCGACCAGATGGTAAACACAAAGAAACTAGACCAAACACAATTGGGCCGCAGCACCTCCAAAAAATGTCCCAAAGCCCTCTCGGCCCCTCTCGGGAGCGCACCATACTGGCCAACTCGGATCGGGATCCCATTGAGGCGCTGCGGCGCAAGGGGCGCGCCCCCTCAGCAGAAGGAGCAAAGATCGTGGTCCAGTGGAGTCTAGAGTTTGGGAGATTGCTGGGTGTTGACCTAACCGAAAATTGCTTCTGCAACAACCAAGAAGCTCTCTCTCTAGCCGCAAAGTGCATCAGCAGGCAGACCCATCTCAAAATTGGCCTCAAACATGGTCTTAGTCTCAGTATGGCCTTTGACATGTTCGATCGTGCTCGAATGCATGATCTTGCCAAAAAGATGCTTGCTGCGCCAAGCTC
>CAXAMN010019890.1:746844-764412 GCA_963970005.1 Durusdinium trenchii
TATTTCGTGAGCTCCCACATGGAGTGGCCAGGCTGGATGCGAGCTTCGCTCGCATCCACCAACCTGCGAGGTGTTAGAGAGTGTGAGAAAAAGAGAAAGAGTGCAGCTCCTGGACTAGGTTCGTCAAGTCAGCACAACTGGAGATCAACGCATTGTTAAGCTTCCTCAAAAACGGCTCAACATCAACCTGAACTCTGTCCCAACCCATGGCGACAGCGCTGGTGTCGTCTTGTCTGCTTATGGCATCAGATGTTCTGGTCAGATCGCACATACTGGAAATGGGGATGTATTCGGTGATAGGCCATCATTGCCCAGAAAGCGTTGGCCCTTGCCATAACCCTTCTGGAGCGCGCACCGGCCGCTCTGGTTGTCGATGTACACTGTCAGGAAGCTAGGCAGACGCCAGCGCATGAAAGTCACTGCGATCAGCACTGCCAAAACTTCAAGCACGTAGATGTATGCTTTTCTAGTGGTGAACTGCGAAACAAACCAGTTGGGGATAGTTCCAAAACCAAACCAACACCCTGTATGAAGCACAAACCCCCAACCGTTGCTCGAAGCCCGTGTCCTTTGCGGGGACCAATTTTTTGGAATGTGATCAGCACCGACTTTGAAACAGGAGCTGCCCAAAACAAAGAAAGCATCCGTGTAAAGCACTGCGCGCTGAGAGTCACTATCCACAAACGGTATCTCGCGTGGTCTGGCATCGCGCAAGATGACAAGCAGTGTGACCATGCTTGGCGCAGGCCATGAGTGAGCTTGTCGTTCACCTTTTCTCCCAGTCCGGCCTCTTGCGTAGAGAGGAAGTAGCGCTGCTCGTCCGACAGCACCGAACAGGGTTGTGGTCAGGAATGCCATTTTACCTGCCAGCTGCTGTGCATCATGCGGAGTGAGGAGGTTCTTGTCCAGCGCAGATTGCAGGGCGCACTCAACCTTGCATCTTCGGTCAGGGCAAGCAGCAACTTCTATGTGAGTGGCTGTGATGGAGAGGACAACTCCCAGGACTTGTTGAGAAGCTGCTGGAAGCTGTTCCTTAGATGGCTTCATGTCCAGACCAAGTGCACTGAAAAGGTCTTTGAAGGCCTGACATCCTGCGAGGGCCACATCAGGAAGATCGATTCCGGTGAAATCATGACCTAGAGGCAGCATCAAGAGTCGTCGAGACAAGGCGACCAACGCATCAGCAAAACGGTTGGAAGCCCAGACTGCTGCAGCTGCTCCAAAGGGCGCCGCTGTGTGGCGCAAGGGTCACCCCGGTGTCGACAACCAACAAAGTGTAACAGTATGCATCTGGCCTGACCGGTAGCTGGCGATAGGCCGCATCTAGGTCTTGCCCCCAGATCAGAGGGGTGCCTGAGTCATACCTTTTGAGCCTCTGAAGCAGTCGAACATAAAGATCCAGGTCATGGTGATGAGGACAATCATCCACAGAGATGGTGGAATTGTGAGAAGACCTTCGAAAATCCTCACATCGCCGAATCTTGTCTGCCTGTTCCACAGCAAAACATAAGGCAGGGTAGACTTCACTGGTAGGCGTCGGAGTGCAGGGGTGCCCGTCGACGCCTACTGTCTGCATCCCCCAAGATGCAGGCGCCGAGAAAGGTCCTTGGACACGACCCTTGGCCTTGTCACGAAGAAGCTCATCAAGCATGGTTTTCCAGTGTGGGCTGTGTTTGGGTTGGCGGATCTTCTCCTTCACGTAGGCCCTGTTGAGCTCATGGAATTGAGACATGGAGATGGGATGTGAGTATTGCCCATCCCTGCGAGGTAGCCAGCCGCTGCCGGAGTGGAGCTGCCCAACCATTGGAAAGCATGTGTGAGGTCCTCCTCCAACTCATCAACGCCTTCGAAGCCACAAATTCTCAGGAGGTGAAGGAGAAGTGGCACTTGGGTCACCAACTTTGTGCCATTCGCTGAGTACACTCCTTGGATTTCTGGCGGGAGTTGTCTGAACCAGTGTTGTGTCGTTGGCTGCCAAGCGTCGACCATGCATCTCACTTCCCCCACCACTTCTTGGCGGAGTAGTTGCAAGTCTTGCCAGTGGGTGTGATGCCTGCAAAGCGTCGCTTCCAATCCTGGCTCAAGCTTGCCGGCTGTCTGAGCTGGATGGGGTGTGTGTAAAGCAGTGGGGCATTCGAGCCACTGTGCTGCCCAATCAACCACTCAGCACATGTCACTATACATATCAAGATATTTCACTACAAAGGCTGGTTCCTGATGAACCCCACCTTAGAAGAACCATCAACAAGCTGATGAACTGACCATGCCACTGTCTTTGGTGGGCGGAAAAGGCACTTGCAGGAGAAACTTCTCTGAAGTCGTTGAAGAGAAAGAAGTTCAGTTTCGCACAGCAACTCCATGCCCAAGATCTTGGCCCAACCAGATGGTTGACGCAACTCTTGATGCCTAGATTCACTGTTCTAAAGATTTTAGGAGCAACCAACGGTGTCACCTCAAAAAGGACCGCTGTTCAAACCCTTGGAAATCAAGAAGAATCACAATGTATATATATATATATATATAAAGAAAAAGTTCAAGGATCCCCTGAAAGGCTTTTTCCGAAAAAGCCTGGTCGTCAATGTGAGATGCAAAACCCTGTGTGTCCATGTGTCCCTTACTTTGGAGCCTTTGGAGAAGCAGTTTTTCTTGGCTGAATAAACCGTCCGACAAGACATGGGATCTTGAGTGAATCACGAAAAAAGGCCTCCGATCAACCCTGAACCGAGCATATTTCCATCATAGCTGGGTTGAAAAGCCGTGGTTGGTATATAAGTGTCGAAAAGTGGGGAAGCTAAACTTGACCGACTTGACCCCAAGAAGAACCTGCGCTTGCTTTCAGGCCAAAAAGGCAACGTCGATTCCCCGACTGGAGTTCCCGACCTCTCCGGGGCCTGACGCCGTGATGTCGGAATCATGTGTTCGCGTGTCGGTTTGGAAGGAAAACAGAAGAGGCCAGAGTCGCCGGGCTCTTGAGTCGTCTGAAAAATAAAGAATCCAAGTAACATGTTTCTTTTGTCTCTAATAGGGATGGCCTCCACCCTAGTAGTGATGGCCTTCTGAGAGAATTGGACCTCCAAGGCTCAGCTTTTGCAGGATATGATTATCTTGATTTGACATCGCTGGTGAAAGGGAGATGGAGATACTCTGGCATGGTGAAGGCATGGTACCACAGTCCTTCGTACCCCGCCTGTCGCCTCCGGTCGCCGGGTGCCAGATCGCCTTGCGGCGCTGGTCTTGTGAAGTGACGTTACTGGTAGCTTCTTGCTCCTAGTAGTAAGGCCAGGATCCCCTAGTAGCGTCCTTGCTCCTAGTAGCGATGCCCTTGCTCGTAGTAGCTTCCTACAGCTGTGAACTCCCAGACCAACGATTGTTCAATCTCCACCTTCACGAGAGAAGTGTCCCCGGGCGCTTTGATGCAATTAATCCACCCTCCTGGAAAAGAAAGAAACATAATGAAACATACAGAAAAATGGACAATTAGCAATCAGTTCTTCGTGGAAAAAAAAGCACCATAGCAAGTGGTGGTGCCCCCAAGGCAAAAACCCACCAGTCACTGTTTAAGGAAAAGTAGATTTAACCTCAATCGCCCTTTTTTGGCGGTTCAAACATAGAGCACGATCCAAAGTCGATGGGATTTGAAAAATTAGACCTCCAAACCTCACATTTCGATAGCGTCCGGAACGTGCCGAGACTGGCACCAAGGCCGCGCGCCTCATATTGGTTCAACGGTCTGACCTTGGGGCTCAGCACACGCAGAGGATCAAAATGTGCGCAGTTCTCAGCAGGTGAACCTGGCTTTGGGTCTCACTCCTGCCATTCCAATCGCTTCCTACATGTCTACACATTCATTGCCATCCGAGCAAGTAGGAGTAGGGGAAATGAAACTCTGCATTGACATATGCGATGTACACATAGCAAAGCAAAAATCAAACACAGTGGCGTCTCACGATGTTAGGTACATGAACTAGCGGCAATCAATGGACTGAAAACAAGGTTCGGGTGGGATGGGCGCGGTCCTCCTGGTTCTTGGTATCTTGATCAAAACAGGCCCGCTGTCATGTTCAAGCACTCCTAGATTCTTAGATGTCCCATTTCAGACTCTTGGAAGCTTCTTCAGCCACGAGACTGATGGAAGCGATGTGCGGGAAGAGGTTCAAAATGCCTCAGCAGCTCACACGATATGATCTGGTACGGTTGGAATCGCCTCCAACCACCGAAAATCAAATCGGCGTGTCCTTCTGAACACATCTGGTTGTTAGTGTGAAGACTCAAAAGACTAGAGGATTTAGTCTATGAGTCTGCGATTGTCAATGCTTTACAGGTGCCATCCTCCGGCTGTGGATCATTGACCCAGGACAATGCAGGCACATCTGACACTCAACATTGAACTGCGGTGACTTCATTGCACCATTCCCCACCAAAGAAGCAACCTGTCATGCAGTCACCAGAAGCGAACTAAACAGCGAGAGCCCAGTTCGCACCTATCAGATCAGAGCACATGCAACCCCTGACCTTTGTGCAATTCCACCCAACTACCTCATGACTCAACTGAGCTCCTGTTGCATCGTCCGCACGAGACTTTTCTCCCATCGCCTTGTAGGGCCCCCTGCCACCGCCCACAACAAAGCCACTTCCGGGAGAAACAGTCAGATCACCTGCAGTGCTCGTCTGGCGAAACTGAAAACCAAAACGCTGGGTACAGTGCGGTTGGTGAATGAAGTCTTGCACTGCGAGGAAATGTGAGGCAGCCCCAAGTAGACTAAAGCTCTGAAATGAGGTGTTCTCAACTGGTGTCTTTTGTCTTGCAGAGCAGATTCAGCTGGCCTCGGCATCCAAAATGCTTATTACAAAATGCAAAACCCTTCAAATTGATGGAGATTGTTAAACAGCCCAGTCTGAGGCTCAGCGATGGATGATATCCTGGGGGGTCCAACATCGAATCTTGTTTTCTACGCATGTTGAGCATTCCAAGAAGTGTCAGGAAAACAACCAGACTTAACATATCAGAATGTCTCGTTCAGCAGGCTGAGGCGGTGACGACCACCTCAACGGGGTCATGTATGAATCTTTGAGCCAAGATGACCGCCAGACAAACGGCAGGATGATCGAGAAATAGCCCAAGTTCCACAACCAGGGTTGACGAGTTTAAGCGATTCCTTCCTATCAAGAGTTGACGAATTGAATGGTTTTGTTGTCTTTTTGGGGGGCTGAAAGTGAGTGCATGTTCTCCGTCTTGCAAGTTGACTGGATAACAGGCCTGGTTACTAGATGTTGCTATTTGCTTCAAAGTCTAGAAGGTTTGAGGGTCATAACTCATTTAACGACAGTCGCTGACTGAGAACACTTGGAGTCTCATGTGTTTGGTTGCTTGCTCTGTTGTGGCTTGCACGATTGGTCTTGAAGTCGGACTACTGGGATTACAACAATCATGTGCTGAATCAAGTGAAACGGAATCTGATAATTGACAAAAACAGCGAAGACTTGGCGAAAAGTTTCAAGTCAAGCAGCGCAAAAGCGAATGGTTTTTTCAACCTGCCCAAACTGGCTCGGGCCTGCCAATGCATCACTTTGTGATGACTACAGCTAGGCGAGTGAACGTCTTTTTTTGTGAACAGTGAACACGAAACATTTGCTAGATGGTCTACCTTCCCTCCTTCACTGGCATTTATTCATGTTTAACCCTAGCTCCGATCCTCAGCCTTCCAAAATGGAAAAGTTCAAACATCAAGTTACGAGTGCAAAAGCGCTGCTTCCATTATTTGACAGCATGTGTTGAGCACCCAGGGCGGTGGGAAGCCTTCCTAGCCTAGGCTCTCCTTAAGCAAACCGACTGTCCAGCACAACACACGGTGTGTCAGCCATCAAGGCAACAGCATGTCTTTTGCTTGAGGAGTTGCCACATGCTGGCGCTTCAGAAGCGCACCGCTCACATAGCATCCAAGGCATAGATTCAAGCGACTTTAGGGGAACACTCTGCGACTGTAGCAGGGACGTCCTTAAGCAAAATCAATGCAAGGTCTGGTCTTTCCTTTGCCCAATTACACAACATGTCATGCAAATTGGTACGGTGGAAGTGGAAGGCAAAAGAATTGCTATTATTGTAGCAGTTGGAACTAGGGGAAACCACTACGCAACGCTCTTTCTGTGGTTTAAGCTCCTTAGGTCCTTAGGGTTCTTCCTACGTAGCTATCTAAACAAGATAAGCGGCACAAGGCGTGCTTAAGCAAAGGATGCCATTCTGCGATTGCAATGCACGAAACAGACATCATGGGATATCGGATATCTCGTCAAAGGCTGATTGAGGATACGCATGACAGTGGTTAAAGTCTTGATATCGCACTTTAGACTCTGTTAAACAGCCTTTTGCCATCGGCAATTCAGGACAAACGCTGTCTACGAGCTTTTCCTGGGATGGAATACCTTCGGATCTGCATTCTCAGCGACGATAGTGATAGTGTGCAACTAAAATATGATCCGGGGTGCTACGTGTTGGAAAGGATCGTTGGTCCTTTTGAACCTTGGGCAAAATTATGAGGTTACGCAGAAACAACTTCCAGCAACATGCGCTATGCATAACTTCAACTCACAGGATAGCAAATATTCAACCTCCGCTTCATGATGGCGCGCCTAACGAATGCCTGGAATTGGCTTCAAAGGCTTCAAAGCCATACCAGTAGGGAGAATACTCATACTGAAACTGAAACTATTTTGTTTTTGAATCAAGCATGTCATCACGAAAGAACAAGATGGGAGGGAGGGGTGCACCTGCATCTGTGCCTTTCTTGGCTGGGTCCAATAAAAGGTCTTGACTGATGAACGCTTTGCGACGATGCTGAAAAATAGGATTCCTACAAATGCATCAGGCCACGCAGTGCGAACAAACGAACAAGCCTCTGGGTGACCCTTGCAATGGCACTGCGATGTTAAGTGACACAAAATTAACCTTTATATAAACCCATTGTACCTTCACCTCAGCTCATAGTAGCGCTACATCTGTCAACAGGCATCCTTGCGCCACCTTCCAGGAAACTTGCGGAGGAGACTTGCATGACCAGCACAACCCGAGGAATAATTTTAGAGGAATGACCTGTGTCACCGCAGTCAGTCTTGTGCACCAAAAGCTTGGCTGCAACTGAGCGATGGAAGTCTTGTGCTTTAGCTCTTACAGGAAACCCTCCAGCGGTTTCTCCACAACCTGCCCCTAGTTATTCTCGTGTCTGCAGAAAGTGACCTGAAGGGTGACTATGAAGGTAGCAGGAACCTGTATCACTCTGTTCCATCTGTCCCAGCTACGTGTTGTAGCCCTACCGCTGACACACTGGTCGGTTCGGTAGAAAAAGATCTTGGAATACATAAGAACGTGCAAGACAAAACTAATTAGCGACAACAGCATCAAGTCCGAAACGCCACGTCTTCAGCGTTCGTCCACCTCTTTCAAGAATCAAACGGGCAAAACCTTCAAGTTCACTTGTGGAAATAAATGGCCGGTAACCAAAAATCGCCCCTCGAGGGAGGGCGCGGCCACAGTGATGACTCTGATCCCTTTCATGGCGTCCTGGAATGAGTCCCTGATGTCGTTGAGCACACACGGCATCAAACATTCGTTTCAAGTATCGTACCAAGACGGCAAAATCATCAGTTGCAGCAATCGATGAAAATCGAAAGTGGCGCACCACAAAAAGGAAGGCGATTTCGACATACGCGACCGAGAGGTCCGATCCGGCTTTCCACTTAAGTGCAAGGATGAAGGATTGGAGTGCATCACAGTCCTTGTCAGAAGAAAAGGATCCGCAGCAATCAGCAACGGAATGAGTACGCTTGGGTTTCCAAGTAAAGAGGCTGACATCTGGTGTCCAATCCCATTCTGGAAAACGGCTGCGGACGGAAAATTCCTGGTCAGGAGCTTGTTCTTCCTTGGTGAGGTATACATTCTTGATCGGTTGATCCTTGCCGATTGCACAATTTAATCTTGCAAGGCACGCCTGTCGTGTGAAGACTTCGTGTTTCAACATAGTGTACATGGAAGGAGCAACTGGTGCAAGATCAAGTGCAAGGGCCTTGGCATGGCTATCGGCCAATTTGTTGCAAATAAGGCACTGTCGTGGCCAGCCAAGCAATGCAGCCAATTCATCCGTGATCAATATTGTCACACATATGTGCAGGGACCCACTGAACCCTCAATGGATCATCTGACACAGCTGATCGCAGATCATAAACTTTCAAAAGTTCTTTCCACCATACGGAGTGAGCCCAACCTTTGGGCACAACACGTTCACGAAGGAGTGTACCAAACTTGTCAACAAAAGTCTTGCAGTCCGTATAGATTAAGATAGGGCCTTGCGAACAAAAGAAAGTATAAATGATTGCATAAAACTCAGCAGTGAAAGAAGAGAGCGCAAAGGAGTTGACACGCCCTTTGTAAATACATTGCTGGCTTTCGTCTATCACAGCAAAAGCAGCTGTTTGAAGCCAGAACGACTCTGCGTTGACCATTGATCCATCCGTCCAAAATTCCTTGAGGGGCGTTGTTACGCAGAACTCAGCAGGACGTAGTAGCGGAGTTGGCTCAAGTCGGGCATCGCATAAGCCCGCAGGGTGTTCAACAATTCCCAGGCTCACGAAGTTTGGTCCAAGATCATGCTTCGGGGCATTTCTCACCTCTTCAGGTGCTGCCTGGCATTCATCCACCAAATGCCAAAGAGACTCCTTAGTTTGATGACAGTTCCGACACTCGGAAGAGTCACAAAAACCAACCGCCGCACGTCTGTCGTTAGTTATGGTACAACCAACAATTTGCGATTCGAAGTGTGGAACCAAGTTGGTTTCATTTGGCACAGCTTTGTACTTTTTCAAGAAAACAGTGGACAATGGGAAATCAAGGAGTCCAGTAGGGCGCATAATGTCTTTTCGAGTTCGGAAACTAACCCGCTCATAGGCATTTTGCCGGCCCATGATACGGAGGAAGTTACACAAGTCTCGAGCGCAAACGTCCAGGATGGGATACTTGTGTTTCCCAATGCCAATTTGCATATCAGGAAAAAGGCGAAGGTGAAAAGTTTCACAGGCTTGAGATATATGCCGCAGCAAACTGTGTTGTTTATTGATAGAAAAGGAAAACATTGCTCGCAATCTGTCCAACATCAAAGGATGATCATGAATGAATCTCCAAAACTTCCTCAAAGCGCAATATGCTCTGGCCACAGTGGGTTCAGTGTGGCACGGTTGCGACAAAAAGGTGAAAATCATCATTTTGGATCTCCAATGGGGTCGGTGTCCCCATAAGGCAGAGGCAATCCCACTTTCAAATTGGTTCAGCGATTTCTTAGGAATAGAAGAGATGTCTGAAGCAAAAGAAAACTGAGGGATGACCTTGGAGGCAATGAGTTTCTCTTTCACCTGCCCCTTTACCGGAAGGGCAGAAATATATTCTTAATGTCTATACAGATTTTGGTGGTCCGTTCATCATCAAAGAGAAAGGACTTTCTGTCTGACGTGTAGATCTTTGTGCCTAAAGCATCAAATTCCAGCACAATCGGAATTTGTGGAAAGACGGCCGTAGCAGCTTTGCGGGCTTCTTTGGAAGAAGCAAACAGCGAGCTCTTCGCAGGGTTGAGTTGCTGGCCAACAAGGCTGTTCCACTGTTCCGTGACTTCAAAAGCAATACGCAGATTATGGATGTTGGACAATTTTGCCCACATATAGGCATCATCGATGAATGCTTTCGAAAGAATACCTGGAATCAAAGTCATGAATTTAGACCAGACAGCCATGTAGGCATTGATAGCCAACAATGAGAAACTACACCCTTGTGCAATTCCGTTTGCCGCTGTAGTCGGTTTCCTAGAAGTCCAACCGCAGAAGGAATGATGCTTCTACTTAAGGCCTTGATATAGCTTTAAGAACATGCCAACTACCCCCTTAGGCATACCAAAGACAAGAAAAAGAGCACCGGCAAAAGAGGGTACGATTCGATCAAAACATTTGCTTTGGTCAAGCTTGATGCCCACAATTGGATCATGCTCAGCTTGAGCTTCATCGATATCAACCCGAAGACCGACACTAATGTCCGCCATGTTGCGGCCTTTGATTCCCCCACACAAAGTCGAATCAAAAACTTGCTTCTGCCACTCTTGCAATTGCCGGAATCTGGTTCCGGAGTAAGCAAGGGTTCCGACATTGCCTTTGGCGCCGGTGTCAGAACTACTCCCCCCGCTTTCGGTGACATAGCGGGCTGCTCGAGAGAGATGCGTCTCGCCTTTCTCAAATTCTCTCGATCTTCTTCTTCTGCCCTCCATTGCAGGAGATCTTGTTTTTCTTTCTCGAACTCTTCCTGCCGGCGACGCCGGACCTCCTTTCCATGTTCCAAGGCTTGCGCCATCCTCTCTGAACGGTACAGCGCCTTCGCCTTTCGGCGTTCTTCCTCTTCTTTCTCTTGGCGGGTGAGTTCCTTCTCCCATTCGATCGCTCCTGCCTGTCGCTCGGATGCTAGCTCTGAGCGAAACAGCTTCTCGCGCTCCTCGTCGGTCAGATGTGCCAGGTACTTCGGTACTCTCTTTGCACCTGATCCTGATGCCGTGGACACTTTCTCTTCCTTGAGGGTCCCGGTACCCCTCTCGGCTGCCTTGAGAAGGTCTCTGGCTTTTTGAGCTAACACCTCGTCTGCCACCGCTTTTTGCTCTTCGGTGAGCGGTCGCGATTTTGCTTTGGGTCTCGTCGTTGGTGTCGGTGGCGCTTTTGGTCCCGGAACCGATGGAGTTTTCGGCTCCGGAATCTCCATCTTGGCGATCTCTGCCACGATCTTCTCTGGATCGACGCTTACTGGACTTGCCGGTTCCTTCGGATTGGCTCCTGCCGGACTCGCCGTTTCTCCCGTCAGGTCGCCCACCGGATTCCACCCCGGGGGTGGACTTGGTGGTGGTTGGGGTCCCACCGGTCTGGCCGGGCTTGCCTCGGGGTCCTTCTGGCTGTTTCGTGACGCCGTAAGTTCTCTTCGGTCAAGGTCAGGACTGGAGGATCGGCTGCTTCCGATCCTGAAATGGAGGCATCCGTGACCGACAACGCGGCGTTGCTCGAAGGTCGCCATAACGCCCGGACCTGGGACGTGTACTTCACATTCCCCGGCTCCTCGGGCTTTCTCTTCATGAAATAAGCGGTTCCAGGCTTTATGTCCTGTCGTCGCGCCGACACTTGTCCTTGTGCATCCGCGCTTATACGCACTATTGTCTCGGATGTTATCCGCTCGTGGCCGGTTAAGCCGGACGAAATGCTCTTTGGATCATGTACTCGCCCTTGGCTGTGACTCTGGAGGCCTGAACCTCTCTCTCGATCAATCGCAGCTTTACAATCCGCTCTCGTCGCGGGGCTTTGGTGTGATGCTTCAACACCTTCCGGACTGACCCCTTCGGTAGTGGGTCGTCCACCGTCACGGCCCAAGACCGTCGCAGTGATGGTCCCTTTCGAACTGCTTGCTGAAGGCCTGCAGCCCGATCCGACCGGCGCTGCTGTCTCAGCGCTCGCTGCCTGGCGCGATTTCTGATCCGCTTCTCCTCGTCCTTCTGATCTTGTCGGTGAAGCCAATTTGACCAGGCTTTCATTCGAAACGTCACTTCCTGCTCGGACGTTGCCTCCTGAGCTTTCTCCGTCTCGACAAAAGGCTTCTCTGGGATCTCGGGCTCTGGAAGATCCTTCGGAACTTCGGATTCGCGCTTCTCCATCTCCAATCCCTTTTCCTTTTCTACTGGCTCTGAAGGCTTCTCGGTAGCTTCTGTGCTCCTCTCGGGTTCCTGTTCTGGAGGTTTCACGATCACTTCGGTACTCTCCCCTGGTTCCATCGTGACAAGGACAACTCTCCGCGTCACTTCTCTCGGTTCCGATGGATCCCCTTCCACATCCGGTTGTCCGGCTTGAGCGATCACAGTGCCGGGCGCTGGTTCTGCTGTTTCTTCCCTGACCGTGTCTGGACTCTGTTCTTTCTTCTTCTCTCCGCTCAACTCCGTGGTGTCGACCCAAGCATCCGAAGGCATGCTTCACTCGGCGAAACCTGGGCTGGACGGGGTCCGCACAGTCAATGCGCTCGTGCACCGAACTTGAACCTTCACGCTCTGCAACATGCAAGACCGAATCTTGAACTGCTTCATGCATGGTTGAATAACGAACAACACGGTGTGAACTGGAGTCTTTTTTTCCACGAGTACGGACGCCGTGTGGGCATGGTGCCCAGGTCATCGTTGAAGGGAGGGAAAAACAGTCTGATGGTGGAGAAAATAACAAGGACCACAACCACAACCCAAAAACCACAACCAAAGGCCCACAGGCCGAGTCTCCACCATCATGTAGTCTTTCCTCTGTGCTAGGTGAAACAGGTGAGACGAAAAAGAGTGTCTAGAAAGGGGTCTGAATTCACGAACGAAAAGCATATCGGCGCAGGTCTGTGCTCAAGCAAAGTCGCAAAAAGGCTTCAAAGGGACCTCACTTCACAATTATGAGTGACCAGCGGCCACACCCCAGTGCGGCAAAATCATGGTCACGATGCAGGTCAACACTCCAATACGGAGTATCGCAATGCTTCAACGTCGATTGCATCCCTGGCAAGTGGGGTGGCGTAGCTATGCAGCATGCCGTGGAAAAGACCTTTCTTGTGGCACAACCCGTTCAACCGGTTGCACTTACAAGTCAAGTGGCATGCTACCAATCGGCGATCAATAAGTGGCGGCCATAATCGACAAAAGCCTGCAGGTAATGGTGCGAAGAGACCCCCCCCGAAGGGAGGTCAGTTCAGCACCCTTTGGCACTCAAAGGTACCAAATAGCAAACAGAGTGGGGTGTCTTCTAGGTCTATGAAGCGCTGCACCATTGCAAAAGGTGATCGGCTGCATGCAAGGCCCGTGTGAAACAGGTGAAACAGGTGAAACTTTGGACAATCCTAGCATGGTATCTGTACCTCTTTGTACAAAATTGGAAATGTCGGACATCAACAAAGGAAACTAAGGTTCCCCCTGGGCATCCGCCATTGCCACTCTCTACCACCCGCCTGTTAGGAACGAAGAGCTAAGGCTCTCACTCCTATTGGCTCACAGCATTACGAATGGCGAAAAGAGGTTGTTTAGTGCTTGCGCATCTTGCTTGCCGTACTCTGCTGTCGGTTAGCTTGTCCCCCATTCCAGCCACAGGATTGCCGGCTCTGTCAGGTCTGAGCAGTTTTCTTCCCTGTGACTACTGGCATCTGTCGACAGCTCTCAGCTAGACGGGTTATCCAGTTTGTTTAGGGACACTGGTCTTTGGCAATGTGCAGTTTATTTTCTTTTGCTTGCCCCTAGCCTCGCCATGATACTCTTGAGTGGAACTTCCTATGGAAGGGTACAATTGCGATGTTTCTCCGCTCCCCTATGGAATTTGTCCTGGCGTGATCGTTGACCTACCTTGGACTCACGCTAAGGCGCGTGCCCAGACTCTTAGCGAGTAGCTGCGATACAGCGCTCGCTGCAGCCACAAAGTCTTGTTTTCATCCAAGACCAGGGGTGTGCCCCATGTCCGGGATCATGCGCAGCCAGGGTGGCCATCGC
This sequence comes from Durusdinium trenchii, assembly GCA_963970005.1. Taxonomy (NCBI): domain Eukaryota; class Dinophyceae; order Suessiales; family Symbiodiniaceae; genus Durusdinium; species Durusdinium trenchii. The sequence goes on from CAXAMN010019890.1 coordinate 760,407, forward strand.
ATAGCAGGACAAATGGCGAAAGCATTCTCTTCAGCATAGACTCCTCGCCATTTATGCCTTCCTGGCATCTTGACAAGCCTACTAAAGACAGTGCAATCTAGGAAGGCCCTACTTCCTATGTACCTCAGCGAGGGCGGAATGGCAAGCTCCACTAGGGCTGCACAGTTCATGAAGGCTTTGACTCGGATTGTATGGAGAGTTGTCGGAAGGAAGACTTCTCTGAGACTAGTGCAGTGCACAAAGGCGAATTCCGGAATTTCCTCAACATTGGTGTTGCAAAGGTTCTACACTCTTAAGCAGTCGGCAACTGTCGCATGCATGCGCTCCAATAGTTACAAAATGCATTGGGAGAGCAAGTGCAGTGATTCCTGTGGAGCTAAGACAGCCCGGCGCTAACTCACTGACCCTAGCTTGCAGTACTGTCTCTCGGGGAGATGGAGGCTCACTTAAGGTAACCTCAGCAAGACTGATACAACCTTGAAAGAGGTATTGTCCTAACTTGGCTTCGCTATTGAACACATTTGCAATCCCTTCCGATGCATACACCCATTGCAAGGAACAACATTCCGCAAAGGCTTTATACCCAAAGTCTAGGCAACCCGGAGCCACGACGCTGTTTAGTAGTTTGCAATCGCGGAAGACATTATCGGAAATGCCTACCACTGTGGCAGGCAGTTTGACGATGCGGAGCTGCCGGCAGTTTTGCCAAGCCTCTGCCTCAATGAACCTGATGCCTGACTCTACACTGGCATGTCTCAGGCGTGGAACCCCTGCAAAGGCCCCTTCTGGGACACTTCTCTCTGGGTTCATGGGGACATGAACTGCTAGCGGAATGTGATGGATATAGGGCAATCCTCAAGTTCTGCTTGAGATGGCAGGATAACACTGCAGTTCCAAAAAACGATAGTGTATTCCGTGCCTTGCTGTAGCTTGTCCCAGATTGGGTCCTCTAGGTAAGTCTGTGTGGCAGTTCGCAGAAAGTCAATGAAGCACCCAAATACTTTGAGATCAGTAACAGAAACAAGATAGTCCATAACCTGATCTTCTAGATCTTCAAAGCGGTCAAACTTTGCAACACTGAGAGAGACCTGAAAAGTCTCTCCCGAAAGCGTAGTCAACATCAGGGAGTATTCCATGACCGGCTCCTTCTCAGGAGGAGTGCTAATCATGGATGAATCATCAAATTCCATGTGCGACAGGCTATTTGCAATGATTGTTTGAGCCAAAGGTGTCTGGGTCTGCGCGTGGGCTGTTCCCAAGGCTTCGGATTCTGAAGACAGATGCTAAGGCACCCACCTAGAGTCTACCATGGGCTGGCATGATATTGGCAATATTCGTGGTAGAGTTCCTCGTCAAAAGCATCCGAATCAGGTCCCTCTGCAGGGAGCAGCTCCACCCACTGGGGTTTTTCAAACTTGTCACACATAAAGAAGGCATTGCGCTCTGCTTGTACCCACTGTTCAATGTCACCCCAGTCCAGGGGGGTGAATCGCTGCAGCTGCTCACACCCACAAAATGCACGGTTGCCTATATCCCTGAGCTCCGTCGGGATGACAACTTCTTGCAGTGCCACACAATTCAGAAAAACTTCTTTGCCAATTAGCGTGAGTCGTGGCGGGAGCCATATGCAGTTTAAAGCGACACAGTGGGCAAATGTGGAAGAAGGGAGGGCTGTGATCTCTGTGTCCATGAGGTTGACCTCCACAAGGCTTTTACAATTCTCACAGGCACGCGGCCCGATATTGTGGAAGTCACTCGGCAGGCAGAGCTGTTCAATGCCTGCGCCGCAGAATGCCCCTTCAGGCAGTCCTCTAGGTTTGTTAGTATGATCCATGTCAAAGATGATGGTGGCAAGTGTGAGGCAACTCTCGAAGGCATATTTACCTAGTTGTGCCCCTGGTGCAAGGACACTGTTGTCCTCTGTTCCATGACTGGCCCCAACTCGACTTAGGGAGCAGCACTCTGCAAACACCCTTGGACCGTATCGGATACACCCCGGGGCGGCGACCTCTCGCAGCACATAGCACCCTAGGAAAGCCCCTTCTGCCAGACTTATGACCGAGGGTGGGAGCTTGACAATTTGTAGTTGCTGACACGTCTGCCAAGCCGCAGCTCCTACATGTTGAATGCCAGTTGTCACTTCTACATGCCGGAGCGAAGGTGCAGCATAAAATGCTCTGTCGGCAATTGCCCCCCGCGGGTTGGACGGGACACGAACAGCTTTGGGGTAGCTCTCCTTGCCGTCGTCCTGGAACTGCCAGATGGAATGCCCATCTACCATGCAGGGACGAACTACAATTTGGAGCTGCGGTCGTTGCAGGAGCACAGTGCGGAATGCCTCTGGCAGGGGTTGCTGCGTTTGGAGGTTGAGCAACTCCAGTTCACAGCCGAAGACATCTAAATCAGAGACTGTCGGCAGAAAGCAGAGAATGTCATCTTCAAGCTCTGCTACATCCTCATAGTGGGAGAGGTCTGTCTGCATTGCATATACCGTACCTGCTATGGTAACCAACTCGAGGTTGATCTCATAACGGTCTTGGTGAGTCGGCATTGTCGCGTAGGCGGTAGCTCGAGCGTGCTTGCTAAGTTTGCTTGAGCCAAATTACAGAGACATCGAAGATATAATCTTTGCGAACCCTGTTATGACAATTAAGCTACAAGTAGGAGGGTGGCTAAGGCCACCCACCTCCTGGAGAGGATCGAGCAACACGGAGACGGTTGCTGATCGGGATGATTCCTACTGCCGACTACCTTACTGCCACCAACCATAGGACCACCCATAGGGCGAGGGCGATGGGGAGGGCCTACTGTGCCAGGAAGACCACGCTGCCGACGAGGAGCTTCCCGATTCTGGCGGGGGGACAGTTCGGCGAGCTTTATTACCTGGGTCAGGGGCTTCTTGACTGTAGCCCATGTGGTCTCGAAGCGCCTGCTTGTGGTCCACGAGTTGAAGCCTAAAATTGGGGTTCCCAGTGAGCCATGCACAGAGCTGATCCCATCATTCTTTGGTATAGAGTTGTGTGCCATATTGATTGTATGGGCGATCTGCCATTTTCGGAGTGAAGGGATATCCATTGTGGTAGTAGTCGCTGAGGACGCTCCCAGGGACTTTGGTCAGCATCAGGCGGGGAGACAGCAGGTGCCATCCTGTGCGGGCCATGGCAACACGTAGCCCGGAGGTCAGCCACTGAGCCACGACAGCACCTTCTGCTTCGATGCTCCCTTGCTCAAAATTGCCGAGCGCCGTTGCTAATCGGGTATAACCTATGCCGAAGCGTCCATATCCCTTGGCAAAGGTGTAGTTGGGTTCAGCCATCATGTCCTCGTCCTCCGTGGCCTCTTCAATGCCAACTTCTGGTGGTTCAGCAAGCCCCACTGGCACGGGGAGAGCAAGCTTAGGCGACCGTTCAGCTGACCCAGTAGTGTCAGAGGCAGAGTCTTCTTCTGCAGGCAGGTCTGCATTGGGGTGTTTGGCAGTTGTCAGGTCTCGCCACAAGGGGACTTCGATGCGCAGCCTCAACTGCAGAAGGGATGGAAACGAGAAAGCTTGTCCCAAAGACGGGTCAAGGGCACCACTAAAGTAGGCTCTTTCTGCCCAGGACGTGTCCGGCATTCGGGGGTACCGGTCATAAACAATGTCTTTGGTGTGCACTCTCACGAGCAAGGGGTTGTCCTCAGCATCCTCTTCTTTTGGCCGATACCCATAACCCCCTTTCACTTCCGCAGGCGTGAAGCCCTGCCGCTCCATGGCTACAACCAGGTCAGGCAGGATTTGTACTGGCAGGTAGACAAAGAGGTCATTGGTGGGCAGTGTCTGTTCCCCATGCTCCATTCCCCTAACAAAGGACATGAGGACAGTGCGCATAAAGGTAAGGGCATCAACATCTTTTCCCGAATGCGTAGCGAAGGGTTCTCGTTTAACTCTTGGGGGTCTGGGGGTAGAGCCTTGTTCGCGATCCGTCGTTTCTACGTTCGCAACCGTCCGCAACCGTTCGCAACCGTCCGC
>CAXAMN010019890.1:809229-828399 GCA_963970005.1 Durusdinium trenchii
CAAAAACCACAGCAAAAACCGGTCTCGCCACAGAGGGCCTCCCCAGTAGCAACGGCGCTTGGCAATTTTGAGCAAGGGGACATCGGGGCAGAAAGCGCAGTGGTAGCTCAATGGCTGACCTCCGGGCGAAGAATTGCCATGTCCCGCACAGGGTGGAACCTGATATCACCCGTTTCAGCTTGACCAAGGTCCCTAGTTCTGTCCTCAGTGACTACTACCGCAAAGGACATCCTTTCACTCCGAAGATGGCAGATCGGCCCTACAACCAATATGGCACGATTCACTCAGGAAACCACCGATCCAAGTAACAAAGCCCGCCGTACTGACCCCCCTGTGGAAGTGGGAAGTTCCTCGACTGCAGCAGGGTCTTCCTGGCACAGCAAGCCTTCCCCACCGCCTTCGCCCTCAGGGTGGTCCTACGGGTGGTGGCAGTAGAGTGGTCGTCATCAGGCGCCTTCCCACACAACAGCTGCCTCCGGGCCGCTCAACCTCCGCCATGAGATGGGTGACCTTAGTCACCTTCTCTATTGTGGCTTAGTTGCCATGATGGCCTTGCAAAGGGCACATCTCCTGTACCTCAGTTGTTTGGCTCAAGCAAACCAAGCACCTACATAGCAATGCCGCTCTCCCAAGATCGCTATGCGGCAAAGAAAGCTACCCCAAAGCAGTTCGTGTCCCGGCCAACCCGCGAGGGGAAATTGCAGACAGAGCATTCTACGCTGCACCTTCGATCCGGCACGTAGAAGTGGCAACTGGCATCCAACATATGGGAATTGCGGCCTGGCAGAGTTGCCAGCAACTGCAGATTGTCAAGCTTCCACCTTCGGTCGTCAGCCTGGCGGAAAGGGACCTTCATGGGGTGCTATGTGCTGCGTGAGGTCGCCGCACCAGGGTGTGTCCAATACGGCCAAAGGGTGTTTGCAGAGTGCTGTTCCCTGGGCAGCATTGGGGTCAGTCACGAAACAGAGGACAGTAGCGTCCTGGCACCAGGCGCACAGCTTGGCAGATATGCTTTCGAGAGTTGCCTCACGCTTACAACTATCACCTTTGACATGGATCGCACTAATCGACCACGAGCTCTGCCTGAAGGCGCATTCTGTGGAGCAGGCATTGAACAGCTGTGCTTGCCGAATGATTTTCACAACATCGGGCCGAGGGCCTGTGAGAATTGCAAAAGTCTAGTGGAGGTCAACCTCATGAGCACAGAGGTCACAGCCCTACTCTCTTCCACCTTTGCTCACTGTGTAGCATTGCAGTGCATGTGGCTTCCGCTGCGACTCATGCAAATTGGAAAAGAAGTCTTCCTTAATTGTGTTGCTGCAAGAAGTTGTCATCCCGACAGAACTCAGTGACATAGGTAACCGTGCCTTCTGCGGGTGCGAGCAGCTACAACGGTTTACCCTCCGAGACTGGGGTGACATGGAACAGTGGGTGCAGGCAGAGCACAATGCCTTTTTTATGTGCGACAAATTTGAAAAACCCCATTGGCTGGAGCTGCTCCCCGCGGAAGGACCAGATTCTGATGCCTTTGACGAGGAACTCAGCCACGAATATTGCCAATATCATGCCAGCCCATGGTAGACTCAAAGGAGCTATATTGCCATGAATATTGCCATGCCAACCGCTCTGACAAGGAGCCATACCATATATACCCCTAACATTATGCCAGGCCATGAGAGGCTCAAGGTGGGTGCCTTAGCATCTGTCTTCAGGAAACATCCCTGGCCGTAGGAATAGCCCATGAGCAGACTGGGCACCTGTGGCTCGCACAGTTATAGCAAATAGCCTGCAGCACAAAGAGAGTGACAATTCATCCATGAGTAGCACTCCCCTCGAAAAGGAGCCAGTCATGGAATGCCCCCCTGACGCTGACTGCGCTTTCGGGGGTAACCTTTAAGGTCTCTCTCAGTGTCGCCAAGTTCGACCGATTTACAGATTTAGAAGACCAGGTCATGGACTACCTGGCCTCGGTAACTGACCTCAAGGTTTTTGGGTGCGTCATCGACTTTTTACAAACCACCACGCAAACCTACCTTGAGGACCCAATCTGGGATAAGTTGCAGCAAGGTAAAGAATACACCATTGTCTTCAGGAGCTGTAGTGTTACCCTGCCAGAACAAGAACAGCTCGGAGGTTATTCTATTGATCAAGTCCCCTTAGCCGTTCATGTCCCTATGAACCCAGAAGCAATTGTCCCAGAATGGGCCTTTGCAGGTGTTCCACGCCTGCGACACGTTAGCGTCGAGTCAGGGATCAGACTCATTGGTGCAGAGGCGTGGCAAGATTGCCGGCAACTCCGCATTGTCAAACTGCCTGCCACAGAAGTAGGCATTGCAGATAATGCCTTTCGAGACTGCAAGCTCCTAAATAGTGTCTCGGCGCCGGGTTGTCGCGACTTTGGTTATAAAGCTTTTTCGGAATGCTGCTCCTTGCAACGAGTGTATGCATCGGATGGGGCTGTAAACGTGTTCAATGGTGAAGCCACTTTCGGGCAATACCTCTTCCAAGGGTGCATCAACCTTGCTGAGGTCACATTGAGCGAGTTTCCCTCCCCCCGAGGGTCAACCCTGCAAGACAGGACCAGAGAGCTCGCACCGGGCTGCCTCAGCTCTACGGGCATCCACACACTTGCTCTCCCAAAGCACTTTGTAGCCATAGGAGCGCATGCTTGTGACAGTTGTCGACTGCTAAATAGTGTTGACCTCTGTAACACCATGATTGAAGAAATTCCGGAATTCACCTTTGTCCACTGCACTGGCCTTAGGGAGGTCCTCCTACCGGCAACTCTCCATACAATCCGAGTTAAAGCCTTTATGAACTGTGCAGCCCTAGTTGAGCTTGCCGTTCCGCCCTCTCTCAAGTATATTGGAAGTAGGGCTTTCTTGGACTGCACTGCCTTAAGGAGGCTGGTCAAAATGCCCGGAACACGCAAATTGCAAGGTGTTTATGCGGAAGAAAATGCTTTCGCCATCTGTCCGGCTATGAAATGGCCACCCTGGCTGCATATGATCCCGGACACGGGACACACCCCTGGTCTAAGATAGGGAGCACCCTACCGTCCACAACTGTCATGGCCCTGCGGTCACTTCTTCAGAGTCTGGGTGCGAGCCTTAGCTCGGGTCCGGAGTAGGACTGCAGTCGCGAAACAGTACTCTGCACCACGAGTAACTAACCATAGTTGCCCTCCGTTAGACAGGGGAGTGAGTGCCTAGCTGCTGTCGGATAGAGAAGGGTTTCGTCTAGATTTTTCTTCGGGCACGCACTTCCTTGGAATCCTGCGTACAGAGCATGACCGAAGAAGTAGGTGGCGCCAGTCCATGGCATAGCAGGGGACGGCCAGGGGAACGGACCCTCACGCTGACTACGCTAGCAGGGGAGGAACTACCCGTAGAGGTGGATCCTAGTGTGCATGCCAGTCTTCGGAGCCTCGAGAATGCAATATTAGCAAGGCCCCCCCAGCTAGGAAACGCAAGCACCTTTGGGTGTGAACTGCAATTTGTGCATATGAATACCCTGCAGGTCCTTGCTGACCCGATCCAGAGTGCAATCAGCACCAACCAGAAGTATTATGTAATTGCTAAGCAGTGCATGGTAGAGGCAGGGCACAAGGGGCAACTCAAAGGGGAAGTCAAGGCAGTTCGGGTGCTGTAGCAGAAATGGCAAAATTCCTCCACAAGCCTTCTCCTTTTGCACTGAAATTCGTCATGTCCTAGTAGAGAATGGTGTCAAGATTGTAGGAGAGGCTGCGTGGCGGTGCTGTCGACAACTGCAAATCGTCCACCTGCCAGACACGGTAGTTGGGCTTTTGCATGGTGCCTTCAGTAAGTGTCGAGTGCTACGTATAGTGGTCGCCCCAAGCTGCAAGTACTTCGGCACCAAGGTATTCGAAGAGTGTTGCTCCTTAACGCAGGTTGGTGCGGCACATTGCCCTAGCAATAAGCTAGCTCCCCAAGCCCAGCTAAGGCCTCGTGCCTTTCAAGCATGCACAGCGCTGCGCAACATCAATTTGGGCATGTCAGAGTCTGCTGCAACGTACCCAAACCGATGTTTGCCGGACTGCTGTTTTCAAGAGTCGGGCATAGTTGAGCTGGCGTTACCTACGAGTTTCCACAGGATAGGCTTTGCTGCCTGTATGAGCTGCCGGCAGCTGCAAGTCGTTGACTTGTCCCAAACAGACGTACTTGAGATTCTAGGCTCAACCTTTGCACACTGCTCCCAGCTGCAACAACTTTGCCTTCCCCGTATGCTGAGGACCATTGAGCAAGAAGCCTTTTACAAGTGTACTTCCCTAAAGGAGGTCTCTACTCCGCCATCCCTGCTTTACATCGCGAGGCATGCCTTTGCAGGCTGCACGCATCTCCGAATAATCCTCAAGCAAGGAAAAAGCAACACATGGCGAGGGACATATGCCCAGTCTAATGCTTTTGACAAATGCGAGCACTTCGACAAGCCCACGTGGCTTCGAGTCTTGCCGAATGATGCAAACGATCTTTGGCGAGAAGACTATCTAGACCCAGCGCCAAAGACCAGTAATGCTTCCGAGGCAGGAGAGGAGCAAGGGCAACGTGAGTAGTGAGCTGAGCCAAGTGTCAGTACTCGAGCACTAGGAAAGGATGATTTCCAGGCATATACGGCAAGAAAAATGCGCAGACCTCAAGTAGAACCATGACCTCTTCCTGCCATTTGCTGCGTAGTGAGCCGATAGGAGCGAGAGCCTTAAAGTTCTGCGTTCCTAAACGGCGGGTGGTAGATAGTGGCAATGAAGGATGCCCAGGGGGAACCTTAGTTCCCACTGTTGATGTCCGACATTTCCAATTTTGTACAAAGAGGTACAGATATCATGCTAGGAGAGCTCAAAGTTTCACATGTTTCACACGGGCCTTGCACGCAGCAGATCATCTTTTGCAATCATGCAGCGCCTCACTGACTCAAGAGACATCCCATTTGGCACCGTGCGCGCCGAAGGGTGCTGGGTTTGCCTCCCCTGGGGGGAGGTTGTGCCCGGTTCACCCTTAGCTGCAGGCTTCTCTCGGTAGGATTTGCCGCCACGGTTTGGCTTTGTCGGGCAACATGTGACTGGCCTTGTATGCGCCACCAGTTGAACGGGTAGTGCTGCAAGAATGGTCTTTTCCACGGAGTGCTGCTCAGATCTTGTCACTCGTGGTCAACCGGATTACAACCAGCGCTGGAGCATCGCGAGACACCTGACCTGCAAAGTGACCTTGTTTTGCCACACTGTGGTGTGGCCGCTGGTCACCAATAAGTGGCAAGGAAAGTCCGTTTGAAGCCTCCTAGGCGGCTTTCCATGAACACAGTTTGCGCTGCCGTCCTTTTCTCTTGAGAATTCAGGCCCATTAATTGCCAGTAGTCTCTGTTTCACACGTTTCACCCAGCGTAGAGGAAAGACTACAAGATGGTGGAGTTTCGGCCTCCGGGCTTTGGGTTTTGGTTTGGGTTGTTTTGGGGTCTTTGTTCCTTTCTCCACCATCTGTCTGTTCTTCCCTTCCTTCAACGATGACCTGGGCACCATGCCCACACGGCGTCCGTACTCGTGGAAAAAAAAGGACTTTGACTGCTCAGGTGGATGCTTGCCCCACTGTCCACCAAAAAGTGTGGATCAGTGGATCGGTGTCCGCGACACTGGACGTTGTCAGTCAGTTGCCACAGCTGTGAAGCTGGTTCAGTAGGATGTCAGGTGGTACTGTCATGTCTAGCACACAACCCATTCCGAGAATGTCTTCTTCATCCTCCTCTCCTACACTGGCACGTGCTCCTTTCGGTTTCCCGCCTTTCGGTCCTTTTCCGCCCTTGGGTTCCCCTTTGCCTTCTTTAGGCTTGCCACCTTTTGGGTTTCCCTTCTTCTTTGGGTCGTAAGGCGAATGTGAACGATCCTTTCCACCTTTTGGTTTTCCACCTTTCTCACTGCCTTTGCCATTTCCTTTGTCCTTATCGGTACGCTTTGGTGACTTTGACCAACAATCTTTCTCAACATGTCCTGGCTTCCCACATCGACGACATCGAATCTCCTTGCCTTTGCCTTCACCCTTTGGTGTGCGATCTTTCCCTCCTTTGGGGCTTCCCTTGGGTGGTCGGTCATTCCCAACAGGATTTCCTTTGTGACTGTCTCTGGAAAAGTCGAGTGCTTTCGATTGCTGTTCACAGAACTCCAGTGACTCCATCAACTCTCGTAAAGTCGAAGACTTCCCGTGGAATGCAAGGTGTCTGTGGATTTCTTGCGGTAAGCACCTCATCATGACCATGATCTGGTCCACCTCCATCCTGGAGATCTGCGAATGCTGCACACTGATCTCGCAAGCGTGCAAACTCCTGTGTAAGGAACAAACATGTGTCCAACGGGTTCTTAATACTCCCTGCTGATGGACATCTTTCTAGAAAGCTCGACCAAGGTCTTGTGAGATGCAGTTTGGAAGGGATTTGAAGTCTTGTGAACTTTGATGTTTGAGTAGGAGAAGATTCTTGGGAAGTTGATGAGACTACCTTGCTGGATTGCACAGGGTCTGATCCAACAGAAATGTCTGACTGTGCCAGGTTGACCAGGGGAAACAGGCCTGAAGGTCATGGAAGCGTGCTCACGAGAGATCAAGGGTTGAGAACTGCGAGATTGAGGGATGTCTTTTGCATTTGCATGAAGGGATGGATCACGGCAAACAGTGGAAAAGGGTTTGTAGCTTGCAGGGGTTCCAGCTTCCTTTGATTGCTGTGAACTTTGGACCGTGTGACCTTTGATGTCGAGTCGATTGGTTGCAGTTGAAGTGAAGAGAGCATGGTTTCAGGGTCCCAGTGATGACAGAAGCAGAGGCGAAGAGCTGGCTCCGTGCAGCTCTCTGAAGCCCTGCTGTCTGAGGGACCTTGAATCCTTGTTGCTTTGCTTGCTTGGTTGAAGCATGGTTGATTGGTTGATCTTGATTCGAACTTGCTTGAAGCTCGTTGTTATCGATTCGTTGACGTTTGATCGACCTGGAGACCAGTTTGGACCACAGGAGTTGAGATCTTAGTTGATGCTCGAACCTTAGTTGTTCAGAGAAAACGAATTGAAGAGAAGAAGAAGACAGGAAGAACAGGAGAAGGTACGAGGTGACCCAAGAAGGGGCGTGAAAAGTGTGGGTAGCACGCCTGTACAGTGTGTGGATCACCTAGTACCTCTTTGTAGTGGAACTTTTTCGTTTTCTGTCCTTGGGGTTGGAGCTGAGTAGGGATCTTCCTCTCGGGAGTGTGTTTGCTTTGACCACCTTAGCAGGACTAAGTGGAATGTGACCAGAAGTGGCCAGGAGCATGTCTAGAGAAGCCCTAAGTATAGAGCTGTAGTGCTTGAGATGAGCTGTGTATAGCCTAGCTTTGCTTGAGAGAGTTTGGAGATGCTTTCTTGCACTTTTAGTATGTTTTGGACGACTGTGACCAGTCAGACCTCTTCAGAGAAGAGAAGGACGAACAGACATACAGTCAAACCGACTGTTATGTTTGGCTCAAGAGCGGGATTCGCAAAAGGGTCGCACACGCTTCCGTGTTTTCACATATTGGGATCGCCTGGCCACATCCGAAAGGCGTGATACCTTGGCCCCCACCCTGATCATGACCACAAGGTCAGGTGGACAGTTATGGCTAGGCGTTCCCATTGCAGAGAGGCGCAGTACTATCCCAAGACACATTCAGATCGCCTGCCTACCACAATAGCCGGAGGGTCGGGGTGGTGTGACCTTGCCACAAGCGTGCATCATGAAGGTGCAGATGGGCAGCAAGCGTATGGATCATGAGTTCCGGGCTGCATGGCCCATCATCCATCAGAGCCTGCACTGCGGTGACTCCGTGTTGGTGCATTGCATGGCAGGCAAACATCGCCCTCCAGCATGCACGGCTTTGATCTATGCGCTCATGATGGGAATCTCGGTGGATGAAGCAGCCGAGAAGATCACCAAGATGCGGCCTTGTGTGGAGTTCCACAAGTTCTGCCGTGATCGCACAGCGGCGCAGTGGCTGTACAAGACCAGGCGCACTCTGTCATTGCCACCAGTGCACCCGCAGCCGGCTGGATATCTTGCGTCTGATCGTTCGAACATCCATCTATCCACCGAAGGGCGCGTTGCCCTGCGCGCATTCAAGCAAGGAGAAGCTCGAGCCCAGCAGCGCCTCAAGGACGCCCACTTCTTCAGCAGCTTCTTGGAAGCGAGCACTCTCGCCCGCCCCATTTGCGAACAGTGCTGGAGCAAAGCCCTGGCTTCATGGCAAGCGCGAAGCTGAGCTGCTGAGCAGCCCACCGATCTTTCGGTCGGCGAATGGCTGCACCCCATAAGAGCTGGCGGCCTCCGTAGACGCCCCTTTTTTTGTAGACTGCGCCATGTGTAGCCTACCGAGGCGACCGGAGCGCGCGCCACCCAGCGGAAAGAGCGCTGTGAGTCAGTGAGTCTTTCCTTGCGCTGTCATGTTTAGGCTGGGGGTGATCCCAATTTCAGCAGGAATGCTGTGTGGCCTGAGGTTCAGGGCCATTGTCACGCACAACAGTCTCATGCTCTTTTGCTGTTCACATGTTGTGTTGCTGAAACTCCGTGTTCGTGTGCACCTAGGATCTCCGCCTCGCCAGCTCCTTTCGGCCGATAGAGGCGAGGTGGGTCCTCGTGGTACCACTGTGATCTCCCTGTGCATCGGCACTGCAGGCAGGCCACTGATCTGTAAGAAGGGAAATGCTGCGAGCACCTGGCCAGGTTCCGGAGGCCTGGCCTGCCCTGCGCTTAATACACATCTTGGAAAGGGGAGGCATCCTGATTGACTAACAAGGTGGTGTACCATTGCTCTTTGTCGGGCGCTATGTCCATGCAGTTGATGCCATCACTTGCAATGTGCGGTGCATCGACAAAGGGAAGGAGGACTTGTCCACTAGTCAGGATCAAGTGAGTCTGTTGAATTGCAATTGGGATGGCATCTAGGACCATTTCGGTAATGTGCGGGCTGGTGCCATCATCCCAAGGGGTGCGCACAAAGGCGGCAGCGGCCAGCCTCAGAGGCAGCAGCGTCCGTTCTACGACGAGCATAAGTTGGACATAGTGTGCCTCAAAGTCGGCTCCTCGACAAATCAGCCGTGCATAGGGGGCAAGGTTGAGTCCCCCGGGCCCAACCGTAACAGCAGAGGTCCTATCTGAGTGCATAATGGCAATGGACCAAGCGAAGCAGGAGGTCAAGACTGAGGTCCAAACCTCCTAAACACGGTGCGAACCCACGAAAGGTGCAGGAGGAGCTCGGCAGCGGGGTGGCCGCAGTTACCCTCCCTGCTCATGACAGCTTGAGCCCACACCACGGATGACATGGCAGGAAACAGCAAAGGGAAAGAAGCAGTCCACTGCAACCCGTAACTGCAACCCGTAGACAGAGTGGTCTACCCTTCCTTGGTGGTCAGCTTGGCCTCGTGCATGATATGTCTCTCCACCCAAATAAGTAACTAGATTGAAAAAAAAAGGAGAACATAGCCACTACAGCAGCCGTTTTCGTTTCACCTCATTTGTGCGTGCTCGCTTAGAGAGACGCTGTCCCAGCGCTTCTTGACTCTCTGGGCGCGCTGCCGCAAAGGTGCGCTTTCTGTAAATGCGTACGACAGGAGGAAGGGGCCCCGTGGGAACTCCTGTGAGTGTCCCGACTGTGCGGGCAGGGTTTGCACATTGGGCGAGGAGAAGTTCGCGTTTGACTTGCAAAGGATCGCACCTCATTAGGGGTGCCTCTGCTGCATCAAACCCTAGCGCTCGACACAGGTGAGAATGAAGGTCCGCGAGTGCATCTTCCCTAGGACGGGGAGACACCCAGAAGCCGTCGTGCAACCAAATCACAGAGTGAAACCCAACGCGTGCTTGCAGGAATGTATATGCCAGCCATGCTGCATGCTGTTCAAGGACTTCAAAGAAGTGAAAAGATGCTCCCCGCCCAAGTTGGTTTGGAATAGTTGGGCACCATGGCGGGGGGTGTTGCATGACGTAGCGGCTTGCCGCAAAGACTTCTCGAGCAAACCGAACTAAGAAAGGTGGCAAGTCTCCTTGCAGGCGCTTTTTAACCTCTTGCGGCGTGGCACTGTTTATGATGACAAGCGGCCAGGTTTTGACCAATTGGTTAAGGTCAGTTGTAGCGGTAATTGGGAGTAGATCCAGATGGACTGCAACTGCCTTGCAGTGCCTCCTCATTAATTCATAGTGTGCCCCGCTAATGTCAATCTCCCAGTGGGAGCTTCCAAAAAGGAGGAGCCGCACTTGCCGGGGTAAACGTTGGGCAGTATTGCCAACAGCATAATACCTCCCCCCCGCGGGCCACGACGGTAGGCTTATAACCTACGACGAGGCGATGCGTTGATGCAGCGGAGGCCGCCAGGTAGTCCATCGTGACAAATTTATAGTGAGGTTTCAGGCGCAACAGAGCGCTAAGCCCTGGAGGGGCCGGAGAGGGGCATTCCGTAAGGACAAAGGCCGGGGCCTGTGTCACATCCCCCTGTTCGATGAGAAAGCCAAGAGACTGTGAAAGTTGGTAAGGCGGGAGAGCTGCATGATGCAGGGGCACCAGAGGGTCGCCGATGGAATCTCTGGCTGCCGCACTAGCTTGACCTGCAAAGTAGTCAGCAAGTTGATTGCACTCTCTTGGCAAGTAGACTAAGCGGAAGAGGCACGGTGCTCGAGCCAACAGTCGCTGACATCGGTCCAGAATGGCAACAACTGCCGGTTTTTTTGACTCGACCCCTATGCTGCAAATAATTGATGATCGGCAAGATGTCCCCCTGGATGACCACACTGTCGACCGCAATACCTTTGGAAAGACAGGACACGTAGTATTCAAAAGCCAGTTCAATGGCCGCTCGACACGCATGAGCTTCTGCAATGACATTGTCAGGGCAGGAAAGTAACGGGAGTGAGAGCCACTGGACAAGAGTCGTGGAGGTCTGCGTAATGTGGAGCAGGCTGACACCAGCCCCACCAGTTTGTGTGTGTTTGTGTGCAGAGCCATCAAACTGGACCAGACATCCTTGCCAATTGCGTGGTTCGCTGAGAAGGATAATAGTGTCTGCAGACAGATCATCCGTGGCCTTGAGTCGCAGGTGAGTTGACCCGCAGTGACATACAAAGGGAACCAAGCAAGCCGTGGCAGTGGGGAAAGGAAGCTTTCGATGCTGCGTAAGCAGTAGGCGCAGGCGGCAGTCATTCTTGGCAAAAGTGGCAATTGTATCACCCGCAACAAAAGCCTGTGTGGTGCATAGCCCTTTGGCCGGGAGCAAGGCCGATTCCAGCGCAACTGTGGGAAATCGCTGCAATCTAATTTTGGAGGAGTCAACACACGAGACTTCACCAGCCTGTGGTGGGGCACGAAAGTGACGAAGCAACGTGCTGGGCAACGATCGATAGATTCTTTGCCAAAGATCAAGGACGTGCTGCGAAACTGAGCGGACCCGCACACATGCAATAACAGGCCGGAGACCACCATATTCAGTGACAAGCCGACGTAAGTGAAAAAGCAGGTAGCGTAGTGCTACCCCCGTACTGCGAGAGGGCGCCGCCCGCCAATTGATCTCAGGGGCTGCAGAGACCCACAAGGCTAGCCAGGCAAGGTGCGCTACCTGGCAGAAGGAGAGCCAGTGATCGATCGAATTAACACCTTGTTGACATAGCACACAGGGAACATAAGTATTCGGCGTCCGGCATCCTTCAGTGGTCAGGATGCGAGAGACTGCTGGGGGTAACCGAGTAAGAGGTGGCAGTGCAATTTTATGAAATTGCAGAAATGCAACACACTCCTCTGAGAGGTCACTCAAGGCCAGATCTCTTGCTGTAGCCGGCAAAAAACAGTATGGGCACAGCGCACCATAGCCTGGGCCACTTGGAAAGCAGCGCGTGTTGTTCTGACACCATAGACAGGGTTGGCTGCGACTAAGCTTGCCACGAAGGGGTAGCCAAAAGTCCGCGTCTTCTCCTAGCGCCCATCGAAGGACTGCATAGCGAGGGACTGCCCCAACTTGCGTTGTAGGGAGGTCAGCAAGCCAGCCAAGGAATTCAGCTGAGGGTCCAAGGGCCCATCCATTCCGGTGAAGCCGATTGATCAAGTGCAAGTGCGAGGTTTCGAGAAGGCGGGCAATGGCCATTTGTTTGAACTGCTGCTTGAAGCGATTCGCCCTTTGAGCTGGCTCACTGGTTTGCCTTAGGATTAGGAGGAGTCGTTGAATGTCCTCAGCAGGGAGTTGCGTTTGCCAGTAGTGCCAGCATTGGTGAACTTGTCTTGCATAGGAACCCTCGTGGTCATCAGCGAAAGAGGTATGACCCTGCCGTAGGTAGCATCCAAAGAGGGAGACTGCCTGCGTGACTGTTGGATCAAGTAAGGGCCCGATTTTCAACCATCGACATAGGCCTACCAGCAGGCGTTGCGGGAACCAATAACGCCGAAGCAAAAAATTGGCCATGGCTTGATAAATCGGTCGCAGCAGAGAGGGAGCAAAGTAACGGTGAGTTTGCGAATAGTAAAACAGACTCAGCAAAAAGGTGTTAAAGTAAATGATTTTTGCATGAATGCTAAGGTTAGCTCTGTCTGCCGCTGCAAGCCTTGTCCGGAACTTCGCAACTTGTTTGGACAAGAGGGCAGTCAAGGATGTATGCCTTGGAACTTTAAGCATAACATCACTCGTGAGCTGACATGTCCAACCAGTATGCAGCGTAAGGCCCAGGTTAACAGTAGATGGGACCATGCATTGGCCACCAGTCCCTGCTTGATCAAGACGATACAGTTGACAGGAAGAGTATTCTACATTAGTAAGTAATTGCGTCTTTGAACGACACTGGCAGGGGCTCGCTGCTAACCGGCAGAGCAAAGGGTGGCCTTCTGATGGCATCTTCGGGATGTCTGTAGATGACATGTGTATACAATGGTCACCATGTCTAAGGACAAAGTGACGTGCATAGCTTGGGACAAGCTGAAGGGCAGCACTACACTTTTTCATGGATTGGGGTGACATGACTCCACACGCATTCGTCAGTGCACCCCGTGGGTCCTTCAACTTGCACGTTACCTGCTTTTTGGCAGGCGCATCAGGCGTAAAGTTCAAGGACGATTGTTACCTGCACGGAACGTTCATTCAGGTGTTGATATGGGCCGCTCTACTTCGGTCTACTTCTTTTGCCTGGCCATGGATCCAATTTTTGTCGTGCTAAATCAAATCCCACGGGTTTTTGTTGTCGCTGGCGATGTTGATGATACTACTATTGTTGGACACCAAGAGGACCCACAGTGGATAGGGGAGGTCTTCAAGTACGTTAGGGCATGGAAGACAGCTGGCATTGTCATGGATGTACATGACTGTTGGCAGGTAGGCTTCCCGAAGGATATGGAGTATCCAATGTGCGTTAATCCGCTCGAAAGCCTTAGAGAGATCGGCAAAAAGCGCTGAGGCAGGTGTGGAACCTTCCAAGGCTCCTTGAACTTCTCGCACAGCTCTCTGTGGTTCTCGGAAGGAGTTTAGCAGAGTTTGGGCCGGATGAAAGCTGTGTCGCGTGATGCGAAAGAGAATGGCAGCCGCTGTGCCGTCTTGCAGCCTGTCTAGAGTATCTGGCATACCTAGCGGCCGAAAGAAGTCCGCTGTGGGCCCCTGTTTGGCTTTGGGGATCCACACGCCGACCTGAGTAGGTGGCACAGGCGCTCTTACCGCACGACCTATGGGTTGGCTCCCTCCCAGTCTGTTTGGCAGAATATCATGAGGGCAAGGTGAGGCGCTTACGTCTTGTCGCCACCAGGTCACACCTTTTGACAGCTGAGGCATCTTGCCTACAGGACGGACGCCCTGGACGCAGTTTCCTCGAGAGTGCGAACCTGTCATGGAGTGTCATTACGCCACGTCAGCATAGAACCAGGCATCAGAGTAGTGGGGGCAGAGGCTTGGCAGTCCTGCCGGCAACTGCGGATAGTCAGGATGCCCGCGTCGGTAGTAAGAATCGCAGAGAACACCTTTCGCAGTTGTCATCTGCTTAACCGAGTCACAGCGCCTGGCTGTGTTGATTTTGGCTGAAGCCTTCGCCGAATGCAGCTCCCTGCAGTGGGTCCATGCCAGCGAAGGAGGTGCGAATCAATTCTGTAGCTCAACCAAATTCGGGCACTATCTCTTTGGAGATTGCATCAACTTAGCCACCTTTGTCCTGCAAGAAACCAATCATCAACTGGTGCCGCAAACTCGGACTGAGGCCAGGGAATTGTCGCAAGGATGTTTAAGCTCTACTGGGATAGTTACACTGGAGCTTACGCCTGACTTCCAAATACTGGGGGCGCATGCCTGTGATAACTGCAAACTACTGAAGAAAGTTGACATTTCGAACACAATGACGCCTGAGAGTTAATCGCTGGGGCGTGCTCCCAGGTTTATGCATCTTCCGTTTGGCCGTGTAGAAAAGAATCACTACAACTGCGATAGCCACCCAAGGACCACGACATCACGAGCACTTCTTTGAATGGTACTCACTGCACAGGCCTGCCACAACAGGCCTTTTGACTGCAAGCTGTTACATTGCGCCATTCGAACCTTTTGCCACAATAAAATGCCCAACAACATCAAAGTAGTGTCACCGTCTCACCTTGGTCTCACCTTTGCATGTAGTTTTATTATCTCTTTCTCGTTCGTGGTTTTGTTGCGGGTTTTTGCCGAGCTCCGCAAAGGGAAAGGAAAGGGCAAGGGCGGCAAGAAAAGCAAGGTGCATGAACTTGCTGAAGGTGAGGTGGATGAGGAAAAAGAAGGTGAGTGGCAAACCAACAAACCAACCAACAAAAAAACCAACCAAACAGAACAGAACAGCACAGCACAGCACAGCACAGAAGCGAAGCGAAGCCAAGTAAAGCAAAGCAAAGCAACACGACACAGCACAACACAACACAACATAACAAACCAAAACAAACCAAACCAAAGCAAACTAAAGCAAACCAAAGCAAACCAAAGCCAACGAAAGCCAACCAATGCCAATCAAAGCCAACCAATGCCAACCAACCAAAGCCAAGCCAAACCAAGCCAAGCCAAAACAAAGCCAAACCAACCAAACCAAAACCAAATCAAAATAGAAAACAACACCAAGAAACAAATCAAAACCAAACCAAAACAAAACCCAGCACCCACACCCAAACCCAACCACACAAACCAAAACAAAATGGAACAAAACAGCTTTGTCCGTTTCAGATGAAACTGCGTGCGCTCCATCTCGGCGCCGCAGGCGGTTTCCAGGGCTCCATGGGAGTCGACTCTGGTCTTCCGGTGCATTTGGTTCGTTGCTTCTTGGATGTGTCACGAGCGTGGAAGGACGCGGCGTTGCAAGTTTTGTGGCCGATCCAAGCTTTCCAACAGTACGTCGCGCTGAAACACCAATGCCACAAGGTGCCTGATTGGTTGATTGTTTCTTTAAAGTTTGGCTCCATGCAGGCCAGCCAGTAAGTAGGCATGCATGGTTTTTAAACATGTCAATGTGCATGGGGTCCGATGGTTTGCAACGTGCTGAAACCATTCTCGATCATTCCGTTGTGGTGGAGGTTGCGTCATGGACAATGTAGCCAGACATGAAGCGAAACAATCACTGCCTTCAACGTGCCCCTGCCAAGCACACTTGGAACTTAACGAACCATACTTATCAAAAGTGTGCAATATATCGACACAGCTTTGTGGACATGAGCAGTATGCAGCCCAAAAAACAACAACAATCAAATCAATCGCACATGTAACAAAGCGGCAACACTTCAACAATGTTCGCAGCAGGCATCAAGTGAAGGGCATGCGGCATGCTGTTGAGGGCATGTTTGACCCGAACGTACACATCGTTTGATGCAAAGTGTGGAGGTGTTGTAGCTTCACTATGAACCACCACGGTGACATGATTTGCCATGGGGCGGCGGTGTTGCTGGATGTTCTTGGCTGTTTTTGCGCATGCCGGGACTGGGGTTCAAACCATGCCACACATGGTCACATTGATGCTTGGTGAAGGTGGCGCTTGCGCAACTCAGCAACTCCATTTTTCGGAGGATTTTCCGACACGAACTTGTGGATGGAGAAGTGCGTGAAGTGTGGGTCTGAGGGCAAAAGCAAACATGATTTTGATCACCTGAATGTTGAGTATCGTTGGTAAACAACCAAGGCTCAACTCACAGGAGCAAAACGAACCAACAAATCTTTTTGGCATATTCAAACCACTCCAGTTGTCACACTAAGCCAATTAAACAACCCCCCATTAGCTCACTTTGGTGGAGGAAACATTGAAAGTGGATCAAAACTGCCACGCTGGTAGTTGAAACAATCATGGTTAACCATTTCGACTCAAACATTTCTGAAACAAAGTGGTTTTGAGGTGTCCTGCAGCTCTCTCGATGATTGCTTCGAGAAAGGTTTTATGACGTCGCAAACTTTGGAAAGGGACAAAACTGGACGGAACAAAGATGGACTTACTGTATTTCATACTTCGTTGAGGTCTAATGCATACTTATTTCAGGACAAGTTGAGCTTAATACATTGGCAGATTTTCCTTTCAACCAGGTGGACTTAAGAAACCACCCTTTTGAGGCCTGGCATGATGCTGCACAGGATGTGGGTGTTGGCCTCAGGGAGAGATGTTTTCGAGTGTCTATGGAACTCGTGCGCTGATACACACTGGCCACCAGCATCAAACACAAAACACAAACCTTTGTGGTTCAATCATCTCATTCTTCTTGATAGGAGTTCTTGTTTAAATCCCAAACCTGTGCCAATCTAGACAGCGGCTAAATCCTTTGAACAATGTTCAAGCTGCTGAGGCCCGGAAAATTGTGGGCCTGACACAGTTTACAGCCACGGTTGACAAACGATAACAAGACAACAAAGAGTTGGAGAACCAAGGCAAACTTTTTCTCAGTTGACATGGATACAACGTTGCAGTGCCTCACGGGTCTACCTCATCTCTACTTCCTTGTCTGTGTTGTTGTTGGATTGAAGTGCTTGTTTTTGGCCAGGATTTGGCAATGCAAAAGCGTCAAGATGCTTTGTCTCATGCCAATGCCTCATCCTTGCTCAGTCGGCAGCGGCAGGCTTCGACTGAATTTTGCACTTCTCACAGGGGCTCGCATGTCGACGAAGTGGATGGAAAATGCAGGGATATGATACCAGCAAAGGGGTGACACAGGGTTTGAACCATAAAATCATGCTCATGGTAGATTGGCATCCTGTAGTCCATTTTGCTCATTTCAGGTGATCAGCAGGATCCCAGGGTTTTGACCTATGGCAAAGCGGATCAAGAGCTGATGAGACACTTTTGCAGGTTCGCCGGGCACTGCGACACTTGCTGCGGGCGGTGGAGCACCGCCCTCCACCAGCAATGCGTTTGGTGTGGGCCCAACATCTGAGAACTCAGTAACAAAATGCGAGAAGCAATGACACTTTGGTCTGGAGGATATCGGCAAACACCTTAGATCAAAGACTGACCGTTGCCACCAAGGCGGAACTTTAAGCCTCAAGTATTAAGTTAGATTAAGTTTCCAGTTTTCTCAGTGTTCTTCAAGCAGGACTTTAGCGGCAAATGATCAGCTAAATAACAATTTAGACAATTTAGTTCGTGTACGGCTTACGTTGTTGGAGGCTTTGACATGCTCAACACGATAGCAGAGAACCACTCGGCCCTTGGACGCTTGTGGTTTTCCAGCGCCGCAGCTTGGAGTTGCGAAGTTTAGGTGTATGCCTCGGCCTTGAGCTCCATGCAGCATGGGCCTGCCGGACGTAAGATCACTGACTTCGGAGCTCGAAGCTTTGCAGTTAAATCTCCAATCTTGCAAAAGAAAGAAAGCTTGGCAAGCCGCATTGAACCTGGTTTTCTTGACGTGCAACAGCATAAAACTCCATCTGGTCAGCTTGAATTCAGCAGCAGCAGCTTGCGTGCGAACAAGTTGGGCATTTGCCCTGCAGTTGACCGAGCACCTGCGTGACACTACCTCCGTCAACATTGCCATCGCTGCCGCAAGTCAGATCAGAAACTGGCTCCTGAGTCTGATATTGCTCGATCGAATTCACAACTTAAGCTTGAGAGCAGACACAATCAGCTACAATACTGCAGGAGGAGCTGTCGGGTGGAAGAAAGCGTTGTGGCTGATTCCTGGCAGGCCGGAAGTGTCGGGTTGGCAAGGCACGAAGGATTGGAAGGGAAATGACATGGATGCAGTTGGGTTGAATACTGTTCTGACAAGTGTTTCTCGGAGCACCAACTGGCAGAGAGTAATGTCACTCTTAGCCAGTGCGCCCGAGATTCGTGTGAGTATAAACATTCAATGCCTTACAGGATGTTTGAGCGTTTGTGAGAGAGAGGGCTATTGGCAGAAGGCTGTGGATCTGATGCGTTTAGTGTCTTCAAAGGGGTTGGATCAAAACATGTCTCCAGACCAGAAATCGATGAGCACCATGGTTGGTGCCTGTGGCAAACAATCTCAGTGGAAGGTTGCGCTTTTTGTACTTGGCCAAGAAATGCCACAAAGAAGCGTTTTGCCTGATGCCATTGCCTTTTCTACAGCCATAAATGCCTGCAGTGACGGCACAGATCGCTGGCAAACTGCACTCGGAGTACTTGGACAACTACGGATGTCAAGAGGCTTGCTTTTGAAATCAGACGATGTTGTATCTGCATATCAAGTGGCGATGACTTCTTGTCGTTCACGATGGCAATTACCTTTGAGCCTATTGCAGACTATCCGTGCTGCTAGGGCAAGCAAATCAGGAAGATTGGGAGACGAAGCCTGTATCAATGCTGCCATCAGTGCATACGGTTGCAACCATTGGCAAAAGGCAGTTGAGTTCTCCATGTGCTGCCAGACCCAGCCAAACCTCATTGGATTGAACTCAGCAATCAATGCTTGTAGTGCACCATCCTCTCATTGGGAAACAGCTTGGGAGCTTCAGCATTTGGAAGCTCGATTGAGGTTGCAGATTGACTCTCGGCATTTCCAAAGTCGGGG
This sequence comes from Durusdinium trenchii, assembly GCA_963970005.1. NCBI lineage: Eukaryota > Dinophyceae > Suessiales > Symbiodiniaceae > Durusdinium > Durusdinium trenchii. The sequence continues at coordinate 828,190 of CAXAMN010019890.1, forward strand.
TTCTGTCTCGCACCTTGTGTGCTGTGTTCGAGGTGCTGTTAGATTTGGGTACAAACTCCAACACGAGCCACACGCTGAAACTCATTCCTTGTCCGTCAGTATCTGGCACACTCCTGCACATTCGATCTAATTATCTATCTATCTCTCTATCTCTCTCTCTCTCTCTATCTATCTATCTATCTATCTATCTATCTATCTATCTATCTATCT
>CAXAMN010019890.1:828409-855507 GCA_963970005.1 Durusdinium trenchii
ATCTATCTATCTATCTATCTATCTATCTATCTATCTATCTATCTATCATCTATCTATCTATCTATCTATCTATCTATCTATATGAATAGACTTGTGCACAACAGAAGCGCGGAAGTCTCATTTGTTGGTTCATTTTGTTTCTGTCAATTGTTAAATGTACATTTTTTTTTAAAAATAATATATATATATACATGTATATATGCTATACCCTCGAAACATCTACCATGTTTGCAGGCTGCATGCAAGTCTAAGCATATATATATATATTACATGCAGACTTCGCAGGTTCCTTGTTGAATAGTCTGCTCTATTAGTAGTTGGCTCCTTATCTTTGTATTCAACTTACATCATGCTTATCAACTAGTTAACAAAGTAGCACTTGGGATTTTGAATCTCTGACACGAAATGAGGTTGCCAAGCAAGATAGACCCATACAAAAGCTTTATGCGCATGGCAGAATACTCCAAAGGAGTTTTTTGCTTAAAGTCCTTTTGGCTGGACATGACATTCATTATCTTTGTGAATAAGTGAGCAATTGTTTCGAACAGATTTCTGGCAGTTATGCAGGTGTCATCCACAAAGGTGACTTCAATTTTGCAAGGAAAGGCCTTCTGCAGAGGGAATGGCTGTATTGAAAAAACACATTGTAGCTTTGGCAAATTCGGGTTTGCTGCTTGATTGATTTAGGGATGAACTTGAACAAAATTCAATGTCAAGTTGTTTGATAGCAAGGGAATATATTCTAAAGATTGTATTGACAATTGATGAAGTTGATACTTGGAAACACACATTTGCTATCATTTGCTTAATCATTGCTGATCATACATTCGCTTCTTTCACAAAAGCTATGGTTGGTGATGTTGTCATAGGGTTGTCTATCGTGGGAATGAAAAGGTGTCACCTGCCCTTTTGATCCAAGGCTTTTGGCATCAATATCAAAAGCGGTCATGTCTGGCTCGCCACCGCTCTCTACTCTACATGTGAGCCACGGTTACATGTACAAATGATAGAAAATAGCAAACCAAATCATACACACCAAACCCTACACTAAAGCAGCTTCAAATCACTCATACCATACGTATATATACATATATATGTATATACACATGGTACCCCCTTTCCATAGAGGTCCACAACGATGATACCTGGTTTACCTAAGACTTAGTTTGGAAAGGGTAAGAACTAAGAGATCCTAGGACCTCCCTGGAACCAAGAACCAAGAGCCAAGATTCCCTCAAAACTTCCTGTGCAATGTTTGTTCTTGGTTCTTGGTTCTAAGGACCTCACTAATACCTGAGACCTACATTGTCTCAAGGTCCCTGCACGTGTGTGTATATACATACACTAATATAGATATAGATATGCATATACATGATTTGTTATTAGAAACTCTTCTCAATTTTGGATGATGTCCCCAAGCCTTCGCTTTGAAGAGTCCTGAAGACACTTCAAAACGGTAAATCATTTTGGGGGTGTCTATATATATATATATACATATACGTAATGTAATGCAATGTGATACGATGTAGTGTAAAGTGTAGTGTAGTGTAATGAGTGTAGTGCAGTGTAGCGTAGCGTACTGTGATGTATAGATGTGATTTGAGTCAAACTTTGGAATCATTGCAGTCTTCGAAAACACCATTCCCTTTTTCCTGACCGATCACTGATCACTCACCAGGATGAAGTAAGCTTCAATTCAGCGCTTTCAGCTTGTGCTGGTGCTGTGCAGTGGCAATCGTCCTGGGCTCTGCTTGGCCAAATGACTGTTCATGCTGTGGAACCAAGCGGTGTCAGCCGAACCATGGCGCTCAGCGTGGACAAATTCAATTGGGCATTGGCTTTGGTGGGGCTTTGTGACATTAAGACCAACGAGATGTCACAAAACTGCATCAATTTTAATGCGGCGATCAGCTCCTGCGAAAAGTCAGGACGATGGGCCTTTGCTTTGCATTTGATGGACTTCCTGCGAAAAGGACAGCTGAAAACCTCAGTAACTTCTGGCCCAGATGTCATCACGCTGAGTACGGTGCTTTCCGCGTGTGAGAAAAGTGGGCAGTGGCATGTGGCTTTGCTTTTGTTGAGCCAGACAGAATTCGAGGTTAGCGAGATTAGCTTCAATGCAGCAATCAGTGCCTGTGAAAAGCTGCAAAGGTGGCAGCTTAGTGCCGACCTTTTGCGCAGAATCTTCGATTTGCGCTTACAAGCCACTGAGATTTCATACAATGCGGTGATAAGTGCATGCCACAGAGCACAGGAGATGCATATGCGGCAGTTGAGTCAAGAACTTTTGACTGTATAAAGCACAGCAGCTGAGGCAGTTGAGCATGAGTGCACTTTTCTATTGTTCCTTGCAACTGTCGAATGCCAATGATGCCAACTTTTTGCGCAGCAGTTGTTATACCTTGATGCCAACTAATTAGCTCGGCTGCTGTTGCAGAATTTCATGCAGCCCTGTTCTTGCTTCATCGCACAACTACTTTGCGTGCATCAAGAAAATAACACATGTCATATCAGGTCATTTTGCCCAATTGAGTTTTTCAAACATTCAATTTGGTCCACCTCAGTAAGACAGCCCACAACGCTGGCAGCTAGACATTTTATGTCACTTTCGTGGAAAGATCTGCGTGTCACCTTCAACAGCTAGAGTTGTCCCATTACCTAAGGCCGAAAGCACTCCAGAGTGGTTTTCCCTCTAAGACCTAAGATCTGCAATTCAGACGTGGGTGAAAGTAACAGGTTTTGACTTGGTGATTTGCCCAGGTTCGACGCTACCAGGATGGACCGTCGGGTTTGAAGCCAGACAATCCCATAGTTGTGCGTTGGGTTTGTGCTTGATATGCTGCTTGGTCTCCTGGCACCACATCTGGAAATTTCTCATGCAATCCTTCTTTAGGTGGTGTTTGGTAAGAGGCTCATGTCAGTATTTTTACCAAAAGCATGAACGCCGGTAGTTAAGTGAGGATGAGAGTCGCGGTGTCACTGTGCTGATGCTACTTTTTGAATCTTGGCGCGGAGAGGTGATGTCCTCAGAGCAACGCTTATCAGTCACCGAGTCGTGCCACAACTTGTTGTCACAGAGTCATATCGGAGAACAAAGTCCTATTCCGCAACCCTCCATTTTTAGTTTTTTTCCGCAACTATTCTTCAGAAACTATCTTGTGCTCTTCAGAAACTATTTCGTGATCTTGAGGAACTATTTAGCGATCTTCAGAAACTATTTGGCGATTTTCAGAAACTATTTGGCGATCTTCAGAAACTATTTGGCGATCTTCAGGAGCTATTTCGCGATCTTCAGAATCCATTTTGCGATCTTCAGGAGCTATTTCGCGATCTTCAGACACTATTTTGTTATCTTCAGAAACTATTTCTCGATCTTCAGAACTTATTTGCACGCTTCAGAAAGTATTCTTCGGAACTTTTACAATATTGCAGCCAAGTTGCATGAAGGAGCACTGGGTGGGTGGGTGGGTGGGTGGGTGGGTGGGTGGCTTATTGATGTACCTTGTGACGGCTACGGTATTGCGTGCAAGCTCTGCATGCATGAGTGAGCCGTGCCAAAAACCCAAGAAAGGGCCTTCGAGGAGGTTCACGCGGGTCATGGCCCGCGAAGCAGCTGATTACCGCGACCAGGTTTGATGTTGCTCTTCGTAGTTTCCGAACATTAGTTTCTGAAGACAACTGTAAAGTTTCCGAAGATTAGTTTCCGAAGATCACCTTTGAATTGTCGAAGATTAGTTTCTACAGAAAAGTTTCCGAAGAAAGCCGTAAAGTTTCCGAAGAAAACCGTTTAGTTTCCGAAGATTAGTTTCCGAAAAAAACCGTAAAGTTTCCAAAAGTTAGTTTTCGAAGAAAACCGTAAAGTTTCGAAGATCACCTTTTAGTTTCCGAATAGAACTTTGACCATCGGAAACTTGTAGAGGAATGATTGGACAACCGGACAAGGCTCAGCAATGGGGATGCGACCTCCGACCTAATAGCGATGGCCTCCAACCTAGAAGCGATGGCCTCCAACCTAGAAGCGGATGTGACCTGCACTGGGTACAAGTCATTTTGTTGATGCTTTTGTGTCCGCCAAGTTTGTACCTGCTGTGGTCTATGTGCCATTGGGTTTGGAGATGAGATTGGAGAAGCGGCCAGCAGTGCGCCGAACCAGTCTAACAAAGGCAAACGAGGAAAAGTAAAGAGCATTGGACTGTTTCCAACATATGGATTGACTTCCACAGTCAACGATCCTTAAATGGTTGAAGTTGAAATGACTAATTGATCTGATAATTGCTTCTCAAGCAATCAGCGGCTTCTTTTTTACTTGCTTCACGCTCATTTGGATTCTACCCACGATTTGGTTCAGCTTAGAGGTGTTGCATTTGCCTGGACACCTGGCTGGTGGCTTGCGGGACCGGCAATCTGATGAGCTTCAACGGAACATGTGAATGAGATTCCGGGACCCAGTCAATTTTGGTGTACTTCTTCCATGAAATCAGTTGGCAAGTTGAGATTTTGAGCAAGACTCTGATGTGTCTTCTACATTTCTAGACGGACTCACGCGAAGGCAAATCATTATGTTTTAATCTGATAAATCAGACTGGATTCTACAGTCTCCGGAGCAAACAAGAAACAGACAAGAGACAAGCATATTAGTCGGGCTTTCAAATTAATGAGAACACGAAAGCCTGGCTGGTTCATTGGCACAAATACCTCGCTTGAGCGAAAGCTTGACAGGATCCAGACGAGTCCTGCCGGCTGAATTCAGAGAGACCTCTCATCATGTGGTCTGGCACTTGCTTGTCGCGAAGGAAACGACTTCTCCACAAATGCACGACATGATCGAGCTGCAGGGAGTTTTTCTTGCCTCGTCTTCAAGCTTAAAGGTGTTTCTTCAGGTTCCATGAGCCTCTCGGCCCCACTTTGACTAAGAGCAACTACTTCACAGGTACTCTTCAAACAGAGCAAGACAGCTATTGAAACCAAAAGCGCCCGTTTGTTCAAAGCCAGGCAGAAGCTGTCGCTCGGTTTGGCGCAACGAGGCAAGGCTTGGTTCGTGCGAGGACACAGCTTGAGGACTGAGGTCGAGAATGTTACGCTGTTTGCCCGTCTTGGATGTCACCGTCTTACGAACAAAATTGAACAGACTTGTTTCTGCCAATATAACACCAATAATATAACACTAATAATGCATTTTTAGAGGTTTTTGAAATCTCCTGGGTTTAGGGTTTGAGTGAAAGCATTCCGTGGGTTGTAGCTCCGTGACGATTAGGGCTCGGGTTCTTTCAGGAGAACTGGGAGTCGTTGGGGCTACCTGCTTCCTTCAATGAATCCTTCGATCTTTTTCCCGAATGCATAGCGAAGGGTTCTCGTTTAACTCTGGGGGTCGGGGGGTAGAGCCTTGTTCGCGACCCGTTGTCTCAGCGTTCGCAACTGTTGTCAACCGTCCGCAACCGTCCGCCCCCGTCTGCGGTGGAGCGCTAAAGCGCTGCCATTGGTGGAAGCTTTTGGAGAGGGTTTAGCATGGAAGCGTGACAGGTTAGATTCGTGTGAAATAGCGAGGAATCGTGTGGAAACGTAAGATGTTGAAGTGTGGAGGAGGGGTTCACTGCGCAGGCGCAGCGTTTTATGAGATCCGTAGTTTGCTGCGTAGTCGCATTGGGATTAGCGTTTGGAGGGTGGTGTTTTGGGGTGTTGGATGCATGTGTCTGTGACATTGGGATTTGCGTTTCAGGGTGTTGCATCGAAGCTGTGTTTTCGTGACAAGTCATTAGCTGAATGGACGGGGGTGTGCTGCAAATTTGGTTGCAGCTCACATGATACGATACTGTCACTTTTCGTGGCAGGCGCAGTACTTTGTACGGGTTGTGCAGTAAGGAAGTGCAATTTTCGTGGCATGCACAGGGAATCTTGAGGTTGCGAGGTGTGGCGGAGGTGACATTCATGGCAGACGCAGTAGTTTGTGCGCCTTAGACGTGTGGACACGGAAAGTTTCGTGGCAGGCGCAGGGAATCGTGAGGTTGCGAGTTGTGGTGGAGGTGAATGTCGCTATGACATTGGGATTGGCGTGTGAGCGGGCTGGAATGGGGAAACTGCTTGTCAGGGCTGCTTGAGGCGTGTGCTCCGACGCGGCTTTTGGAGGAAGTCTCATAGAAAGTGCTCGTTTTGGAGACTTTGACTTGTGGGTTTTGGAGGAAGTCCTTTACGAAGTGCTTGTTTTGGAGACTTGACGCGCGATTTTTGGAGGAAGTCTTGTACGAAACGCTTGTTTTGTAGGCTCGACGCGTGACTTTTGGAGGAAGTCTCGGAGACTTGACGAGTGAATTTTGGAAGGTTTCGTGCGAAATGCTCGTTTTGGAGACTTGACGTGTGACGTCTCGTACGAAACGCTCGTTTTTGGAGACTTGAAGTGTGACGCTTGGAGGAAGTCTCGCGTGAAACGCTCGTTTTGCAGACTTCGAGGGTGAGTTTTTGAGGAAGTCTTGTGCGAAACGCTCGTTTTGGCAACTCAACAAGTGAATTTTGGGAGAAGTCTCGAACCAAGTGCTCGTTTTGCAGAATTGACTTGACGTGTGAATTTTGGCAGAAGATGGAAGAAGTCTCGCGCAAAGTGCTCGTTTTGGAGACGTGGTCCTACAAGAGTGTCCCTCCCACAAGAGTGTCCTACTAGAGTGTTTCGCAAGGGTGTCCCACAAGAGTGAGTGTCATACAAGGTGTCCCACAAGAGTGCAAAAGAGTGTGCCACAAAAGGAGACCTTGGAGGCTGCTAGGCTCCGAACGCAGGAAAGCTCACGCACTATTCATGTGGTTCCGAGATTTTCAGGGAAATTGAGACCAATTTATGAAGGGATTCTGAAGGATTCTGTTCCGGAAGTCTTTTTGACTCTTTAGATCTTTTTTTTTCGTTCCTTTTTCCGTTCCTCCTTTCTTTCTTTCCTTCTTTCTTTCTCAAAATGCTCAGAATACCTCTACTTCTTTAAACAGCCTTGCCTTTTCACTGCAGGCTATGTGGTCCTCAGCTTTGACCCAATCTCGCAGGTGCAGAAAGAGACACACACAGTTTGTGTCTCGTTCTGCAGTGAGCTTCTGCCAGGGAGAGCGTTTGCAGTATGGGCCGAAGGCCGTCACACTGGAGCGTTTGGCTTAGAACCGCTTCCAAGGAATTGCACACAAACTCTGGCCACAAATGCATGCTTTCTCAGTGCAGATTTCCTTTTCTGTGCCAACTTGAGCGTTAAAACTCCCAATGGCCACTGTAGCAGGAGCTTTACACTCCTTCGTTCAGTAGGGAGCATGCTAGTATACAATCCTCAATGTAATCATTGAGTCACTCACCCACTCGTATCAGCGGAAGGCACAAGGTGCTTGACACTACTCAGGTGCCGTGCTAGCAAGGAAGAGAAGGGCAGCGACTGGGGTGGTTGGGCCTCAGAGAGATATCAGTGGCCGTGAGGATCTTGTGCACCAGTAACATACTTTCAAGCAGACAGTAGATATACTGAGGATTTCGAATAGACTTTCGCTTTTGCTTGGGGCCCATCGTTTAGACGCTTCACCACACGTGCTTACTAGTGTGAGACCTCACAGTCCCGCGAAACATGCCCATTGTTGGCCATTGCCGTCGATCGTATTGGTTTGCGCTTTGGGATGGTGACAAACACGAAATAGTTGCCATACCTTTTTTCAATGCTATTTCACAAATATCGTGTTGTGTTTCTCATATTTATTGTATGCCATGGATGTTGCAAGGATCATTCACTGAGCACAAGACATTCTCGTGCTAAAGCCCGGTGCTGGGGCAGGTACATAGTACATACTGCTTGCATACTTTGTTTGTCTCAGTATCAGTATTGTTGCTTAGCTATTTCAAAGCCATTTGCAGAAATCACTGTCATCAAGGGCATGAAGCTCTGAATGCCGTGACTTTTCAAGGGGCTCAAGCGGGGGAATGACCAGCCGCGTAGCTCCATAGACTTCAAGTGACTTGCTTGCATACTCCTTGCATGCTCGTCTGGGCTGATAGCACTTCCCGGCAGTGATGGCTCCACAAGAAGTTCTTGCCAACAAAACGGTACTCGTAGGTTTTTGCAGCCTTTTGTCCAGCGAGTGCAGTTTCAAGAGAAGTCTTTGCAGTTCTTTTGCCAAGGTACTTCGTACTCTGACCAGTAGTTTACATGCGACTTGGTTCGGAATCACGAGCGCACTAATTGTCAGGTGTCTTGAGTTGTATAGTCCAAGGCGCCAGTCTTGACAGATCCCACGAGTGCTTTTAACACATCTGGAATTCAAACTCACACCACATTTTGTACACCAGGGGCTCCTGGCATCGCTACTAGGAGCAAGGACGCTACTAGGGCCTAGGGGCTCCTGGCCTTACTACTAGTAACAAGAAGCTACTAGGGGCTCCTGGCATCACTACTAGGAGCAAGGACGCTACTAGGTGGGGGTGGACGCTCAAGGACCCACACGTGTTTGAGCAGCAGCCTTGAATAGCCGAGGATAGACCTTCATATCTTGAAGCCTTTAGACGCCTTCCAGACGAAGAAAGGGGCCTTTTCGCTCATGCCGCTCGAATACAATCAACAGTCGCAATAGTTGGCAAAGGTGTGAAGCCTTACTCAGCCTTTCACATTTTCTTTGTCTTCTTTCGGACTTGTATACATGTGGAAGAGTCTGCAAGAATGCTTTCAAGCCTTCTGAGATTGACTTGTTGCTTTCAAACCTGCATGATGCCTGTGTAGAAGCGAAAGCAGGTTCGTCATCGTGGCGAGCGCTCTGCAAGCTGCTCAAGCGACATCACACCATCAGGCCAACGCTTGGGACGGACATGAAAGGCTCATCCGAAAATACATTGCTTCAGTTCGGCTCCGAAAGAAGTTCCACAGCCACTTTGGTCCTGCAGTAGTTGTACTAAAGCTGATTCGTCTCCCCAAACCGAAGTGACCTCGCTCTAAAGACTTCCATAGTGGCCCACAGTGGCTCTTCAATTAGCTTGTAAGGAGAAAAATGTCGCCAAGTGTATGTGTTTGAAAAGTAGTTCCAACTGTCAGAGCACAAGAAGACTTGGTGCAATATTTGCTTCCTCAAATTTGATGGCAAGGACTATGTCTCTCACATGGCCAGTATTTCGCGTGGCTGGGCCTTTATTTATCTGTGCCAGTTGCTCAAATAAAGCCTCTGTCTCTTGCTCAAAACAGGGACACTTTTCACTTTGTGTATGGAGGCAAGAAATACCGCACACAGCCAGCAAGCTAACAGGTGGCTTTGGGGGAAGTGGTTGAACCACAACAATCCCAGCACGTGATCTGAGCAGGTAGAAAGATGTGAGACTCCTCCTTAAAGGAGCGATGGCCTCCAACATCACTGCTTCTTTTTTGTTTTCTGATCCGTTGCGTCGGTTGCTTCAATCGTCGTTCCGAGCACAATGCAGTCCTGTCGTTAGCGCGAGTGAAATCAAGGCATGATGCGATCGGAGTCCAGACACGAAGTCCTTGATCCTGGAGAGGCACCGCGGCGCCTTTGGAGCGAAGCCCGGTGTGACAACGAAGCAACGTTGGGCTACCAATTTCCCAAACCAAGTCCACCAGGAGAACTCTCCTTCTGGTGCACAACCTTTTGTGCATGGTCTTCCTTCGCTTGTATTGGAAGAGCTTGAATTCCCATCGCAGGGTTCGCGAATGGTTGGTGCCTTGGGAGAGGTCGAGAACTTCTTAGAGTTGCTGAGCTGCAAGCAAGGCATCATGCTGACAGACACTAACCTCAAGAGGCATTGTGTGTAGTAGTTTTGGAAGCATTCGTTCTGACCTAGGCTCGAACATGTCCAGGCACTGGGAGGGTTCCGGCCGCTGACCTTTTTCAACCCTGGACTTTTGAACATGGAGCAGGGCACGCCCAAAAGTAAGACAGCTCAGAGTACATGAGCAATAGAATAGGATTTCACCGTGGTCAAGTCCAATGTTCAACTGCAATGCGAAGAGATGCTGCTTCTTCAAGGCCTAAATGTCATTTAGTTCTTTTTCAGACCAACACTCGCATGTGCTTGGGATGCTATCTTCTCCCTCCCTCCCTCCCCCCCTCTCTCTCTCTCTCTTGCTTGTTCTCTCCTTCCCATCGAAAGCGGATTTTGTGTGCACGCGAGGGGATCAACAAAGATGACAAGGACTGCGAGTGGGATGACTGGAGTGTCCGGAGCTTAGGTGGAAGTGATGACAAGCTGGCTCAACGGGGTCCTTCAGCCGGGCAACCAGTCCTTTTGCAACAACGCAAACACGTCGAAAGGAGCAGCTTAATTTAGAGAAGTTCCGAAGGGACTACAAATAGTCATCAACACACACGCACGAACATGTGGTGACAAAGTAGACCTTTTGCTTGTCCCACTGCTACTTTGGTACCAAGGATTGGAGCGTTTGCCAATTCACTTGCGGAGAAGGTGCGAACCAAATCAGCTATTCCGGATAATGGATTCGAGCAACCTCGTCCTGAAGTGCGTGACTCCTAGGCTTGAGTCGAGGAGCACTTCGAAACTGTTTACGATTTTGCCAGCTTTTGAAGAAAGTTTCTCCAGCACTCTACCAGATCCGTAAGTTTTTGCTTTGCCAGACAACTTTTGTTTCCGCTTGCTGCCGTTGTTCGCTGCTCTATATCCCTTTCACATCTCCAAGTCGCTGTTGTTCTCGAAGAATTCTTTTTCGAGGCATCTCGATGAGATACCGCAAGGTGCTCCACATGGCCCAAGGTTCAGGTGGGCATGACTGGACGGCAGGGTTTCATTATATATCATACCCTTTGTGTTCTCCACTGGGTCAACGAGACTAGGCCTGAGGCACAGGTCCTGTCGATTGTGGGTTCTGCTCAGACTTGAACAAGTCTGAAACTTTTGTCATTCAATTGAGGTCACCCCGTGTCATGTTACATGGTGCGTGTTTCCTCCAGGAAAAGCCTGTGGCAACAACAACAGGCCAGAAAATGGCTCCAGGTTCAGATGCGAGCAGCTGTCATGGTAGCATCCATTTCATTGCTTTTGCAGGAACATTACCACAATTGTTGAATTTTCAATCCCCCTTGCAAAAGACAGCATATCTCACTGCAAGAGCTAAATTCACCATCGTCAACTGCAGGGAAGAGCGAAATTGCACCAAAGCTGCATGTCCTGTGGACTGCAAGTGGAACGACTGGTCTGACTGGTGTAGACCTCAGTTTCTGTATAGTGTCTTGAGAGATGTACTTTTGTCTCTTTACTTGTTTTACTTCCCTTCCCATCATGAGATGGTTTGTTTTTGTGTCCTTTCGTTTGCTTTTGATTTGCATTGTTTTCATTTGTCCCAAGCAGGTTGAACTTGTTGCATGGACATGGGTAGCTGTTGCTCCTGTCTTCTCCAGAATTTTCTCCCTTGAATGCCTCTCTCCGCATTGACATTTGATGTTTGAAGCTGACGTTGGTGGTACTTTAAAGGAAGGACGATCCGATAGTCATGCGTGATGTTCCCTGGAGTCCTGGGAAATTCCAAGGACTGCGTGCTCAGCCACCTGTGGTAGTGCCTCGAGATACCAGCAACGAACCATGCAAGCTGCACAGCCTCTGGGTCTTCAAAGCAGTTTGTTGGTTTGGGCAGAAGCAAGCCAAAAGCTTCCAGGGTACATATTTTGCCGTGATGTGTGCAAAAGCAAGCAAATTTGCTGTCTGCTTAGGTTTGGTGGTCACAATTGCTCCGGATTACCTACGAAGTCTGAGGTGCCTTGTTCGGTGTGGTGATTTTGTTTAAGCCTATGTTTTGTGCATAGTATATTTGTATGCATATGCATTGGCGACTGGCGAGGCGTGTAATACATGATGTTTGGATTTATTCTGTCTATTAGGCACATGTTGTGAAGTTATTGACATGATGACAGGCCTCTAAAGTTTGTGCACACTAGACATGATGTTGGATCGAACAGCAACATTTCTCCAAGTTCAACTCACTGCTTTGCACTGCTCTGCTGCAGGACTGCAACTATGTTTTGTGTCCTGTTGACTGCGCCTTGGCTTGAAAGGCGATGGTAAGTTCTTGTTGCAGTAGCTTCTTGTACCAAAATAGGTTCAAGTTACATATATATATATATAGTTGGGGATGCTTGTTCATTGAGAAGGAGAAGCAAAGTCATCAGAGCAAATGTAGCTCCGCAGTCGTCATGTCATCCAATTCTTGGTTATGTGCGCAGCAGGTAATTTGTAAATGTACATGTACTTCTGGTGGTTGGCCTCTACTAGCGGTTACTGGCATTGTTTCTAGAGCAGCGTCTCAGGTGAGTGGAGTGACTGGAATGATTGGGGCGGTTGCTCTAAAAGCTGTGGTGGTGGTGGTGAGGCCGGGAAATAGAATGTAATGTACAGCAAGCTTTGTCAGAGGGCAGACGTTAACTCTTTGTGTGGGTCTACGTGTTCGAGCGTTGAAGGAGTCGCGCACACGCGAGATCAAGACACCCAAGAATTCAGCAGGCAGGTCATGCGAGGGCGCAACTTAGATGCACTGGCAATAGCCAATCATCCGTGGCACCACGAGCAGTAAGTAGTTTCTTTGGTGCAGCCTTGAGAATGGAAGCCGAGGAGCAAAACAGTACCAGGGAGTGTGGCTTTGACACCTGCCCTGTGGTACTTTGGCGCAGGTAAGAGCTTTCGGGTCTGGAATAGGGAAAATTGATAGGACATTTCGGCGTGCTTGTTTTGTTCGTGGTAGTCAAGTTGAGCACTATTGCTTGAGCATGCCAGTATTTTCGATTTTGAGAGATTCCAGACCAGATCTCTCTCTCTCTCTCAGTATATACCGTTTGTCGTTTGAGTGACATGTCATGAGGATTGTGCGGTGGCGGATTGGGGCGCCTGGGAGCTTTGTAGCGTCTCTTGCGGCACTGGAACCACCTCGCGGAAGCGCAGTGTTACGACAAATGCTGTACCCTGGCAGCAAAGGGATCAAAGTATAAAACGAGAATTCTTCAAGCTAAAACGTCCACAGTGGTGGCCCCATCGATGAGAGTCTGCAATTTTGATGTATCGCTGCTAGTCTTGTTCCGGGCCAACCGATCCCATATGCCTCTTGCAATCTCTTGGGTGGGAGAACTGAGTGCATTGATCTAACCCAATGTCAAGAGCTCAAGACCGTACAACACTGCTTGCCAGGCCTATGGTGGTGCTGAGTGCCCTGAAACCACAGAATCGCATTCTTGCAGCCCTGGGGCAGCGTGCGCCTTTGACAAACGACATTCTGGTACTGTAGCTTTTAAGTTCCAATCATCAGCAATCGTTCTGCAAACCTACAGAAGAGATTCCGCAATTCTTGGCCCTTGGTTATCCAATTTTGTGCTTTGGTCAGTGTTTGTTTTGGGAAGTCAAATCCAAACACCACATCCATCCAAACAACATTTGCTTTATCAAAGCAACATCACAGTCCATGATCACCAGGGTTTGGCGGCTGCAAGTAGGACACACAAGCGAACATCGTACATGATTTGTCTGATGCTGCACCTGCGCGCTACAGAGTATGAAAGAATATATAGATAGTCGTCATAAGGCATAAGTTTGTTTGCCAGATGCCAATTGTATTTATGACTAACCTTGTAGGAAGACACATACCATGAAATGCTAAAAGCACCCCTCACTTGCCCCCACAGAAATCCACGAGAAAGTCATGAGGGTTAGGCCATCTCTTCTTTTTGTCTGATTTGTTTGTGCAAAGTGCGAGACCAAGCACTGTGCTACCCAGTGGCTTGAATGTCAGCATTTCATGTTTTCATTCTTGTGGCAGACCTCCTTCCGGAGAATGGCCGGCTCACGGACATGATACCAGGTGTCATCAACTGCGTTTGGAGCGATTGGTCTGATTGGCAGTGTGCAAGCACCTGTGGGCAAAGTACAAAGAGCAGGGTCAGTGGCACGGCCACAAATGATATTGTCAGATGTTTTGTACACGATTCGATCTGATGTTTTGGAGCAGAGTTGCACTTGGGGAAGTCTTTCGGAGATCTATATATCCAAGATTTTCACAAACGGCAGGACTCATAAGGCTTGATTGAACACTATGACCAATTTCACTATGATTGATGATTCCTTGATGAATTGGAAGTGATTGTGTGCTCAAGAAGCCTGTTTGCTAAGGGACGGAGAAGGTGTCTGCCAACCATCTTGGAACAAACTGCACTGGTAAGGCTCTAGAGGAAGGAGATTGTAGCCCCTTGGTGATCGGAAAGTAAATGCAGATGAACAACTCAGCATGTTTGACTTGGATGCCGTCTTCGCCTCCTTTTCCGCTCAATGATCACTCAACCGAACAGAACATTCACATTGCAAGGCTTGGCTGCATGTCCGATGGATTGCACCTTATCAGAGTGGACGTCGTGGACCGACTGCAGCGTCTCCTGTGGACCAGGCCATGACACGAATGCTGTTCTTTTTTCCTCTCCTCTCTCTCACATTCATTTTTTGGTGTAGTAACAAGAAGCTAGTAGGAACAAGTGCCTTACTAGTAGTAACAGGTGCCTTACTAGTAGTAACAAGAAGCTATGCGCCCCACTCTCTCGCCTTGCTCGACGGGGAGGTGTAGCAGAAAGGTCGCGATCCATCGCCAGCATAGCTTTGAATGGCGGCCATGAATGCAATCCAAAGGACCGATATGACAATTTTGTCTAAACACTGTGAAGTTGAGATGAAAAAAGCATGTGAAGGACCTTCTTTTCGAGAAGAAGTCTCCTGGCTGATCAAACTTGAAAGTGCAGCTTCTAGGGTTTCTTTGAGCCTCTGACACGAGTGGCCAAGCAGAGAACACAATCACAGTTGTTGGGTGAAGTCCGTGTTCAAGTGGGCACTGACATGCTGCGGACTTTGCAGTAACAATCTAGCACCTATAGTGCACCACTAGCAGCTCATGCACTTGTGATACTCCTAAAATGAAACAAGTTCATGTGGGCAGCAGAGGCTGCCTGTCGCGCAAACAGACACCCACACACTGGCCGAGCTTCATTTAGAGAGACAGAGAAATACACATGCCCAGATATGGGTCCACATGTCACGTATCAGGACCTGATGCTTTCACAGTAAACTCAGCATCAGTGCATGACAGTTCGAGTTTACACAGATTGTGTAATTATATAAATACATAAAGCAATAAGGAAGTCTAGAAGTCCAGCAAGCAAGAAGGCGACCAGCCCATCCCTTCACTTCATCGGACCTTTTTTGCTTGATGAAGCATGCTGTTTGCGAATGGTTTCCAGTTGGGATAGACACCCTGACCACAGAGAGGCACTTCTTTCATTGCTTCTCTTGGCATCTGAAAACGCACCTGACCGTGCTGTAGGTTCCTGAACAACCCTTAAGCCTTAAGCTGTTGCACCAACTTGATCACGCTGTAAACTCACATGTCCCAGCATTCAAACAAGTTGAATTATTCAGTGTCTTGTGCACTAACTAAAGGAAGACATGTGTAGGGGGTCAGCACTCTGCAAGCTGAACCAGGGGAACTGTGAAGGAAAGAAGAACCAATCGGATGGTCAATGAATGTGAATGGTGTTGGTATATAACTGCCATCGTGAAACTTGGAATTTATCATCCCAAATCTGATCCTTGATCCTTGGCAACAAAATATCCTTCGACAAAACATTGTGCACACAGTTGGTGCTGCTGGCACCTTCAGAAACAGTTTGTGGCCGACACATTTTTCACAGCCAGGTTTGTGTATATAGACGAAGCGTACAAGCAACATGAATACCATACAATGTTAATACTTTTTTTGCCAGTACACGATATGAAGACAACATAGAAACACGCCGCAGTGTTTTGGTTGTTGGTGGATTCAACTGTTTCAACCCCCGTGAAGTCTTAAGGAGCTCAAACCGATATCGCTTGTTTTGCGGTATCTTCGCCAGTTCTTGGCCATGCAGCGATTTGGAATGCTCCCTCAGGTATTGCAGCCTTCCTTCTTGTGCAATAGATTGCCAGTGGGTGGACTGGAGTGTGAGGGTCCCAGCCTGTTCTTGGATCCTGTGAAGATGCACCAGACATTCTGTTTGACATGAATCAGTTGGCCGTGACACGATGTTCGATTCGACCACAAGCAGATCATGCCACAAGTTGCAGTCTTTCAACAACGGGTGTATAGCATCACACCTCATCTTGAAGCCAACTTGAGGAGTGGTCAGACTGCTCGGCCACCTGTGGGGGAGAGAGCACCCGGAGCCGCTTTGTGGGGACGCCTAAGCTTTGAGGCACTTGCCAGGATATGCTTTGAGGCACTTGTCACTGGGTTGGAGAATGTTTGAAGGATTAATGCCATGGCTGTGCTTGGTTTGCCCACCGAGGTGAAGGTTCCTGCTTCGTACGGTGGGAAGGAGGGCTCCCGACACAGAACAAGCAGTACAGCTGGATTCACACCAGCCCAGTTTCTTGTCTTGGCTTCTTGAGCCTAATGTGAGCATTTCAGTTGGCAAACCTTCGGCAGTCTGACCTGGCTCGCAGGAATGCACTGGTGACGTCTCGCAAGCACGGGACTGCGAGCCAGCAACTCCCCCAAATTTGAGAGGATTTGTTGTTGCTGTGGGTTCTCAAAATGGGCCGCAAGGGCAGAGAGCAATTAGAGGCTCAGCCCATGAAGCAGTGGAGTGTGATGACAATGTATAAACTGTAATGGCCATGTGATGTGCAGTGTTTGGAACTTGATTGGTTGTCCAGGTTCTATGTCCTGTGGATTGTATGTGTTGAGCTCAGAGACTGCAACCCAGTACTTTCTGCAGGAAAGGAGCGCTGTCTGCATGCTGTTTGAGTTGAACTCGATATAGTTTTGGTCAGGATCTCTAGTTTGTGAGTAGCACGGATAGAATCCAAGGTTCACAGACTGGTCTGCTTGGCAGAGTTGCAGTGTGAGCTGTGGCACAGGCATCGAGGGAAGCGATGTGGTCGATCTGTTCTAAACAACTTGTTTGAGCACAGAGATTCACAAGTCGAGTTGGAAATGACAAGGATGTCTTTTAGAAACTTCTAGGACCTGTGCCGCAGGGCCCCTCTGAGTTTTGGCTGAGGCTCTCAGAAGCGCGAGAGAAGTGTGCAACTAGAGGCCAACAATGGAGGCACACCATGCTCAGGCTGGGCGGTCGCCGATCTGGGGCTGGCGGCCTGCTAAAGTCATTGCTGCAAAGCTATGTCCTCTCCGCTCTGCTTGGCATTGCGGGAAAGTTGTTCAAGATATGACTTTAGAGCCTGTAGAGTCGTATTACTGCAAGTATTCAAGCACATTCAAATGACTTGCACATCGAACAGCTCCGACCGGAAGTATTTTTTTCCAAGTGTTTTGATTTTTCAGGGCACTTGACATCCTCTTCACCCTGATTTTTTCAGGCGATTACTTTGAAACTCAGCAATGTACTGAAAAGACCTGCCCAGTGGATTGCGCCTTCGAGGCGGCTTTGCAGTCATTCATTGTGAGAGCATGATTATTGATACATCAACATGAAACGGCTCTACCTTTGGGGAACTTAGCTTTCAGGGCGGTAAGCGGCAAAAGAAGCTGTGCAACAGGCTTTTTGTATTTGACAAGGTGTTGTGAAAGCTTTCGGGGGCTTTGAGAAATCATTTTATGGACAACAGCACCGGGAGCATGCCTTCGTGTTTCTCCACTCAAGTATCCTTTCGGCACACTTTTGATCCCTCTCAGCAAGGATTGGGGAGAATGGGAGCCATGCACTTCTTCCTGCGGTGCTGGCCACTAGTCTTGACGGTTGACTTGCTTGTGCAGATGTGTGAAACTGAAGCTTTGAAGACCCTATCAGTGAATCCACTGTCTAGTGTCTGAAACAGACATCAACAAGCAGCCACACAATTATGTCAACTTCTCAGAGCTTGATTAACCAGCAACTTTTCATGTGGAGGGCACAGACTCAGTCAAGAACATGTCGGAGTGGCTAAGAAATCCAGATTTACTGAAGCAAGGCGTACACAAACGCTATCGTGGCAAGATTGATGCGCAGTATGGCGGTGCTGCAGCTAGGCTGAGAAAAACTGTTGGTTTCTTTGCGTAGGGACCAGGGGTTTGAAGTTGGAACAAAGCGCAACCATAACGGGTGGACTTGTGCAACTGGCCAAGTGGCCAGGCACTATGTCGCTACATTAGTATTGGATTTTGCAGTTGGCGGGATGTTCTTTTGGATATCGCCAGGAGGACATCAAAAGTAGGTGGAGGCCATCGCTATTAGGTGGAGGCCATTGCTATTAGATGATCAAAGCCACACCACAGATCTGCACCCCAAGGACTGTGTGGGGAACCTCACCGACGTGATGCAGTGCCCAACGACTCTTGGCCCAGCTTCAGGGATTTTGCGAGGCCCTGCAGGTACGCATAGGCGACGCTAAGTACTGAAAGAGGCATGACTCTGACAACTTGATCTATCACGTGAGTGGCTTGAAACAGAGAGTCTTGATTCCTACAGCGGGATGCTTCCTTGCGTGGCCATTGTGGAATTCTCACGTTCGGCTGTTTCGGAATTCCAAGGCTGCCCGATTGCCCCGTGGATTGTCTTTGGGAGGCCTGAGACGATTAGGTGTTTTATGCATGTTTTCATTAGGTGTTAGACGAAAAGGCTCGGATCCTCCGCCAAAATCTAAAGGTTCAGGCAGCTCAGGTGTTCACAGAGAGGGAGAGTGAGGGAGAGTGAAGCAGATACATGGAAAGAGAAAAGAGACGAGCTTTGTGTTTGCTCCTGCTGCTCACCAGGACTGGACTGCATGGAGCGATTGCTCTGTGAGCTGCGGCATTGGTGCTCTCAGTAGGTCCCTCCCCGTTTTGTGGTCGTGCCAGCGCTTGGGCAATTTCTTCAACTCGATTCTTCTCCTTGGCTTCAAGAGTTCATAAGTTAACAGTTTCCAGGGGACTTGGAGGCGCTGAGCTTCAGGATGGGTTAAGAAATATTGAATCAGCGAAATCTGTAGCACCGAATCCTGAAATTGCAGCGGAAGGCGGAAGACACTTCAAAAACTCTCACATTCTCGACTCGAAGCTGGCTAGGCTGCGCAAGCGTGCTCACTATGAAGCACATGGTGGACATGTTTGCTACGGGACTGAGGAGCTCGTTCGTTGACTTCAGAAAGTGTTGAGCAAAGGTTTGCTTGGCTGTAGCTATGCATCAGCTTAGCAGGACGATGTGGCGGTTTGTGAACTGAGCCCATGTCCCTTGGACTGTTTCTTGGAGGAGTGATGAAGGGGTTTGCAGTTGTTTTCAGTTGCGAACTGAAGCGACGGACCGCCTAGTGATGCTGCTTGAGTGATTCGTGAGCTTATGAAATGGCCAGATGTGCATTGGGACCCTGTTTGACTGTGTTGGAGATGCTTCTTTTCGTAGATGACATACGCGCGACAGCAGTCTTATGCAGGATTGGGCGCCATGGTCAGACTGCCCCTTGCCAAAAAAATGCGCATACCATTTACTCTACTACTGGTATGCTTTTGTGCTTATTCATATGCGGCCCCTGTGAACTACGTGTCATCGAATCTTGTGATGATTCTTTTTCCCCGAGTCATTCGCCACAGAGGTTCTTCTTTTGGAATCAATCGAATCATCGATCCTAATCCAATCTATTCCTCCGAGGCACAACCAGCTGTGGAAATGGCACGCACGTTCGTAGCCGCTCCCTGACCTTTGCCGCCTATGGTGGCAAGGAGAGATGGAGGGTCTGAAAAGAGTGTGACGGGCCAATAAATGCAATTCTTAAAGCACCCATCACCTATTGCGGAAGCTTTCATGATTTTTCAAGGATGTTTCAAGCTGTCAGAATTGGACAGTTTTGCTGTCACTTTGCAAAACTGTCTTGTGGCCTGTCGCCTTTTGCTTTCATTCGTGAGGACTGTGTTGACCCGCAACTGCAAGACGCAAAATCCTGTGAAATTGCTCCGTGTCCGGTACTGGTCTCAGGGGATGCATCTCCAACGTCTCACAAGAACAAATCGAATTGTCAAAGTAGTAGTGGTCTGAAGTCCGACAGGTCACCAGGGGAAGAACAGGTTTTGTTTTGCCCCGACTCCGACGCATGCCAATCTTGTTCAAGGTGCACTGTGAGTTGGGTGATTGGTCGCTTTGGACACTTTGTTCGAAGTCTTGTGGAGGCTGGGTTTCTCCAGATGACGAAGATTGTGTTACTGGTGTTTACACAATGCTGTTTTAGAAAGTTCCTATTCAGGCAGCATGCAAGATGTTTGCAACCTGGGGGCAAGGGAATGTATTTTCGTAGAAACAAGAAACAGTTCATTTGGCTGCGCACACCAGCGGCTGACGCAGATGCTTTTCAACAACAAAGTCACACTCATTTCTCATCTCAATTGATTCGTCCTTGCTACTAGTAGTAATGGCCTCCAACCTACTAGCGATGGCCTCCAACCTAGTAGCGATGGCCTCCAGCCCAATAGCGATGGTCCTCCAACCAAGTAGCTTCTTGCTACAGCTTGGAAATGAAGCGAGCACAGGGGGCCTGTCGAGTCGCTCACGGACGGAAAAGATTGCTGCAATGTATGGAGGCAAGGAATGAACAAGTGCAGGCTATGTTTGGCAGTGTCAATACCAACATTTGATTTGTAGGTGAGGGATCTACAATTTGCAACGCAGCTACTCTCCTTGCAGCAAATAGTCACATAGTCCTTAACAGGAGGGATTGGGAAACGAAGGCATCCTCTGCTGCATGTACACGATGCCGGAGTATCTAAAGTTAGCATGTTTCTGTTTGAGCCTTTTGTTTTTGTGGAGCGGATCATGCATCCAGACTTGGGCGACTGCTGTCAGGCAACCTTTGCACAGGATCCACCTCGCAGGATCAGGTTGGCTCCGTCACTCCTGTGTTGAAAAAAATAGACTCGAAGCGGAACAGCGGAACCTTGTTTTTCAAGTCATCAGATCTACTTGTACCAGGTGCTGCTCTATGCCATTTGCTTTGGTTGGATGTTGGCCATTTATCAGTGTAGGGCTGATCACAGTGGCTTTGGCTACAATGCATTCTTGATTCGTTGGTCTTGCTTCCAGGCTTGCAACGCCAACCCATGTCCGGTCGATTGCCCATGGGCTGATTGGACAGACTTTGATGCCTGCACAACAACCTGTGGGGGAGGCACGATTCCTGGATGTGATTTGAGCCACACCATTTGCTTCAAAGGAATGCCATCAACAAGATCAAGCGCAGGAAAAGCATTTCTTTCAGCAGGCTAAGCCTGCTACTACTGTACATAAAGAAGTGACTGTCAAGCAGACAGAACTCACAGCTTATACGTCGCTGAACAATTTTTAACTGGACATATATATATATATATAAGACGTCATATTTGTATTTCACAACAATATCGGACTGATATCAGAAGTGAAGAGGAAGAAATGGGTATCACCGATTAAGCTTGTCGAATTGACGTTGACAGGAACGAAGAAGAGAAGCCGTGTTGTTTGGGTGGCACCAGCACATGGTGGCGCGGAATGTGATGGATCGACAGTCAATCAGGATGGGAGCAAAATATGATTCTGTCACAGCCAGCTCTGTGACCACCGGGCATAAAGCAGATCTGAACAGATCGACCTATCACAAGAAACACGAGATAAGCTTGAGGCTTCTTCTCCTCCTTTCTGCGTGTGTTGGTTCCATAGATTCCTGAAGTGGCTGCTCAACAGGAGGTGTGCAATGATGCGCCCTGCCCTGTAGATTGCCGCTTTAGTGACTGGAGTGCCTTTACAACCTGCAGTCAGGCTGGCGTGCTGCAGTATCATGATGATGTCTTTTGCTTTTTCGCCGAAAGACTAGTTGAAGACTAATTCTCTTGAACGCCAGCTGCAAACTTTCTAATTTCTTAATTCTTTTGTTTCTGACCATACTACCCTGTCAGACCTGCAATGGTGGCATGAGCTCCCGCAGCCGGTCTGTGGCAACTTGCAAGAGATACATAACTTTGATTCTGATTATATATATATATATATAATTATGTCGATGCCAAGATCCAAAGAGCATCAAAGTGTTTTGCAAGTTGGTACTGTCGAAGTGACTTGTTTCCCCTGTTCTTTCAAGAATCTATTCCCGCACTGCAAGGTGACACCATCGTCCAATGGTGGACTGCCATGTGTGGGTGACAAGAATGAAGATAAGTCCTGCAACACGCTGCACGGCTCACATTGGGATCAGTTGACTAGCACTCCGCCTTGCTATATGGCTGTGGGTCAAATCCTAGCCCCAACAGCATGTAGCTTAACCGGTACTGTGGTTTTGACCCACAGCCATACAACTCTGCTCAACAGGCTTTTAACTTTTAACTCCAGTTGAAATGCAGCTGAGACATTGCCAATTTGTTTCAGCAAGTTGGACTCAACATTTGCCCAAGGCAAGCCTGTCCAGTTGACTGTCAATGGGATGAGTAGCTTGGAGATGCACGATATTTACACCAAGTCAATGTCTTGTAATGACCAAGAGCTGATTAGTTAGTCCATTTTTTCCAGGGTGGGCCAAGAGTAGGGATTATAAGATGGGATGACTGCTCTTGTGTTCTCAGATGGAGCCCTTGGACAACCTGCTCATTGACCTGCCATGGTGGTATTACGACGCGACAGCGCCGCTCGGACAGATGGGAGTTGAATGTTATTGTGTGGGGGATCAATTGGAGATCCATTGGATTCTCAAAGCGTTGAGCAGTTTGGCTGGACAGATTGAAACGAGGCCATTCTAAGATGCACTTGAAAGAACAAGAGATCTAAGAACTTTGCATAGTTTTGAAGTAGTGCCAAGAAGTGGATGGATCAAAGAAGTTGAACACCTCTTGCCTTGAGGAAATATATTGGCTCCAGCAAGTGATGGAGGTGCTGAGTGCACCGGCGAGTCTTTGCAGGAATCTGCCTGTGGTCAGGTCCAATGTTGGAAGCCCAGTGAACCCACCCTTAGAAGTTTTAATTCTATCTATATATATATATATTTATTGTTTCTGATAGCAAACATTGCTCCTAGTAGTACGGCCAGGAGCCCCTAGTAGCGTCTTTGCTCCTAGTAGCGATGCCAGGAGCCCCTAGTAGCTTCTCATGCTTTCAGACACTGAGATTGATCCCAGGTCCGGTGGACTGTGTGGTGACAAACTGGTCTTCTTGGTCGGGATGCTCCGCAAGCTGCGGTGGAGGCATAAATGTAAGGCTTGGAAGACTTCTGAAAACTGCTTCTCACAGGTGTGCATCTTCCAATTGGGAATTCAGTCAATGTCATATTATTACTATTTGACAGCAAATCCGCGGCCTGCGGTCTCTGGTCTAATTTGCCTACAGGTTCCGCATCGTCCACGTTGAATCTGCATCTCGCTTGCAAGGGATGTTGGACTGTAGTTTCAGGTGTTTCCTTTCCAACATAGGGATTTTGAAAGACATCCACGACCTCGGGAAACTGACACAGAATCATATAACAACTTCAGAGAGATCCTTCCCCATGGAAGCATTCTGCAAGACCAGTGCTCCCAAGGTGCAAGGACATCTGCCGTTTATTTTTTTGAAAGCTTGCCTGGGTAAACAATCAACTGCCCACAACTCACACTGGCACGAGGCCTTTGGTGGCGTGGCATGTATCTCGGCAGCACCGTTGTAGGAACTAGACCAGGAGATGGGAGCATTCACGACAGGAGATCAAAGGCTGGAATGGATGCACCAAGGACCTTATGCCAGATTACTTTCTATTAGGTTGGAGGCCATCGCTATTAGGTTGTTGAGGGCCATTGCTATTAGCGTGCAGGCCATTGCTACATTGCTATTAGAAACAAAACAAACAAACAACACAGTGCTCTTCCTGGGTTCTCTTCTCTCTGTCTTGCCACTTCTTTGGGACCGCCAAGGCCCATCTGACCTCACGGAGACTCTGGACTGTTCAGAAGTTTGTTGCTCAGTGCGGACAGTGCAGATCAGATCGATACCGATGCCACTCTGGTTGTCTAGAATGAACGCATCTATCATATAGTAGAGGCGGCAAGGACAAAGGACAGTATTTGTGCTTTGGCACAATCCATTTGCTCAGAGGCAAACTCTAGGCGGCTTTCCGCAATTCATGGTTGCTTTCCTTTGACAATCGCAGCGAACCGTTAATGTTTGACAATAGGGTCAATTCGGATATTCATTGTTCAAAACTGTATGCCTCAGGAGCCGTGTCCAGTGGACTGCAAGTTGGGTGAGTGGAGGTGGAGACGCCGCTTTCCAGTTGAGACAACATGATGGCTTCTTCCTTCAATCACAGACCTGCCAGGGACTGGGAAGCATGCTCTACTTCATGCGGTTCTGGCAAGCGTGTGCGTACGAGGCATGAGTACTGGCATGGAGCGACAGGCGAGAATGCTGTGAAGTCCGCAGGTTGCGTGAGAACGAGCGCAATGGCGGGCTTCCATGCAAGGAGGCCAGAACATGAGCACCATGATGGATGCGCGATGTCGTTTGTTGCCGTTATTTCTTCCTTAGACTTTTTGATTGAAATGCTGAATCCGATTCACCTCGAACTTTGTCATGCTGTCGATTTTGTTGATGGCAAGACACAAACAGTCCAGTCTAAGTTGTGAATAGTTTGCTTGGATTTCGTGACGCCACAGTCGCTGGTCAAAGAGGAAGATTGCTACGTTGTGGCTTGCCTGCATTCATTGCGATCCTCCGTCAAACATGGCCCCAATGGTGTTTGCTAAACGTTGCCTGAGCGGAGAGATTCTCAGCAAGTGGATCTCCCAAGCAAAGCGTCTTTTTGAGCCAAGGACCATCCGATCTGTAGATCAGAAGCATCCGATCGCACCCCGACATTCTTTGAGCCAAGGTGCCATCATCCCATTGCCCTCAGATGGCCGCCGCCGTTGTGACTGCATCTGGCGGGGCCAGCGCCGCTACAGCGAGCGCCACCGCCACGGCCAGTGCGGCTAGCGTGGCGGCAGCGAGTGCCACCAGTGCTGCCGCCAAGAGCGCTGCAGTTGAGGTGGCTGAGGCTCTCAAGGGGACGGTGTCCCCAGAGATCGCAGAGAAGGTGGGACAACATGGGACACGGATTCGACGTGACATGAGCTGACACGACTTGGAAGAGACATGAAGGGGAGGTCTAGTAGTGAACATAGAGGGTCTGGGATTGCTTTAGCTTTTGTGTTTTCACTTTCGTGTTTTGAAACAGTCTCTTTCTGGACAGGCAGCACATCTTGCAGCCACGGGAGATTCTGGTGCTCTCCGAAAATACCTTGAGCAGGCGCTGGGGTGGCCTCCAAAAGGCTTTCAGCGGTTCCAAAAAGACCTGTGGTACAGACGAGGATAGTTCGGAAGGTTCCTCAGGTTCTGGCTTCTGGAAGAATGTCAAAGATGGAGAGAGGCAGAGATGTATTCAGTGGGAGTTCCGGCACAGAAGCACGTGGTATAGTTGTGTAGCTCAGTAACAACGACCGCAAACACAAGAACATGGAACATCGCTGCCACAATGGAAAGCAAGGTTTCTTTTCTTGTCCAAAAGGCTAGAATTGGCCACACAATGCACACCCTCTCTGTAAAAGGTTCTAGTTTAGAAGTCAAAAGCTCAAACACCTCGCCTCCGCTTCCCCTCCATGTCGCTCGCAAGTCGCGCCGCTGGCGGTCACTGTGTCCCTCTTTGAGTGCTTGGAAGCGTCTGCGCATTCTGGAAACAACAAATGCACACTATACACCACATACAGCTTGCTCCAGATCATTTTGCAAACTCGAGCGGAGTCAACTGCAAGAAGGCAGACAAAATATAGGTATGAGAACTATGAGTTCTATATAGAACTTGCTTCACTGCAATCTCATTGTGTGTATGCGCTGCACCTGCGCATTTGCCACCTTACTTGGGGAGATGTGCCGGACAAAGGAAGAAGGCTGTTCTTTTCAGGGCAACAGGTGTTGGCAGTGGGCAACAGACAAGCTGGCAGGCAGACATCGACTCAACGGTTTTGCAAGGCCCGGATACGAAGGACATGGAAGGTTGGTGGCAGAAAAAGACATGGTTAGTCCAGTCAATGCCAAACTGAAGGTGCTGGAACTGCCATACAAATCAGCTCCGTTTTCAGATGTGACAGAAGCTGGCTGTAGTGAAGCTGCAGCTTTGTCAGCAGGCGTTCTTGGCAACCTTTCCAAGGCTGAGGTGCCCTTTGATGCGTATGTAGAAAGCACATTCAGTGATCAGTGAAATCTTGAACGCCTTGTTTCGAAGAAGCGATTTTTCACTGCGAGGATGCCGCTGACAGGGCAGCTGAAGCTGCCCAGGCGGCCCAGAGCGCGACCGGTGCCCAGGTGGTAGAGCCCGTGGCGCCGGTCATTCCCAAGGAAGTGGTCCAAGAGGTGGGACACCGAGAAGGAAGGAAATCTGATTCCGACGTAATGGCCATATTAATATCGGCAAAGTGGAGGATAAATATGGAGAAACTAGATCCTGGATGGTTTGTTCGGAATTGGGCTTTTGTGACTTTTTCCGGAATGAAGAGGACATCCTACGTATGAGGGTGGTTACTTCCACTTTTTCTGTTTCTAGCTGGTGCGATTCCTCTCAGAAACATCCTTATGAACTTATGAGTTATGTTATTTCCCAAAAGTCAGTTTCTGGAACAAGTTTATCAAGCGACCATGTCAGTTTCTGAAACGGGTGGGCCCAAACTGCTTTGGACCTTGCTGTGGTTCAAATCATTGTAGTCGAGACACCCACCAATGGGTTTGTGCCTTGACTAAAACAAGCCAAGATGCGCGATGGGCGATGGGACAGGTCGCACGTCTTGCAGCTTCTGGCGATGCGGAGGCGGTGAGAAGATATCTTGCAGAGGCACTTGGAGCTCCAGAGCGAGCTGGGAAGTAGTAGTGCAAATCGCTGGGTTTCTCAATTCCGGCTTTGCTTTCTTCCATTTCATTTATTTAAGGGCTGCCGCCCCTGCCGCCGACCCCGGATTCTCAGGTCCGGCTTTTCCTCCACTGGTTGGCATTGCGAGGGTTTTTTCGAACAGGGGTTTCAGTCGTCCTTTTAAAGGTTGCTCTTCTGGAATCGTCGTTTCTTTCCGGTGTCGAGGTCGGTGCCCGTGCGGAGCGTTTCATTGCCTGCTCTCTGGATTGTTTGCTAGCATTTTCCACCACTAACCAGCCTCCCAAAAAGCATCTGA
>CAXAMN010019890.1:860611-889328 GCA_963970005.1 Durusdinium trenchii
TTTTTGTTCCTGCCTCTCGCGTTCTCTTCTCTTCCCGCTGTCCTACCTTTCGTGTCTCCCTCCTCTCAAGTTCCCTGGCGCGCTCCCCCTTGCGTCGGCCGGGGTCGGCGGATTCATTTCTGGTCAGAATCTCTGTTGTTGTTGTTGCTGCTTGGTTGGACCCTAATCGCCCAGCGTATATATATATATACACAGTAAGTCAGTAAGTGCTCTCATTTTATTCCTGGGCAGTTTTTGACGTGCAGGTGAAAGTGGACCCAGCCCAGTTGCAGAGCCGTCAAGCCTGGGATCATTCCTTGGGCAAGATTCCCAATGCTTTACAGAGCATGCAAGAATATGCTAAGGCACAGGCAGATTGCAACTCCATACAGGATACACTTCAAGTTGCACAGCCCGGGATTCTCTATAGATCTCTATAGACTATAGATTCAAATCGCTTGGTGCCAAGGTGGTTTCACCAATCTGAGCACCAGCGAGGTGTGGCTCAATCGGTTCTTGCATCAAATTCCGACCTCCTCAGCATCGTTTGAATGCTAAAAACCATGAAGGCATGTGCAAGACTGTCTGGAAGTGTGGCTTTCACACACAGCTTATATGCTTCTGCTTGCAAGCTCCCTATATTTGCAGGGGCCAGATAGATTCCAGTGCGTGGGATACCACAAAGCTGACTGAGTAGCCAGGTCATTGAGAGAGCAATGGCTAACCTGACAGCTGCTTGGCTGCAGGGAACAGCCTTAGTGCGAGTGTTAACAGAGACCCTTCATTCATAAGCACTATCGGAGCAACACGGCCGTAGAATGCTTTTTTAGTTTTCCTTGAACTTTCGCCTTGAATTGGTAACTTTTCCTCAGATTGAACACTGTGCTGGGTGGGCTCACAGTTTTGGCACATTCATTCTTGTCACCAGGTTACAACGCCAAAGCCACTCAAAGGCGCTTGGGAATCTTCTGACAGGTGGATGCAAGATTCAACCACAGAACAGATGCGAGTCTGATGGCTTGAGAAGGTTGAGGGTGTCGTGTCATTTCAAGCATCCTGACATGAACCCGTTCCTGTCCATGTTCCTGGCGCCTAGAGCTCTGTGCTAAGTATGACCAGACTGTTCCCGAAGATCATCAGGTTTCTCCCTACAACGCGAGTTCCGGACCTGTTAAGCCAAGAGTCGACCTTGGACATTGGCAAAGAGAAGTCCTTATATAGGCTCTTGCATGGCAGATGGAGGTCCCTTCTGATAAACTGCATTTGTTTTTTCCTTTCCTCCATTCAGTGACGCAGGTAGCACTGGTCCCATCGAGGCCTTGCCTGTTTTGTTTTGCGGCAATTGGGCTTGGAATTGACAGCTTCCGGAGTGTCTAAGAGCATGTTTACCAAAAAGGAAATGACTGGAATGTCAGTAGTGCCATACTCTCGAATCACCTGGAATCGCTCTCCCTGGTCTCTGGCTTTTTCTTGTATGGCGGAGATAGTGGCTCCTTGCAGCACACACTGGCAGGTGTTGCGACTTGAAGGCCGGGCCAGCAGGGTCCCAGATTGGGCAGGTCTTACCGATGAGCGTTCTTGCTCCTAGTAGCGATGCCCTTTGCTCCTAGTAGCTTCTTGCTCCTAGTAGTCAGGCCAGGAGCCCCTAGTAGTGTCCTTGCTCCTAGTAATGAGTAGTAATGATATACTGTAGTTGACAGGTTGTTTTGCACCCGCCAAGATTACAGTGTCCTTTCGGGATGTGGCACTCTCTGCCAGGCAACTTGTACCTGTACACGCCCGACGCCGAAGATTTTGTATCAAATCCAGCTGCAAAAGAAGGACTGCAGCTTCTAATCGTGCCTTGGCTTCATTGGATTGTAGGATTTTCAAAGGGCACCAAAGGGATAGAGCCAGATAGAGGCTATAGAGCGTGCCCATTGGTACGGTGCTCAGGGCCTGAGGTTCTCCAAAGAGTCTGAACAGCGTGACATTGGACGAATCCGCCTGAACTGAGGCTGGCAAGGCACAACTTGAGACCAAGAATGTGGAGGCCACGGAGCAGCCAGCGGATGGCAACGGGCTGCGTGTTCATTTATTTTTAAAGCTCCGCTAAAACAGGAGGTGTCACTTGGGTGTTTGCACACCGGTCTTTGGTAAATGTTGTTCTTCCCCAGTGAAGTAGCTGAAAGTCAAGCACAACTTTAGGCATTGAGATCGCTGGCCTGACAGGGGCAGAATGTCTTGGATTTTCAAGACATTTGTAGTTCAGGGGCAGAACTGATATGACTGAGATGGGGTGCGGTACATAAGACACAACCCTATTGCCCACAGTGCGGGAAGTAAAGACGAAGCTGGCGGCAGTTCCAAGTGAGCCTGAAGTCAACAAATAATAGCCTTGTATATATTGTGAAAGGCGGGGAAGGGCTCGGTAAGTGTTCAAAAATGAGAGGTTGATGAGTCAAGACCTAAACCGTTGTGAAGATGATGTCCTTGCCAAACCGCACGGCTGAGAGCGCCGCTGAGGTAGCACTTTCGATCCCCAAGCGAATGGATGAATCAGAATGGCAGAAGAAAGCCAAAGGCGGCGCTCAGAGAGGGTTCATCACCAAGACAAGAACTCAGTTGAAGTTGTGTTTTTTGGCTTGCGGAAGAGCTTGTGAAGACAGTTGCGTGTAGTTGGGTCTCAGCCTTTTCCCATCAACAGACACGTTTCGTTCACCGTTTCAGCAGTTTGTGGTGTGCCGTGAGTCTTTTTGAATCTAAGTATGTGGCCGAAGGAGCTTCATAGCAAGATGCGCGTGAAAACTGATGAAAAGCCGCCCCTGCCAAGTTGACCAGGTAATGTCCGTGCAGCATACAAGATCCATGTCTACTCCGAAACGGGCGACGCAGCTGCTGGTGATGTCGCCGCTTGACTGGAAGGGCTGAATGATTTTCAAGCTGACACCCATGAAATCATAAATCATGTAGGCAAGGACTATCCTTTCATTACATGTATTTGCTTAAGAGTCTTACCGTCTTACCTTTGTGATTGGGACGGCAGACCAAGGTCATGCAGCGTCTCAAGCAAGTGGACAGGGTTTGAGTTTTCGTGCTCGAAGCAAGAACGTCTGCGCAGCTGGAGTGTACAGACTGTATTTTTATTCCAAAAACTATTGAGGTGTTGAGAAATCTCCTGGAACACTAAGCTGGGTTTTGCAGCTACAGCCCTCTACAGCAAATACCCCCAACCACCTCGGCATTTTTCAATTTGTGAGAATGGCTTATTGAATGTGACAACATCAAACAACTTGTCCGAGATTCTGAGCCAATGGGCCAATGTTTTGTCCGTCAAGACTTGGTTTTGAGACGTGATGCCAATTGAAAGTTTCTTTGTTTGTTTGCCTAATCCTGATGAGCGCTGAACCAAACCTCTTCAACTAATGCCGTGAGATCAGCAGTGCCTTGCTAGGACGAGGAAAGTGTACAGGCCAAGCTGAACGAGATCATGAAGGCCATCGGAAACTGTCTGGAACTCACGGCTGTGCGGACTTTGTAAGGGGAACCTTGGACCCCCAAATGGACCAGATGGATGCTTCCAAGCTGTTCACTATGCCATGCGCAACAGGGGCGAAATTGATGAAACCCTGTTTTGATCCGCACACCCAAACCGATGTGGCCAAGCTTCAGACAGATGCAAAGAGCGCGCCAGTTCACAGGCAGATATTGGAGGAATAAAGCAGCAAACCCACGGTGCACGTGTGAGCACACCAAACTTGGCTGTTGCTAGCCAATGCTAGCTGCTGGACAAGGAGACCACCCAAACGTTTCAAAGTGCTTGCATCGACATTCGGTGGGCAATTGACAGGATGCGCGTGTCGCCTCGGAGATCTCTCCAGTGAGTGCTTTGACCGAATTGGGTGACGTACGCAAGTGGCCCTGCGTTTGTTCCAAAAGTGTTCTTTTGTTTGGCACTGGGTAGAATGGGGAGTTAAGTGCAAGACTCAAGGAAGCATGGTAGAATGGGGTATGCAGCAACGAAAGAGCTTTTCATGTTGAACCCTTCTTCAAGTGAAGCAGGTCCCCGAAGTCATGGAAGTTTGATCTGGGCCGCTAACGACTTGGAATTCCATACATGTATATATATATATATTTATATATATGTAAGTACGGCCCCGTAGGTAAAGATGGTTTTCGTGCAGTCGAATGACTTGCGCAGCTTTGGCTGAAGCCCCGGAGGTGGGGGCACAACCCTGCCTGCACTTGCGGGGTGTGCCCTTCGATTAGGCGGCTTCATCGTGTGGTCGACGAAGGAACCCGCCTGAATCCGACACCCTTCCTGGCGTACTCGACTGTGAGGGTTCGGAACGTGGTGGGCGAGCTCGAGGACTGGATCGATCACCACCGACGGGAGTTCAGGGGACCTTTGGCACGGGTTCCCACTCCTGGTGGTGAGGTTGTTGGTGGGGCTCGACGAGAGGGAGGCCCCGCTGATCAAGGAGGACAAGGACCAGACCAGGCATCAGGAAACAAGGAGGCATCACAAGGTACTTCAAGGGCATCGGAAGCATCAACAAGGGAGGTCGAGACTGAGGACGGGAAGGCAGGCCGGACCACTCAGGCCAAGGTGAAAGTGGGCAGACCCGAAGCTCATCAAGATCAGACAGAAAAACGTGACCTACAGGTGAAGAAGGAGGCAGAAGAAAGCGAAGAGAAACGTGAGGCAGAAGGTACCCCTGGCCCACGGGAGATATCAGATCAGTCTCCTGGCCCAGAGGAAGAGGAGGAAAAAGAGGAGTCCCCAGACAAGAAAAAGAGGCGGCGTCGAAGCCGTCGTCGTCGCTCAAGGTCCAGGAGAAGGCCACAGGATGCGGATACACCACAACCGTACACTGCACTCTCCACATCTGTGCGGTTGGCAGCTCATTGAAAGATGGGCCAACCAGATTGGTATTAGGGATACCGTCGCCACCATTGACAGCCACATGCCAACAACGCCCGAACTGCACGAGCAAATTAGCATCGTGTTACAATCACCCATTGAAGACTGGCGTGACGCCGGCGCTTCCCCTGAACTGTGGGCCATGCCATCCAGACTGCGCAGCCACTTCTTCCTCTCACTGGCAAGAAGATACACCCAGAGTGGGCAAGTTCACCGTACGAGGTCAAGTACTCCACGAGCAGGCCCCAGTCGAGCAGATAGCAGGCCGAGCCGTTCAGAGAGAGTCAGCGAGGAGGGATTCAGATTGAGACCCCGTTCACCACCTGGACCTCCACCTCATTAGAAAGGCCCAGCTCTTGCACCGAGGCGCGAGCATAGTCAGCTACCTCCTGCGCCACCGCCTCCACCTCAGCACACTTGGGACTACGCCAAGAACAAGGGCGACGAGAATAAAGAAACCCCAGCGGCGAGTGGGAGGCGTCGAGGCCGTGTTGAGGAGAGAAGGGAGGAGGCTGTTGAAGAGAGAGGCAGGAGCTTGAGAAGGAGACCGGCCGCTAAGAGAGAGTGCCCAAAGGGTTTGAAGAAGGAGGAGAGGTCTTCGCGAGGGACATACTCATTGGAGCTTGGATCCCTGGTCAAGGACTCCTAGGTCTGGGAGTCTACTGGGGAAGGAACGTGAAGGTTGCAGGAGAGATCAAAGAGCTGACGACGAGCAGTTGTTGAGATGGAGCACCACCTCGCCAACCACTGCCCTGAGGATGCATATCTGCCCAGAGAGTTGTACAGACACCCCCGAGGCCGATGGACTTGTGCGTTTGAAGATGGCGCAACGGAGGGGGTGGAACCCCTGGATTGGGCGGAAAATCTTCGAACCAGATCAGGGTTGCAAGAGTTGGAGAGACTTGCCAAGAAGTCAGAGGAGGCAGCAAAAGAAGTAGAGGTGAAGAAAGTGGCGGATACAGGCGACTATTCACCCACAGAGCCGCCTGGGAAGAAGGAGAAGGCTTCCAGCAGCAGTTCCAGGAGTTCGCAACAGAAGAAAAAGAAAAAGAAGAAGAAAACGAAGAAAGGTGTGAAGGTGAGTGGGACAAAAAGCTACGAGGTCCTCTTCAAGCACATCGGCATGGATCCCGACCCAAGGGTGAGACAGAAGATTGCGAGGTTGGCCAAGCGCGCCATGAAAAGAAAGGGAAAGGCCTCGAGCAGTGGCCACTCAAGCGACAGCAGTGGCACGTCTTCGACAGGGGAGCTTGGCCATCTCTTTGAGGAGAGTCAGAGGACGCAGCTCGCAGCCCGAGCAGGGCGGGCGCACTTTGCGCTCAGGCCATGAAGCGCATGGAGCGCCAGATGTTAACCCATGTTGGCGAGGTGATGGAGGAGAAGACTGGGCTAAAGGCCGTGGGACTTCGCTACTTCAGGCAGCGCCTGCGAGAGAAGCTCACCCCCGTGATGGGGAGAGAAATGTTGAATTTGGCCAGGATTGCCTGGTAACCGGCCAGGTAGTGCTGGCAGCAGATACAAAAGTGCAGAGGATGAAGGCTCTCGAGAGCATAGGAGCCGGATGTGGCGCAACGCATGGAGTTGGTGCCCAGCGAACTCAGTCTGTTGGCGTCTCAGTCCGAGGCGGTCGCTGCGGCTCGCGAGTCGAAGGAGGAGTTCAGGATCCGGGCTATGCGAGCAGACTTCATGGAAGGGAGGCAAAAGCGATTCGAAGGGCAAGTCAGAAGGGAAGAGCAAGAGCAAGGAGAAAGGAAGAGGCAAAGGCCAGAAGAGCGACGAGAAGGACAAAAGCAAAGGGGACAAGTGAAGGCGGTGCCAAGCCTCAGCGAGAAGGAAGTCTCAGATGAGCTATGGAGGTTGATGCAAGAACACGGTGAAAAAGATGCCAAAGAGAGTGATGCCAGAGGTGACTATGAGCAGGTCATGGAAGAACGGCTGTTAGCAAAATCGGACGTCGATGACCTGACCAATGAAGTTTCACGTACAGCTGGAGAGTGCCAACTCCACTTGGCGAACCAAAACCCCATCCGTTGAGGATGCAGAAAAAAGCGAGCGAGTTGAGGCCCGCCGTGTCGTCGACTTGATAGGGGGGTGGATCGATGGGTTGTCAAGTTCGTTAAGCAAGGCCCAGACCACTGAGGAGATCTTGCCTCTCCCCATTGACGCTCTGTTGACCCATCCTTCGTTCGAGCATGTCGGAACCTCGACTCGTGTTGTTTGGAAAGGACTGATGTGTGGGTTGAACCATCTTTTCGGAAGTGAGTGTGTAAGAGTTTCACAGGCTTCACCTGCACAAGTGCTGCATGTTTTTGATCGAAGAGACGGAAGAGTTTTTGAAGCGTGTGCCCGAGCCGTTGAATTGGAAAGATTTTTTGAGGGTGAAAACTATCGATTACAAAGGCGAAGAGGTTCGAACGGCTCAAAGTACGACCTGGAGTAATCTCAAGAGTGCATTGCCAGATGAGGTAGCGAGGGTTCCTCTCGAAAGCGTAGTGAAGAAGGGTTCACTCCACTACGTCTGCAACTTTGAAGAGTACTTGCTGCCGGAGGCTGAACAAGTCTACAGTCGACCACCGAGAGTGATGGTTGCCGATGGTGAATGGGAGCCTCTTTGCAGAGGGCTCCTGGCCAAAGGCATCTGCGGCTTGATTCGAGAAGAAGACATATACAAGGTAAAAGGCAGGCCGCTGTCGAATGGGCTCTTCCGGGTCCCAAAAGATGAGATCGCCGACGGGGTGGCCGTACATAGACTCATCATGAACCATCCCGCTGAACCGGACCTGCCGGCCACTGAGTGGCGATGTGAGCACGCTGCCTGCATGGCCCTCGATGCACCCTTTTGCTGTTGGTGATGACGAGGTCCTGCTGGTGAGCTCAGAAGATGTGAGGTGTTTCTTATTTTCTCGGTGCCCACTAGCTGGCATAGGTTCTTAGCCTTTGGGAGGGTTGTCCCTCCTGGCTTAACGCCCGATTCCGTGAACAAGTACTACCTTTCTTCTCAAGTCCTGCCTGGGCCTATGGGTTTCTGCAACTCGGTATCGCTGGCTCAACATATTCACAGGAACATTGTCGGGGAGCCCGAGCGGGATGGGAGGCTGAACACCGGAAGGACCGGAGCTTCACTTGGAGTAACCCATCTTTCCATGTTTACCTCGATAACTTTGACATCCTGGAGAAGGTGGACGTGGCAACATCGAGACAGATCCGAGGCAGCACTCCGACCCTGGTGGAGGCGCTCAGGCGAGCATATAGTCGACTGCAGGTGCCTAGGCGCCCTCGGAAGGCAGTGGCGAGAGCGGAGACCGCTGAGGTCCAAGGCGCCCAGGTTGATGGCGTGAAAGGGGGTGCGGCGCCCAAAGCCGAGAAAGTACCTCCACCTCTGTGACCTGTTGCTGAGAGACGGACGCAGCGCCCAGAAGCAGATGCAGATCGTCGCTGGAGGGTCATCCCAGGGGTGGTTAGGGAGGAGCTGTGTAGGTTCTGCTTGCTTGTTCCGTTGGCGCGCATGAACTTCCGGTTGAGTTTGTCGAGCGCAGTGACTGCCTCAGATGCTTCCACGTGTCACAGCGACCTCTGGTTTGATTCAAGTTGGCACCATAGCGGCGAGGGGTGACATCTTAGAACCTGAGGAGGTACACACCGTGTTGACCGTCGGACTGTTCGATATTGGAGGTCTGCGTGTGGCAGCTGACGCCATCGGGCTGACCGTTGTGGGGCATGTGTCAGTGGAGACGCATGGTCCGGCTCGACGATTTGTCGAGAGCAGGTTTCCGGGAACTACGTTCGTGGAGCAGGTGGAGGATGTCACCCTGGAGGAGGTCAAGAAGTGGGCGTGTGCATACAGCCAGGTGAGCTTGGAGCCGGTCCCCCGTGTCAAAGGGGTCTCAGGCCTCAATGCAGACCGCAAAGGTGCGTTGAAAGACCATAGGAGCTGTTTGTTTAGCCATGTGGGGCGAGTGCATGAACTGTTGACTTTATGTTTTCCATGGGCGCAAGTACATCGTCTCATGGAATCCGTGGCATCGATGGATCCCTCAACCGGGCGATCATGAGTCAGCCAGTAGATTGCTGTCCCTCTTTGGTGGATGCGTGCCAGGTTACGGGGTGCAGGAGGCCTCGCCTCTATTGGCCGTCATGGGAGGTGAGCGCTGGTGAAGGTGGTCTCATCTCCTCGGTCAAAGGACGCTGCAGCAGGAGTTTGATGTGAATGAGCTCCTTGAACCAGGTTGGCGCAAGTGCGGAAGCGAGGCTTTTCCCATGTTCACGACAAGTCGACCAGTTGGACAGGTGGAGGCAGGATGCTTTCCGATTCCCGCCTTATCAGTACCAGACACGGTTGTGCGCGCGCAACAAGGCTGGCAATGTTCGCTTACCCAGCGTGGAGGAGCGTGAGGTGCTCATGGGTTTCTGCAGGGGGTATACTTCCAACTGCCTTCCCAAGAGCTAGCGGCGAGGGATGGTTTGGAAGGATGAGCGCCTCTCCCTGATTGGAAATTCTTGGTGTGTCTTTGTCATAGCTTGGTTGATCTATCAACTCGCGGCGCCGCTGGGGCTGTCCCAAGGTCAGTTGTAAACAACTCATGAGACAGTGCATGCCAGGTGGAGGCCAGTTGTTGCAAGGGTTTCTGCTCCGGCCTTTAATGAGGGCGCTCCGCCAGCGTGTGGAGCCACTCGAGGACAAGTTGGCAGGCAAGCTAACCGGCTTAGTCAGTGGAAAGGGGGAGGACCTCCTGCTGCAAGCGCAAAGTGAAGACACTCTGAGATACCATCGGTTGAGGGCTGGTTTACCCTCACGTCTATGGCGATAGCGAACTATATGTGGTTGGCATTGGCGTGGCAACCCAGAACACATCAACGTACTCGAAATGCGGGCCGTGTTGACTACATTGAGATGGAGACTTTCAAAAAAGGCTTGGTTGAACAC
This sequence comes from Durusdinium trenchii, assembly GCA_963970005.1. Classification (NCBI taxonomy): domain Eukaryota; class Dinophyceae; order Suessiales; family Symbiodiniaceae; genus Durusdinium; species Durusdinium trenchii. Next base: position 870,418 of record CAXAMN010019890.1, read on the forward strand.
CCGGTTTGTGCATTTAGTGGATTCGCAAGTTTGCTTGCACTCCCTGGCGCGTGGTCGTTCAAGTAGCCGCAAACTGCGACGGACCTTGCTGCGTGTGAACTCTCTCCTGTTGGCTTCTGGCTCCCACGCGGTGTGGGCGTACATCCACACCGATGACAACCCTGCCGACGCTCCAAGTCGGCGCCCAGTTCGACGACGATGGGTAAAGTAAAAAGAGAGCATGTTGAAGGAAGCGCACAGGAGGAGAGGAAACGTAGAAGAGCAGCGCTAGGAAGTCTCCATTCTTTGACCGTCCAACCCAAAACTCGTGATCGGTACAACTTGGAACAGTTCTGGGCTTTTCTCCGCACAGAAGGCATGCGAGTCCCACATGATCCCACAGAACTTGATGGCGTGCTTTGTTGCTACATCGAACATCTGTGGAGCGAAGGTTTCGGAAGAGCACTTGCCTCGGATACCGTCGCCGGACTACAAGACGCACAACCCAGTGTTCGTAAGAAGCTCCCGGCCACATGGCGCCTGTTGAAGGCTTGGTCGGTGAACGAGGTGCCGTGTCGCGCTCCGCCATTACCTGAGGACGCACTACTGACCATGGTAGGATACGCCCTGTTCAAGCGAGAGTTTGAATTTGGGTTGTCTCTGCTTCTTGGGTTCTACGGTGTGCTGCGCACAGGCGAAACTCTTACGGTTCGCTCCAGTGACGTGTCCGTTGATTCTCCTCGCGGGCCAGCAGTGCAACATGGTTTCCCTGGGTTGGACAAAAGGGGGGCAACGGCAAGGTGCTGCAGAAAGCGTGACTGTGACTAGTGAGCAAACGGTCCGCTGGCTCTGGCATTGGACGCATGAACTGGAACGCCCCCGCAACCTCTGCCCCAAACCGGCTCGTTGGCGCCAAATGTTGAATGACGCCCTCAAAGCAGTAGGTCTAGATTCCCATGATTTTCGACCCTACTCCCTACGTCGAGGGGGAGCCACCTATTTTTTTCAAACGGTGGGGAGTTCTTGACCGACTACTGATTTATGGTAGATGGCAAAATGCCAAAACTGCCAGGACCTACATAAACGATGAACTTTCAGTCCTCGCTTCAATGCACTTGAAATGGAACAAGACTAATGCCCAATTCCGCCAGATCTTTTTGAATTCATGTCACCGTGGTTTGCCTTCGCTTGAGCCCGCCCGTAAAACGGGCAGTACAGGGGGCGGTGGAAGGAAGAGCAAGAAGAAGTCCAACAAGACCTGCAAAGTGAAAAAGCAGTGAGAGAGGTTAGTTAAACTTTGGGGTATGAGGCCTCATCTTTCTTGGTTTGGCGAGAAAGAAGGGGGGTACCCTGAAATTTTCCAATCCCTGGGCTGATTACTGCGTGGTTTGGCCGCAGTTTTTCAGGGGGATAAACAAGAAGAGAAACCAAGAGTATTCAATCTGTGTGTGCATTCAACTGAGAGAATTCAGTTTGTGTGTGCATTCAGCTGATTTCAATCAATTTTTGACTAAATTGGCCTTGCTTGACAAAAAGGGCACGAGTTAGCGAAAGAGTCTTTATATATATATACATTAGTTCATGAAGATAGACATGTATGGCAGAATAATTGAACCGGACATCGGCAAAGCATTCAAGGCCCGGTTGATTCTGACAGCTGAATTCCCTAGTCCTTCTTCTCCTTCTTCTCGTGGTCCATACGGGCAAAACAATGGAAGGCAAGCTAAAGCCATGTGGTCTGAACTGGTGGATTTCGCATAGGATCCTGAACAACCTGAGCCCAGGCATGACGATGAAGCCATACAAGATGCCATAAACCAAGTGTCAGAGGCTTGCTTGGGGAAGAACTGTGCGACTGGATATTGCACTCGAGCGCTGAGAAATCCTGCAGAGTTTCAAAAAACAAGTACTATATGTATGAAATATCTATTTCCCTTTCTATTGTACTGCCTCTGTTCTGTGTCTGATGAAATTGTTCTGTTCTTTCATGAGAATAGGGTTATGTTTACGAGCGAAGACGGTGTCAGCCAACAGCCCCGCGAGTCAGCCGACACGCACCATGGCCTTATGTTTACGCTTGAGACCCCTTTTTTGCCCATCGGACCCCAGTCCCTTGACAATGGCTGGTGACCAAGGGTGATCATTCAGATTCCATTCCACAGCTCAACTACAGCTTATATACAGCTGTTTGCAGCATTTGGACCGCCGACACACACACACACACATAGTCAAGTATTTACCTCTCAGGTGTTATAGGATTTCATCCATCCACAGCAGGGTGTGTTTTCTGCAAGGTGCCTCCAACCCTTTGCGTTCTTGGCGCAAGTGACAGCAGACAGAAGTATTAGACCTCTCAGCTGAAACCAGTGGCCTTTGCAGCAGTTCCTGCCTAAATCACCAGGTTCAAGCAGTGTGGCAACAGATTTGTTGGGATATTTTTCTAGTTTCTAGATGACGATGTATATGAGAGTTAAATCCAGGTTGACCTGTTTGATATCCAAATTGAGTGCTTGAGTTTTATAAAGTTCCTCTTCCCTTTATATTCACCAAAAAGGGACATATTGAAGAATGCCTGGCTGGTTTCACACAGCTCACGTCGAGAGGCCAAGTCACAGCTCACGTTGCAGCTCAAGTGCAGACTCGATCACAGTTGAGACTCAATGCAGATATTATTGTGCTATTTATTTTGTGATGTGACTGTGATTTCATCGCACCAATCATTCTTCCTGTCCAGTAGGCTTTGCTGATACAGCTCCAAAGCTTCCTTGACCCCAATGGATACACACAATCCCCGGTAGAGGAGTTGAAGTGGATTCGTGGGATTCGAGCCCTTTTTTTGTGGTTTACTTTGGGTTAGATCTGATTCTTTCCTTTCCATTGTTTGACACCCTTGGTTGAAGCTGGTGTGCATTTTTAGCCATTCATCAAGAGAGACTCGCGGTGGTCGACTCTTGCCTGCGCCACTCCTGAAGGAGGGTTGGCAGAACTAAGTTGCATTTGTAGTACTTCTTCAATGCTGCAATAATCTGCAAAACATAGGGTAAGCTGCTTTGAAGAGTAGCTGATACTGGAGATGGCCAAGATGCTATCCGTGAAGAGGTGTATGGGGGTAGTGAGCATCAAGTGGCGCTGAAAAGGAGCGTAAAACGTTTACAGCTGTGGATCCAAGTCAAGGGTAGACGATCGCGAGAAGGGCATATTTGTTCACGCATTACTTGTCTTAAGGGATTCTGTACTTGAATGTTTGAAGTATCTCCTTACTGGCAATCACATGATGCTTGTACATTCGATGAGATGATATTAGGATGATTCTGATGCATGTGAGGTTGACCCACAAATAGTCATGCCACACATCGACACATCGTTTTGACAATTTGCTCAACCGATTGGAATCAGCGGAATAAGATTCGCAGCTGTCATGCTTTGGATTCCTTGGTGCAAGTCAGCTTGCATGGTGTGACAGGTGTGCCCTTTTCAAGGTGATGTCTTCACTCTTTCAAGCCTATGTAGGGCATCGCTACTAGTAGCAAGAGCATCGCTACTAGTAACAAGGGCATTACTAGGAGTAGCGAGGCTGGTAGTAGGATGGAGATGGACGGAGTCACAAGGACAATGTAGAACAACTTCTCAGAAGTGTCCTCCTTGCCGCCTAGGGAGGTGACGCTTTCGCCATGGATTGTGCTGTTTCTGCCACTGACTTCTACCAGATTGGTCTGGGTCACCTGCATCGTGGGGACCTGCGGGCGGCCTACGAGGAGTTCCGGGAAGCGACACGGATCGACCCGACCAACTTCGAGATCTGGCAAAAATATGAAGAAACCTACAGGGAGGTGGACAGGGTCGTCGTAGTGTTTAGATTACGTATAAAAAGTGATTCAAATTTCCTATAAAGGTTTTTTTCTTTTTGACGACCAAACACAATACGCAACCCTGAAATAGGTATTGTGTGGGTCGATTGAGCGTTGCATACTGTCTGTAATTTGGCCTGAGTTTATCTCCTTGGGTCTCAGCCTGGGGCACAACCTGCCCAACAGGTGGAGATGGACATTGAAGCTCAGCATCGACAGCGCAGGCCCGCAGAGACCGAGACACAATTGCCTGGCAAAGCACCGCGGCATTTCACTCTCAAGGCCAGGCCTGCTGTTTAGCTTATGGGTCAGGTTTGGTTTATCTCTTAAACAGAGGAATTTTTCTGTGCGAGACATATCATGTGTGTGTGTGCGCACCTATCTATATCTATGATACGATATATGCATATATATATATATCTATATATAATGAGGTTTTTGGACGGGGGTATCAATATATACATTCAAATCTACTGCGTTTAATGTGAATTATCATCAAAGGTAGCTTCAACTAGCACATAGTGCACCAATGATAGCATCTTCCAGCTCTTCCAATCCAATGCGCTCATGAGTACCCACACACCCACACACAAAATGCATGGTAGGTTGGATTGGTCTTGAAGGCCTCGCCACGAACGAGGCACAGCCTCATGCAAGGATCAAATGACCATGTATAGCCTTCCCACTCCGCCCTTTGCGATTTTACAGCCGAAGCAGCTATGGAACTCCGAAAGGATATTTCTTCAGATAGCGTGAGCTATTGGGGTTCTTACTTCAAGTATGGGAAGAGCTGTGTGTGTGTGTGAAACCCTTGGAGTCACAGGGATTATTTTGAATTGGTTCCCGGTTTCTTGCCTTTACAGCAGCAGGGAAGTGCGGCATGATTGTGGGACAGCACTCAACGAAGCTACCACAATCATGGGATACCGAGTCTGATCAACTCGGCGTACCTGCAGTTTTCCCTGAACACCTTCCTCGTTGTCCCTGCATTTCGCTAGAACAAGACGGCCATTGCATCGGCTTGCATCGGCAGTCACGCATTTGACTTTGGAGCTTTGAGGCCTCATGGAGGGTACAGATTGATTTGGTTGGACTTTGAGATGGCCAAGCCGCATTACATGTTATTGCCTGTTTTACCCAGGCCATTTTCTCACTTAGGCGTCTTCAGGGCTTGGGGTGATCAGTCCAGTACGCACTATCTTGAGTGTGTGCGCTTTCGAGTGTGGGTGCTGGTGCCTGCAGGGTGCCGCTTCTGCGTGCACTTGGGAGCTTGGCTGCTGGTGCCGGTGCAGGGTGCCGCTGCAGGGTGCCGCTGCTGTGTGCGCTTGTGGGGGCTTGGGTGCTGGTGCCGCTGCAGGGTGCCACTGTCTCTGTGCTTAGGTCGCTGCAGTGTGCCTGCTGTGTGCACCGCGAGTGAAAAGGCCGCACCCGCTTGAATGCAGTGATTCCAATGCTATCTGGGGTCTATGCTGGCGTATTTTGTTGCCTACTTAGAAGCTTCAAGATCGTGATCACAAGTGTTCCCTCTCGTTTAAAGCCGCCGCATTCAAGTCCGGCTGTTGGCAACCTGTAGTTCCTCACCAAGCTGACGCTGTACTTACTTTGTCACAAGTCTCAACAAAGACTTCAGAGAATTTTCTGGACAACCTCCAGTAGGGCCCATCCTAGGAGAACTCTTTCAGTAAATAACTCTTGTAACAAACTGTGGCCTGAGCGCCTGACTAGGTCATTGCAGTGGCTTCAAGTGTGTCAGCCACTGAGGCAGTGTTGTGCGAAATGTGGAAGAAGACCCGTTTCACACTTACACACATACATACCTACATACATACAGACAGATACATACATACATACATACATACATATGTTACATACGTACATACATACATACATACATACATACACACACATACACACATACACACATACACACATACATGCATCCATGCATGCACATACACATACACATACACATACACATACATATACACATATACATACACACACTCTTTAAGGTACGGGGTTCAATAACCAAACCCCACCAAACATCCATGACACATGCTTCAAATTTGTTTGCAATGATGTTGTTTCAACTCACACTCCCCGACCCTTGAAAGAACCCACTGAGTCTTCCATGTATGTGGCATGTGCCACTGCCAGAGCAAGTTGAAACCCTAGAAGGTTCTGCACCCTTTTTCTGCGTTGGACAAAGAACCGTAGTGATCCGCTCTTGATGGGGTGGCAGAAGATGATGTGATGCCGATGTTTCCACCATCTCGCACGGACGACCACATGGAAAACAGGTTCTGAGTACGGACAGAGTCCCCACATGGCAAAAGGGCCAGTGGATTGGTGTTGTTGATAAAGTTTTTGGTCAGTGAAGCTTCGTTCAAACAACATACTTGTCGCACATAGGACTGGGTGGCCGGTGGTGAAGGTGTCAGTCTGGCAACTGCTTCAGGGTGCGTTGCGTAAGCATGCCTTTGACGAGAGCAGCTTCATCTTCTGGTTCTGACAGAAGTTATACCGTTATACCTGCGTGTAAGAAACTGCAAAGGAAAGCCAGACCAAACTCTGTAAAGCGACTTAGCGAACAAAATAAAATGCAATCCGCATGAACATAGCTTGCTTTCCCTGGCCCATGTGTTTGGGATTCTGCCGTTTTTGCACACGCGTAAACCGATGTTGACAAATCTAATGCGCCAAGGTGAGCCGAAGCACCTCCGTCTTTGAGGAAGTGGGCGAAGATGTTGACGATGCACATGCACGCGCAGTATTTCTTCGAGGTGGCAGCCTTTTCACTGACTTCAGGGCAGAGGAACAGCACGCTGAAGACAACTTGGAGATGGTGACAAGAAATCCTCAACTCTATTTTTGTGTGCTGGTGGCTTGGCTGTTGACCTTTTTGATGGTCATTTATCACTTTCGCCACGCGGTCCACAAAAGAGATATGCCTGTCGCTGAGCAATGCGCCTGGATTCTTCTTGCTTTAGCAGCCCTGATCTATGTCGTCCGACGCCACAGGCAGCAACCTTTCCGACTGAGCTCTTCTGACGTCATCAAGATATTATGTGTCCTTGTCATTTTCGTTTGCACCCTGTATCACGTGTCCGCAAGTCACAAGAACACCAAGGACCATAGCAAAGGTCGCTGAGTGCTGCAAAACAAGTTCGCCCAAATGTAGGTTCAGGTTGTGGTCATTTATGTTCACGCAAATTTTCATGTGAAAGAGTTGCAGATCCCAAGGCAAATTTCCTCCATGTAAAGGTGTTGAAGCCTCAGCACTCGAGAGAGCACTTTGTTGGACAGTCCAAACGCAAAAAATGCGGTATGTAGACAATTTCTTCCAGTAGTACATCTAACTCTGCTTGGCTAAGGAAGGGCCTCCCTGCTCGGTGGCGCACAACCACTTTGGCACCAGCCTCACTGCAAAACGCCACGCATTTCTGCTTCCTTTAACAGCTGCATGACGTGTACCGGTGTATCATGGAGATAGGACACTACCCACTGGCCGGGCCTGTTTGCGGCGGTCTGTTTTTGTGGCAATTGAAGTTTTGCTGTGGTCAACTTGTCTCACCTTTCAGAACTCTCACTCATTGGATGACCATATTTTAGTTTCACGACAGCGGAGATAGAATGTGTAATGTCGACGTCGGATCAATCAACGGGCCCACCTCTTCAAGGTCAATAAAGTTAACAAGGTTTGAGATTGGAGGTATTGGAGGACCACATCCCGCTGATAAAGGTGATGACCTGGACTGGATGATGGTGGATGATGCTTAATGGGATTCTGTGTGAATCATGAGAGCTTGAACCATGAGAGATGGCATGAGACAAGGGTGGATCAGATCAGTTTCACCATGGACCAGAAGATATTGGATACTATATACTGTAGCAAAAAAAGAAGTATATAATAAAGAATTATAGTTAAAGTTATAATCGTAAACTGTTCTTTTCTGGGGCAGCTGCGCTTGATTAATACTTCTTTGGACAGGACAACAATTATTAGGGGGTCCAAGGTGGAAATTCAGGTTTTAAATTAGTTTAGTATTGGGAGCTCCAGCTGGGCTTGACTAATAGGGGGGTTTCACTGATCCAATGTTGACATTCAAAAAAGACTATCAAATTCTTTCTAACGGTCTTAGCCGGTGTTTTCTCACCATGAAGATGGGTGTTTTCTGAATGAAGAAACCCGTTGTTGGAAACATCTGAAAGGAATGTCAACACCCAAAGTTTGAGGTGTTCCCATTGGGTTGCCGTCATTTGCAGAGATTTGAGGCCAGCAGCTTTGGCTCTTGGGCCGTGGAGCAGAGGAGCTTTTCGTACGCTTGCACGCTCAGACAGTTCCCAACGGCCGGACTGGCGCGCGGTTTGCTGATGATTCCAAGTTGGTTGACTTGAAGCAGACCACACGATTCGACATCATATTTGTGGAGCTTCTCCACAACTGTTCGCCATAATTTCAACTTTTGTGGCTTTAGGAGTCAGAGTATTCTTGATCGTTGTTGCTTCATGCTTTCGTAATTGGCAAGCTTGTTAAGAACAGCACAATGGAAAGGGGCCAAATGAATCAAAAGCGGTTTATCAGACTTGGTTGGCAAGAGAGCTGTCTGCAAGACCAGTTTGGATTGTGGCCGTTAAGTGCAACACCTCTGCAGCTGCTCAGGCGACGCTCAACGGGCTTTGGACATCCTTTCGGACTCTTGTATTGTTATGAGACGTGATGAAGACATGTTCACTCTTGAGGACACATGAGACTTCAGTCGAATGCCGTCGCTGTCTAGCGCTTGAGCTGATCCGGTTGCGCAGGTAGAAAAGTGTGTTCCCTTAGCCATCGGTGCTTTGCGGTTGGTTTTGACATCCTACCTCTACAGTGGTAGCGGAGCTGATCACGATCTTCGCGACCTTCAAGCTCTTCATGCTTGGATGAAGGGGTCTTGGGACCCATGGGCCAGATGGCTACCCTCCGACGCTTCCCAACGGAGCCCTCGGTGGGGAGCCTCCAATGGCCAAGCTGCAGGGACTATGCCATGGATGCCGCCAGGTCTCTCGACGACATGGACGACAACTGGTAACGTGCCCCAGACGGTGGCTGGAACACCACAGGTGATGCCACAGACGTCGCAGCAGCAGCAGCAACAGCAGGCGACAGCCTTTTCACCCAGTGGTGCTCCACAGCAAGCACCAAACCAGTTCTCGGCAACGACCCAGTTCTCGGCGGCGACCTTCGCTAGTGCCTTAGGCAGCAGCAATGGACAGCAGCCCAATGACGCTTCACCTACGAACGCCTTCGCTATGCTTGGAAAGCAAGCTCCAGCAAGTTCTTCGACACCACAAGCTCCGGGCTCCCAGACTCCAGAGCAGCTGCTTGCGAATGCCTTGAACCAAGCCCTGACGGGCGAGCGACGACCTTTGCCGTCATGGAACGGCTCGCCAAGCACGTTGAGGTCTTGGTTGAAGCTCCTTGCATTGTGGGAGTACGAGTCGAATGTCCCCATGGAGAAGCGTGGGATCAAGCTCGATCAAGCTCCTTCAATCGTTCCCTGAAGGATCTCAGCCTCGACGGATAGCAGATACGATTCCCACGCAGGTGCTCTTGTCCCCTGGTGGCTATGCAGCCATCCTTGGAGCTCTACACCAGAAGTACGCACCTTTCTTGGAAGCTTCAGCTCCTCAAGCAATCGACAAGTTCCTGTTTGAGGAGAAAGGCAGCGTGGAGAGTCCTTCGCGGCTTTCATCGCAGCAAAGCAGCTAGCACGACAGGAGATGGAACTGCAGATGGGAGAGGTGGTCAATGACAAACTATGTGGGAGGATCCTTCTCAAGCACGCCAACCTCAACGACTTGCACCGTGAGATGTTGCTTCTTCGAGGCCCTATGTTGAGGCCTTTCGACGAGATTGCGAACCTCCTCAGGCCACTTGACCGCCCAGAGATGCTTGCAAGAGCCCAGGAGTCAGGTTCGTCAAGTTCAAGAAACTATATGATCGCCTCCGACTACTACCAGCAAGGTGAGGATCCTGATGACAACCTCACCGAAGCTGAAGGCCATGAAGATGATGGCGGAGAAGAATGGCCCACAGGAGAAGAGTCGCAGTCATGCGATGAAGATGGCAACGTGCTCTTCTACTTGGAGGACCGGGAGTATGATGAGACGGAAGCGATCGAGTTGAAGGCCTACCATTTGGCCTACCGTGATGCCAGGAAAGAACTTCAGAAACGGAGGAATGAGCGTGGCTATGTGCGACATGGTCAGCATCGAGATCGAGATCCTGGTCGACCTAAAGGTGGAAAGAAGGGGGCTCGCAAGCCTTACTTTGCCAAGTCTCGTGGCAAAGGCAAGTTCAAGACCAGGAGAAGTTCAACAAGCCGACAGTTGAAGGGCAATGAAGATGACCTCGAAAGCAGAACTCGATGCTGGAACTGCAATGAGTTGGGCCATTTTGCTAAGAATTGCCCTCTCTCACAACCACGAGGAGATGCACAAGGTGGACCTCCTCGACAGCAGTTCGTCGTGCACACTGGCCATGCGACGCCAGGTGTTCCTACGATGCAGTTCATGATGACCATTGGCACAGCGCCTGAAGCGCCAAGGAGACTCTCAATCTTCGCTGGCGTTCAATGCTACCCAGATGAAGCTTTGGTTGACACCGCAGCTGAAGAGGCAGTCATCGGAACAGGAGCCCTCAAATCCTTGGAGAGAAGCTTGAGGACCAGAAACTTGAAAGCAGTCCCAGTTCAGGGAAACCACCCTTTGCCTTCTGCCGGAGGCGTGGGTGGAGAAGCTAAGGTGGTTAAGCAGTTGGACATCCCGATTGGTGTGGCCAAGGTGAACGCAGTTGTGAGGTTCACTGTGCTTCAAGATGATGAGCATTTCAAGACACCGCCTCTTTTACCAGTGAGCTTTCTTGAGCACATTGAGGCCACCATCGACCTGAAGAACAACCTGCTGACCACTGGACAAGGCGACGCCGCCAGTATGAGACGATTAGGCACTGCCCATCGAGCTGTGTCTTTGACCAACTTCAGCCCAAGCGGATGGAACCTACCAGTTTCTCTTCGACGACATCCGGGGATAGACCCTTTTGTCTTGCAGGAAGAGGTTCCACCGACCTTCCACTTCGCTCAGTATGCGGCTGATCGAGTGACAGTGTGGCTACTTCATGGTGAAGACCTTCACTACTTGCAGTCTTTGCCAGGCCCTCGGGACAACTTGGTCTTTCCTTCAGACTGTCAAGACCTCCAAGATGCCACTAGCTTGGAACCTGAGCGAGTGACCTATGCCCGACTTTCAGATGGTCACAAGATGATCATTCGAGACCAATGGCGTTCACCAGCGGCTCACCCACTTGCCGGGTCCTGGACTGGCGCCGTGGTCTTTGCTTCGACCAGTGCAACTCTGGCCGACTCTATCCTTTTGGGGGAGCGCTACATTGATACGGCGCCTCTTTCCGCTCAGACGGCTTTTCCTCTTTTCCTTCGATGGCCGCGAGCTCATCCTCGTCACCTCAATCTGGCCATCAAGGGCCGTGGGCAAAATTCGCCCGTCTGGAGCGTGGAAAAGGAGGAGCTGTTGATCTTGCAGTACATGATGCAGTACATGATTCTTTCGGAGCATGTTTGACCCCTTGCACTACCACAACCCAAGCAGACCCTATGAGTCCAACCTCATCGACCCCAGCTTCACCTGCACTGCAGACCTTGCGTGGCGGCAGCACCAAGAACTCCAAGAACAAGCAGGTGAGCTTCGGGTCTAACGATGGGAAACCTTTGCAGTGTGAGTACTTTTTCATAGGGGATGAGCAGATTTGTGAGTCTTCGGAAGTGCCTGAATTTGTTGACTGTTCTTTGCCAAGCAAACAACATGCTCAACTTCCTCAATCAGATCATGTGCATGTTTCTTTGCTTCCGAAGCCGATGAATGTGTTAAGTCATTGTGTGCAAGAAGGGCTCCAAGACATGATCATGTCAGCTTTGAGGGATCGTGCCGCTCAGATCTTGAAAGAACCCGGCCAACCTCAAGAGCGCAAGAAGGTCCTCGACAAGCCCCAGATGGCAGAAGCCCGTTGGAAGCGATTGATCCTGGCGGTGATGCTCATCTTCAAGAACATGCGCAACGAGCTCGTCATGGACTATCTGACCCAGCGCCAGGAGATCGACCTTCCCGACTTCGAGGACGACAGAAAGAAGCGTGTCAAGAGCCAGAGTGCAGATCCGACGCAATGGAAAGTCAGAATGGGCATCGGAAAACCTCTGTCTCGGTCCGTGGCTCAGAAGTCTTGGCAGCGCGACCCAGATTCATGCCCTCACCCCGAAGATCAACTATGGCATCGGGCTGGGCGCGGACACTTCTGGTACACTTGTCTCGGATGTGGTTCCCGGTGGGAGAGGTTGCAACTCCCAGAAGACCCAGCAGCCTCCTCGAGCTCTTCTACGCAGATTGTGAAGACTCCACCGCGGAAGAGTACCCAAGGCTATCCGAAGAAGCTGCCGGCTCCTCGCTACCGGCCGGACTTGGGGAACTACCGCATCAACGTCAAGACCCAGGAGGAGAAGGGAAGTCCAGCAATGTTGACGCAGGGACCAATCCCACCATTGCCACGGAGGTCCATGGAAGAGATGACAGGTCTTGTCCCTACTCGTCGCTCCAAGTCACCGACCCGCTCCGGACAAGCCCAGGATCCAGAGCAGTTCTTGCTGATGGACCCTCAGGAGTGGGAAGACGCCATGATGGACTATCAGGAGGTCCTCGACCAGCAGCTGGAGTCCATCCACGGCCCGGACTTCACGGAGCGCGACCGGGAGAACTTCATGGACACATGAACAAGCCCAAGAAGGCGACCACCATGGAGGTGAAGAGCTTGGAACAAGTGAAGCACGAAGATGCTCCCTTGTACCGCGCTGTGCATGGAATCACCAAGAGTGCCTTTTTGCTGATGATCTCCTTCGTCGCGGCCGCTGACGCCATGTCCATTGCGGCCCCGAAGACCAATGAGATCGAGAATTCAAGCTTTTTGTATCACCAGCATCCTCAATTTGCAGCTGGTGTGGACAACCTTTCTTTGCTGTTGGGAGAACCAACGTCTCTCTTCAGTCGAACTGATGATGGAACCTGGCAACCAATGGAAACAGTCTCACCGAAGCCTTTTGCTTTCCAACATCCAGTTGATCTTTGCTGGGTGTACCCGACCAATGACAGCACACAGTGGTTGGGGACAGAAGACCATACTTGGCATCGAGCTCCAAAATCCTTGCCCCGGAAGGTGAAGACCTTCATCCATCAAGTGGTGGCTGAGAAGCATGGCAAGCTTGTGGACATTATGGAGATCTACAGCCCACCGCGTGTGACAAAGGAGGCCAGAAAACAGAATGCCCAAGGACGACAACCGCAACTACGCCTTGGTCAAGCTCTGGACCTTCGCACAGGATGGGACTTCACGAAGAGAGCTCATCGCCGAGAAGCGATCAAACTTGCGAAAAAGTTCAAGCCAGCACTACTTGTCCTTTCACCACCGTGCACGACTTTTTCCACACTACGTCGCCTCAGTGACTACAAGAGGGACTTTGACACGGTGGAGCAAGAACGCCGAGAAGGTTTGATGCACTGGCACTTCTGTCTCTATTTGGCGCGACTTCAACATGATGCAAGACGAGGTTTTCTTCTAGAACATCCTCGCTATGCTGAGAGCTGGAAGGATGAGGCCGTGGAACACCTCATGCTCCTGCCCGGAGTCTTCCACATCTACGTGGACATGTGCGCCTTCCAACTCTACACTGTACACAGATGGTGGACGAGCCAAGAAGCCAACAGCTTTGCTGACCAACATTTGGCCCTTGGTTCGCCTTCTTCGAAAACATCGTTGTGCTGGTGACCACGAACATCAACCACTACTTGGAGGAGGCCGAGCTGCCCTAGCTGCACAATACACGACAGCTTTTGTCCGGGCAGTACTTCAAGGACTACGTCACCACCTCCAAGGCCGTGGAATTGACTATGTGCATGTCTCACAAGCCCCAATGAATCTTCCTGATGAGCTACAGTCCAAGGCCAACTACTATGCCAAGTCAATGGCTCAACCAGTGGCCGACTACATCCAGGAAGAACCCAGCTTCCAGTACGACCTCTACTTTGTGGACTACCACTTCACCGCCTTTCCAGCCCACAGAATTTTGGGGGAGCAGGCTCAGGCTGATTTGCCTTCTCGCGGCGCTTCTTCGTCGCGTTCTGCGCCTTTGGACGCGCGTCCACTTCGAGCTCCTGCCGGTGCTGATCCTGTGCTGGAAAAGGCGAAGCATGAAATTCGGCCTTTGGCAGAATCAGAGGAGGTGCAAGAGCTAGCTCAGGACTTGTCTCAGACGAGGTCGACATCGTCTTTGGCCCCGGATCTGAGGCGAGAGGTCTCGCGACTTCATCGGAATCTTGGGCATCCAGCTCAAGATAGCTTTTTCAGGGCGCTCAAACACGCCAACGTGAAGCCGGAGGTGCTCGACTATGTCAAGAGGCACTTCACTTGTCCCATTTGCTTGCAACACCAGAAGCCGAAGACACCACGTCCTGGACATTTGGCTCATGCACTACGGTTCAACGAGATTGTGGGAGTGGACGTGCTGTTTGTCGAGTTTGGCGGCAATTTGCACGCCTTCCTCAACATGGTCTGCTGGGGAACTGGACTCCAAAATGTGACATATCTTCCTCAGAAGTCAGCAGCTCACACCATGCTGGCCCTGACCGATTCATTGCTGATGCCGTACGGCCCTCCTACTTTGATCATAGCAGATCAGGGAACCGAATTCACTGGACGGGAGTTTGGCGACAAGCTCAACCAAATGGGCATCATGGTGCACTACATCGACACTCATGCTCCTTGGCAAGCAGGCCGAACAGAACGAGCAGGAGGGGTGTTCAAGGAGAAATTCAAGCTGGTGTTTTGCCAGAAACCGCCTCTACAACAGATCAGGGTTCACGCCCTATCAGAGAGCTTTTGGCTACAGCCCTCGACTGCCAGCATCTTTGCTTTCAGATGATCTCCTGGGCCCGCTCTTGGTTTCAGCCTCAGCGACTGATGACGTCCAACGAAGCTGGCAAATCAGAGACATGGCCAGTCAGGCCTGGATGCGTTCCTTGGACGAGGATTCAGTCAAGAGAGCCTTGAAGACGCCCACGAGAACTGCAGATCAATCCACTTTGGTTGCAGGAGATTGGTGCTATGTTTGGCGCTCCACCAACACTCACAACGGATGGAGCGGCCCCGGCGTCATCGTGGCCGTGAGCCCAAACCAGAGGACTATGTGGATCAGTCTTCGAGGAGCTCTTCTCAAAGTTTCAAGAGAACATGTTCGACCGACAACCACGGAGGAGGATCTTGGTCGAGCACTTTCCAAGGAGCTCAGCCTTGAAATGTTGAAAGACATCAAGCACGGCCGCTTGTCCCGCTACCACGACCTCACTCAGGAGTTGACCGACGGTGAGGCGACCACGGGAGAGGCCAAGATCAAGCCGCTCGAACAACTTGATGAGGAAGAGATAGAAGAAGAAACCCGACAAGAACCCCTGGAGCAGGACATCAACATGAACGACTACTCTCCTGATGAGTTAATGGCCGCTGCCCCAGGAACAGAACAACTTCAACCAGCTTTCGAACAACCTCGTGACCCCGAAGAAGTGAGCACGCACCTTGGCACAGAGGAGGCTGTGGGTTCTACTCCAACTACGAGCATGCCGCCCTCTCATTTTCCAAGTCGAAGGAACAGCATTCAAGTCGATGAAGGCAGAGGAGGCACTTTGACGACAAACTTTGGGCCTATGCGGGATGAGCCTTCTCGCCCCAATCCATACCCTTTTACCGCGTCTTTGCCTCCATTGCCGAGACCTCCGGAGTCTTCAAGTGCCAACTTCTTTGAGGTTGTTTCCTTTGATGATGACAACTCCAGACGTTCTGCCTGGACAGCAGGGCAGGATGGAGCTATGTGGTGGTATGACCGCCGGCTGGAAGAATCTGGAATGACCCCAATGTCCACGACGAACTTCTCTCTGTCTCAGGCTGAGGGATCCTAGAGCCATGCGGACATCTGCATCTACATCACCAAGATGAAGCTCGCTCCGGGACACATCGACTTCGACAGACTCACTAATGCTGCGCATCGCAAAGCATTCCTGGATGCGAGAATCAAAGAGGTTCAGTCCTTGATTGACAACAAGGCCATCAAGATCCTGTCGTCAGAAGAATCTCGAGCTTTCCGACGAGATCACCCAGATTGTGTGCTGCCGAGTCGCTATGTTGACAGGTGGAAACCTTCTGGAGATGGCAAGTTCTCTACATTGCCGGAGCACTTCGATGACCCGGGTTTTGAGCCTTTGAACAACCCAGGTCTTGCAGCAAAGTCGAGATGGTGTGTTGTTGGCTGGCGAGATCCTTGGATTCATGCCATCGAGAGGAGTGCACCAACACCCCTTTCCAGCAGCATCATGCTCTTCTTGCAGACCCGGAAGTGGACTGGAAAGATTAAGGACTGCAAAACAGCTTTCTTGCAGAGTCTTCCAACGACCAGAAAGCAGCGCTTGTGCTGTTCAATGCCGCCTGGAGAAGGAGGAGTCTTTCCCGGTTGCACTAAGGACCAACTGGTGCAACTTGAGACTGAAGTCTATGGCTTGGTTAGTGGACCTGCTCGGTGGCGCAAGAGCTTTCTGCAGGTGCTTGTGCAGGAGTGTGGCTACCGCATCAACAGCTACGACAGGTGCGTCTTGTCTTTGGATGCGGACCCACCTGCCTTGAAGCCTTTGCCTGGCACTTCAACGACTCCTGGAACCTTACCGACTCCAACACCAACAAGCTCTCTGAAGGTGTCTTCACGGTCTTCTTCGAGCTCTACACCGAGCATGGGAGAAAAGAAGCCAGTTGGAACCAGCACTCAGGGACTCATCGTGATCGAGATTGACGATGTCTTGGAAGCTGGCAACGAAGAACACAGAAGACGCATGGCTTGGCTGGAGTCTCGTCTCGGGTTTGGCAAAGCAGTGAACTTGCAGGAGGAGAAGACCGGAACGGGATACGCAGGACGACGCTTGCGACAGCTCCCGGACCACTCCTTCGAACTTACCATGGCGGACTACATCAAGAACCGCTTGAAGCCTGTGGAGAGATCAAGCGCAAGTTCCTGGTCAAGAACTCGAAAAGCATCCAGCTGACGGAAGACGAAGAATCTGCTCTTCGAGGCACGGTAGCCAGCATAAACTGGTGTGCCAGGGAGGGGAGACCCACCATCCACGACGCCCTCGAGGTGAACAAAGTTGTGGCTCGGTTGAAAGCTGTGGATGTCACGATCCGCATTCACTCCATCCGGGAGAATGACATCCGACATGTCTTGATCAGTGACAGCAGCTTCGATCCAAAAGGACTCACCAAACCACAGCATGGATGGCTACAGGGCATCTCAACACCTCAGCTCAACAAAGGCGAGTTGGCTCCCATAAGCCTCATAGCTTGGAAGAGTCGACGACTTCGCAGGAAGAAAGGAAGCAGCAACCTTTGCGAGAGGATTGGAAAAGCAGATAGCAACCCTCAACAGCTTTCTGAAGTCCCGCTACGATGTGAGGCAAGAGCTTGAACAGCATGATGACGGAGGACTTCGAGGTCAGCTGACCGTGATCGCTGCTGAGGATGCCACTTTCCAAGATCCGCTGTCAGTGGCCATCATCGACAGCAAAGGCATCTTCGACGCCGCTTCCAATGAGCAGAGCCAGGGAGAGTGCGACCGAACCGCACTTGAAGTTGCCCTGATCCGCGACAGCATGTCAAAGACAAGGTCAAGGATCAGGTGGGTTCCCCATAACCGGAATCCTTCTGACATGCTCACCAAAGTGGCGCAGGCTCATGAGATGCCTTTGATGGAGCTTTTGAAAAACGCCAGGTACAAGCTTCAAGTCGAAGCAGAAGTCCTTGAAGCTGGACGACAGTCCGAGCAGCGACTGAAGTCTAAGTACCCTCAAAAAGAAAGTAAGGAAGCTGATGAAGACATGTTCACTCTTGAGGACACATGAGACTTCAGTCGAATGCCGTCGCTGTCTAGCGCTTGAGCTGATCCGGTTGCGCAGGTAGAAAAGTGTGTTCCCTTAGCCATCGGCGCTTTGCGGTTGGTTTTGACATCCTACCTCTACAGACGAGTCATGAGCCGGAGTATCTGATATACTGTACCTCTTTTGGAAATTCAGCAAAACCACACAGGATCACGGTCCACAAACCCTAGTTTACATAAAAGTTAAAACCGTGTTCAGGATCTCCCCTTCGTGAATGCGTCAAGCATTGGTGTGGTTGGATGCAGTGGCCAGCTCCTTTGAAGCGGCAAGCGGACGTTTTCAAGTTGTTTTTCAGTTGCACGAAGTGCTGGCAGCCTCTGCAGTCTGCAAGGCAGTTGACAGTGTCAATCTTTTTGACTCTTGCGCGCCTTGTCACTTCACACGATCCCCCAAGTCTTTCGGATGAGACGTACATCTCCGTAAACAAAGCGCCAGTTGGATTGGATGTTCATTTTTTTGGTATTTTCCTCCAAGAATGTTTCATCATCGACCGGCTTGGCTCAGGTGACTTAAAGAAATGATAGCACGTTGGTCTCAGTTGAATCCGATCCTAAGGTGGTGGCACTTTGACTGCCTACCTGGGTGCGGTAGATGCTCGAGTCACAGCTGCTGCCCCTTAGCTGAACATTCGGCATTTGGAAGAAGCAGCACGTGGTAGAGGCATACAAGGTTATGATTTGATGGCATGGCAAAATTGTGTTGCAGTGCCAAAAGGCTAGCGCAAAGCATTCATACAGTCCTAGCATCTTACTTTTCCACACATTTGCCAATTTGCTGTTCGGAGGCAGTTGCTTGCTACTTCTCGACTCTAGGCCATGCCCTGAGACTTTTTGCAGTTTGCTAGAAGATGTATTTGACAGCTCCAAAAAAGGCCCACAGTTTCCCGAGCAGTGCGTGGCACTGACATACTGTAGCAGTGACTTTTGTCCAGTGACCTGCTTGCCAGGTCGAGAATTGGTAGAAGGCACCTGTCAGATGCCCAGCCAAATAAACAGAGACAGACAGACAGACAGA
>CAXAMN010019890.1:889338-930149 GCA_963970005.1 Durusdinium trenchii
CAGACACAGACAGACACAGACAGACACAGACAGACACAGACAGACACTGACAGACACTGACAGACACTGACAGACACTGACAGACACTGACAGACACTGACAGACACTGACAGACTGACAGACTGACAGACTGACAGACTGACAGACACAGACAGACTGACAGACTGACAGACTGACAGACTGACAGATTGACAGACTGACAGACTGACAGACTGACAGACTGACAGACTGACAGACTGACAGATTGACAGACAAACAAACAGCCAGTCAGCCAGGCAGGCAGACAGACAGACAGGTAGTTTTTTCACTGAATACAAAGGAAATCCGCAAGATTGATCCATGTTTGTTTCATGTCCAGAATCAGCTGTCAGGCCTGTCGAATTCCCCCCAAGGCTGTCAAAGTTGATAATTTGCTGAAGCCATTGTTCCGAGGCAACTATGATGCGGAGCAGATCATATGGGGCATGGCAAAGTGCGAAAGACGAACACTGACATGTTGCATAGACAAACAAATACATACATAGAGAGAGAGAGAGAGGCACCCCATGTCGCAAAAGTTGAGAACCTCCTTCTTGTGGACTTGTGGAAACCTCGTGACACTGTGGACCCAGTTTTAGTGGACAGAAAAGGTGTGGGGGGACTGTGAGGTGTGCTGGCTCGCAAAAGATATTGGATCAACACAAATGAGCTATTTCCCTTCCGCCTTTCAAAGTGCTCGTAGGCAACACAATGTGAGGTGTTTGAGGCCTTCGACCTGCTGAATGAAGCACGAAGGTATGGCATCGACAAGCCGGACATGCTTCGTGCGAGAGCTCCTCAAGCCACTGTCCTGAGTCCCAGTACAACGGACTTGGCTGTGGCCAGTGGGTAAAAATGATAAAAACCATCCAGAACTACCGGAGTCACCAGAGGTGTCATTCCCTAGTATATATATATATATACTTAGACAAAAATATTCTCTTCATTTGGAGGTGGACATGGGTAAGAGAGGGTCCTGATGATTTCACATTCACATGCTGTCCAGAAGAGAACAATCAGCATCGCCATACGAATCTTGCGCGCTTTGTGAGTAACTAGAAGCCGTTTCACTGGGAATCGTTTAACCTGTAGTAACAAGAAGATTTCTAGTGTTGTGTTTGAAGCTTCTTAGTAACAAGAAGCTAGTAGGTTGGAGGCCGCTAATACCACTAGGAACAAGAAGCTTTTAGTGTCTTTGAAGCTTCTGTGCTCTTCGGAGAGGCTGTTCTCCTGACATCCCACGACTGCTTCCCTATCGCGGGCGGCCGCGAAGGCTTTGCAGAGGCAGGGTTTGGTGTTTCACAGAAGCCAGCTTACTCACTAAAGGTAGGACCCTGGTGATATGGTAAACCTAAGGGATAACAAAAGTCTGTTTGTTTTCGGTTGTCCAACTTCTACCAGAAACTGACCATATTGGGTGACTATCACACCTGAGAGCAAGCACTTCATAGTTTGTCAAGAGCACTTGATGTGGTTTGACTCTTTTTCGCTTCTTATCCAGGTGGAAGCTGCATTTCACGCTCACGGAGATGCCACGAACCTCTATGCCAGTGAAGCACCTGGCTTTCATGAGGCCTTGTTTTGCTTTGTCCTTCTTGCTTTGTACTTCAACCTTTGTGCAGAATGCATCTACATAGAACTGTAGCCTCGTTCGCTAGGTTCGAGGTTCCAAGTAGCTTGCATCTCAATGGCTTCACGGTAATGTACAGAGCATGAACAATCGTCAGATCCCAGTTGGCCAATCCTTTCTTGCTCACATTGTTGGGCCATTGAGTCTTATTCCGCCCCTTTGAAGAATGTTTGAGTGTCCTCGCAGTTCACAACCTTTTTTTTTTTTCGACGCTATGTTTGGCTGGGCTTGCCCATGTTGCTTGCCTTTTGACTTTGATCCAGTGGAGGTCCCTGCCCTGAAGGCCTCAGGCAGCGTACTCGCCGCCGGCCAAAGGCCTCTCAAGAAAGGCAGGCAACTGGAAGCCAGAGGTTGCGCTTCCTCTCCTGTGATCCAAGAAGAGGACAAGAAGTTGATCCTTGAAGATGACAATAGGAGGTCTGCGACAAGGAGCCACAAGCGCAATGTTGTGGCTGCTGGCTTGCAGCGCTTCGCAGCCGAAAGACTTCAACCCCAGGCAGATTGGGAGCAATTGACAGAAAGGGTGGTTTCTGTGCTCGCACAGAACCCCTCTCCTTTCACATTGAATGGAACCAACTGTTACCTCGTTGGAACAGGGCGCAAGCGCCTTCTGGTTGACACTGGTGAGCAGCATTTTGGTGCTGAAGCTTTCATGAATGTCTTAAGTGATTGCATGGCCAATTTGGGTATTGAGGGTCTTGACGGCATAGTCATCACACACATGCACCATGACCACTATGGCAATGTTGGAAGATTACAAGAGAAATATGGGCCCGTTCCAGTCTATTCACGAGAGCTGTCCTACCGCACATCTCCTCTTCTTTCAGAGCTGCGAAAGAGAGGCCAACTACAGCACTTTGTGAATTTTGATGGCACCCCACGCTACAACCCGAAGCTTGACCCTGTGCCTCCCAAGTTGCCTGATGATCTTGACTTGTCCTGGGCAGAAGGAAGGGTGAAGAATTTCAAAGGAAAGAACACCAAAGAGAAACTACAATGGCTGTTTTTCATGACTTGGAGCCATCAAGATCTAATCAACCGCTTGCGTAGCTGCGAATACCCTTGGACACCCCTCACTGCTGGAGACACTATCTCAACCGAAGGTGCCACGCTGCTTGCCTACCACATGCCTGGCCATTCCGAAGATCACATGGTATTTCTGCTGGAGGAAGAGCATTCCTTGTTTTCTGGTGACCATGTGTTGGGTTGGGGGACCACCTTCATTGTGGACATGAAGGACTACATGGAGTCACTTCGGAGAATGCTTCACATGCAGCCTGTGAGCCTTTTCCCTGGGCACGGGCACTTTATTGAAGATGGCGTTGATATGCTTGAGCGCTACATATCCCACCGGCAGACACGTGAAAGGCAACGTGGTAGCAAGAGTTGCAACAGCCTCTCTTGGCTGTGAACATGTTGCAAGAGTTGTGCAATTTCTTTATTCAGAGGTCTCCCCTTTCAAACACTTTCTAGAAATCTCTAAGTTGAGTGTTCAAATGCAGGCAAGCATGGGATGCCTTGGTCCGCCGGAGGGAGCCTGTTTCCATCGAAGACATTGTTCACGAGCTTTATCCAAATACAGTGAAAGAGCGCTTGTGGATGGCCAAGAGCAATGTGGAGGATGGGTGTGTTCTTTAATTTAATGTGTCCTTTTGTTTTTTGGGCTTCTGTCTAGTTGGCTATATGGCTCACCAACCACCAAACATTGGCATTCTAAAACAGAGGGCAAACCAATGCAAGCCACCCCTGAGCAGGTCCTCTTTCGCAAGTTCGAGGCTGAAGGCGCTGCTTCGGCCTTTGCCAATGAAGCAGGACAACTGCAGCGAGTCCGAAAGCTTCCTTCGGGTTATTCCATGCGCCGCCGAGCAGCACTCGAGGTAGCTAAGAAGCCACTCCTAGGCCTTTCAGAAAGATCGCTTGGAGCACGTGTTAGTTTTTTTGTGTATGAGTTTGACATGCAATATGCAGAAATGTACTGCTTGGTATATAACATGTACACGTCCTTCATCTTGAGATAAAGAACGCTCGGGCATTGGGAGGCCTTTCAGGAATGGAATCTGTATGCCTAAATCCAGCATGCCAAGGCAACCTGCCGGACACATTCTTGTGGGCCGCAAGGCGCTCGATGGCACCGAAGCTTTAGTAGCTCGATGGCCATTCGACGGCAATTTTTCGGCTTCTGCTGCAACCAAACAATGTAGCCCATGGGGGTCATTCCCAGCATAGTTCCTTGAGCCAAGATACTGTGCCACCTAAGCAGCAGTTGAGCTAACCTAGGCTTCTGCCTAACCACCAGCAAAGCTGGCTCTCAGTTCGGCCTGCTCCAGGTCCTAATTAATGGAAGCTTGAAACAGGCTGCTGGAAATTGAATTGTGATTCTGGTGGTCTTTTGGAGGCTTGGCTTGCGGTATAACAGATCATGGCTATCATTAGGAGATGAGAATGAGAAGGCCTGCGGCCCCATTGAATATCTGTGCCTGGCCTTGCAGCAGTTGGCTCAATTCTGCCCGGTCTCAATTTGCCCAACGAAGGCGGGCATGTGGGGCCAAGGAAACATTGTTGACAGGGAGAGATTCTAATAGCTTCTTGTTAGTACTAGCGATGCACCTGTTACTAGTAGCGATGCACCTGTTACTAGTAGGCCCACCTTGTTGAACATGACACACACCTTTTTTGTTGATGTGACAGTTTTGTTTTTCCTGACGAACTGCGCCTGGAAGGAGCTCGAGGTGCCAAATGTGGCGCCGCTTGGCGTTGGGGGCACTGTGCCTCGGGGTGAAGGCAGGACATGTTGGGATTTGTGGAAAGCCGTATAGATCTGAAGAACAGAGGCATGCTTGCGAAAAGGGTAGATCAACTGCAGTATTTTTTGATCCATACAAAAGAAACGAGCCGTTCCTGTGGCAGTTTGATGAATGGCTGACGTGAAGGTTGTACAGCATCTACTGTGACTGTTTGAATTGGAGGGGGCCCTGTCCGGCAAGGCGCTCTCGCCCTGTGATGACGAAGCTGGGCAGGTTTGCCCCATGAGCATTGGCAAGGCATCGTGGATGGCAGTGGGATGGTAGTCTTTGAGTTTCTGACATGGGAAACAAGCTATCTGTAGTTGAAACTTGAAACTAATCACACCCAAAGCTTTGTACCAATCAAGAATGGCCATCGCAGGAGATTGGAGAATGCTTGCAAGACCCCTCGAAGCACCAGGCAAGCTGTGTGGCAATTGTGTGGCAAGGGGTTAGCCTATCGATCCGAGCCTCCACTTCCGAGGGTCTATCCAGAACTTAATCCTTGGACACCATTCCAGCTTTGTACACATACAACCAAAACCACGCAGCCGCCATTTGATGTCCAAAGCTTTTCCAGATATTTTATTTTCTTACTCCCTTTTCAACTCGTTACTCGGCAAAGTTCACTGAAAGCCGTCTTTAATAGCCGCCATTATATATATATATAACTATATGTGTCCGAATCTTGGCCAAAGCTTCTTTGCTTTCTGCCTCCTTTTCCTCTTTTCACTCGTCAAAGTCCATTTAGAAGCGTCGTTAATCCAAAGTCCTTGGTAAAAAAAGATAAACAGACAAACTTAATTAACTAGGTCACACTTCAAATCACACCTACTGAGTAGGGTGGTCATAAGTTGGGCTATATGAGTATAGTCAGAATTCGCCGAAGAGAGAACAACTAATGTACTGAACATGGAATCTGAAATCAGCTCAAGACGAACATACACTATACACTGACCGAATAGCTGCAACACTACAAGAAATATCATGATGTTCATAGCTTCGTAGCACGCATGCGCAAGTGTATATTTTTCTTGGAGAAGAAAACCAGCAATACATGGCCAGATTTTCAGCAAAAGCACAGTCTCTTGTCACTGCGCAGCTCACGGACATTGATGGCAATCCTAGAGAGTTGGAGCCTGGCGTTGGGGTCCCAGCCGCCAAGACGTGCACGATGGATCAGTTCTGTTTCTTTAAGCAAATGACCCAATGGTCATAAAGAAAGTCTTAGTTGAGAGATCATGAAACTCAAGTCTGGACATGGTCTGGGTCTGTAAGACAATTCGAGGAGAAGCCACTGGAGCTTTCTGCTGGCTGCAAGGAGATGCAACGGGGTCGCAGGAAAGGTCCAAAGTTGCTATGTGGATTGTGTATGACAGATTTTTAGGACTTTATCAAGACCAATCTGGCATGCGATTCGGAGATTGAGAACTTTTGCCAAGGGATGTGCCTCAGCTGCATATGAGAGCTTTGATGATTGGTTGAGCGTGGGTACTATGGCTATGAACTGGAAGGAAGACGCCCAGCAAGTCTAGGGTGTGTATGCCTTGCCTGTTCTTCCCTGCAACAATATATAGACCTATACTAGATCCTAAATCTGTGGTTTCGATGAGTCACAACGGGGTCTACGAGGCTAGGCCTTTTGCAGTAAGAACATGGTAGCAGTTGGTACGAACAGGGTCCGTACATGGTATGGCCTTGGTACGAGCACGGTCATGCGTATGTGGGTGGCACGTGAGTTGTACTTGCACGATCTTGCACGACCTTAGTTCGGAGGGTTGCCAACCTTCTTGCAAGCTCAAATTCCCACGGTACGCTGGCACACCCCCTGCACGCACCCCAGACACATTTGTCGTACAGAAATAAGGCCAGATATACAATCAGACCTTAAAGGGGTAAATAAGATTCCACACCTTTTTCTTGCATGACCTGAAAGTGAACATGTGCCGTGCGACCTGTGGATGAATGTGGGAAATGTGGACGAAGAGTGCCCTGTGCTGTTGCCCATCTGCAGTTTTGGTCCGTACGGCATCCTTATCTCATTAGTACCTTTTGTTTACTTCCCGCACTTCGCTCGCCATCTCCGCTTGCATCCAACAATTCTTTTTTGTTTCATATATATACATATACACACTATCTCTTCGTTTTTGATAAACTATGCTGCCATCTACGAAGGAAGCAAGGTTTGACATTGGATTTGCTTGCTCATTGAACGGTAGCCTTCCAGTGTGTTTGTCTCCTGAAGTTCTATGCCCACCGACGACCGTGGCTGTGCGGAAGGTTTTTCCATGGTGACACTATGACTTGCCTGACGCAGTGGACCAGCGCTAGCGACTTGAGCACAGAGTGTGCTGGAACATTGCCAAAGAAGGCCCGCTGCCGAGCAGCTCGTTGTCTCAATATTCCTCGGGTTTGTGGAAGAGCTTTCAGAACTTTACCAGGGCTGAAAATTGGTACGCAGCTTTCGTTTGTGCAACAAAGATACTTTCTGAAGTAGTTTATGCCCAAGTTCAGTGCAGGCCAGTTTGGACTGGCTTTCCAGTGACCTTTGGCCCTTTAAGCCAGTCCTAATCAAGCATAAAGTACTATAGGTTGCGTGGTGCAACAGTTCCTGTCAACATTCTCCTTTAAAGGCAGAGGAGGACGAAGAGGCTGGCCCATTGAATTTTGGCTGTGATTGTTTGGCCACGAAAGCTTTGCTTTGATACTGACTGTCTTTAGCCTGTCAAACAGTGCAAGCGAGTTGCACAGGGTCAGAAGTTGCACGGTCACTGTTCGACGGTGCTTTGAGTCATTTTGTCACACTTTCTCCAAGAGGCTGCGGTGACTTGTTCTTGTTTTTGGATGCATTGCGAACTGCTGTGTGGGAGGTTGATGCAGAAAAAGAAGCATGGCGTGCCAAAAAGAAAGCAGCCAGGTACGGATTTCGATGGGAAGACAATCCAATTCGTCCATCACAGAAACACTCTGGAAACTATATGAAGCGCTTTTTTAGTCTGAAAGCACAGCCGCAGCAAACAGTGCATGAATGCTGAGATAGAACCCTTGTGTGTATTCCCGCCATTGTAAGAAGTGCTGACTGAACTCTGCTTTGTTATGCAGGAAAGCTGCCATGGATGCCATCGAGAAGGAGCTCTTGCAAGCCAACAAGATAACTCGCACACGCACATAGACAACTGCGCAGAGCTTCGCTTCGGCATTGGCTTTCTCGACAGCATGGGTACCAGACTAATGAAGCACAGTGCCTCTCTCGCTCCGAGCTCGAGCGTCTTCTATGCAAATATAGTCAGCCAGCCTTGCAGCTCCAGATGCGGGGACAGTTGAACTAAGAAAATACTGGCATTCTTTCAAATCTACCAAAGGAGAAAGGTGGTGAGAAGAAAAAGAAAAAGGGCAAAAAGAAGAAGAAGGACAGGCTTTTCTTGTGACTAGTCTCTTGAAGCGAAAGTCAGTGTTCCGAACGCGTTCCGAACGCCTTCCGTGCAATAGGACAAGGAGCTCTGAGACCTTCGCCTGTCGGCTATCTTTTCACATAGATCCATGTACACAGCACACTAAATTGGCACGCAGGGTTGGCACTTCAAAACTCTTGAAGGATGTAGGCCCCGTCATGTATGTGTTTTCTCATAGATCTTTGTTGCTTAGCCAACCTTGGTGGACCATCAAGATGGCCGTGGTGGCCAGACAGCCGAAAGGGGTGCGAAGCAGACGGGACCGTTGTTGACGGTGATGGGCAAAGATTACAGCGGCTGACGTTCTCCATCCTTGGCTTTACCGTCTTTGCAGGTCACAGAGACAGGGCTGGATGCGGTGCAGACCTTCTTTCATGACCAGTCCGGCCATCGAGCATTTTCTGCCGCAAAGTGAAGGCTTTGAACTTCTATATACTTGCTTTCTCAATCGAATACACCAAGGAGTGCATGAGAGAGAGGGGAGGGCATTCTTGGACTGTGTACCAAAAGGGTTCACTTTGACATTGCAGAAGTATTCTGACCACATTGGTGAGAAATCACCAGCGGTCAGCCCGAACTTGTGAGGATGTTGTTGCACCTCCTCTGATTGACGCATTGTGTTCAACCCGTGGAGCTTTGATAACCTCACCTGCGACGAAGCAAACAGACTCGGCTGAGGCTCGGGCCAAGTCCGGACTGGCTGCTGCCCGTCTTAGATCCATCGCCGGGGTCCCCACAGGGTAATGAGGTCGACCTTGCGCGAAAATGGATGCAAGTATTTGATATTATTTTGTTAATGAAAGTGAATAATATCGCTTCTAGTAACAAGTGCCTTACTAGTAGTAACAAGTGCCTTGCTAGTAGTAACAAGATGCTATTAGGAACAATAACTAAATTAGAAACTATTATAACAATTTGCAATTCTTGTTTTTGAGGTGATGCCTGGAGCTGTTTACACGAAAGATTCCGTTTGCACGAACGGTTCCTGCATGTGCACTGTGAGTTTCGAGCTCTCATCTTCGGCGCAGGTATACAATCTTGCATGACTCTGTGAGCGGTCTATTCTTGTTGCACACAAGTGCAGGTGTTCAGTTTATTCTTCGGCATGAGTTTACATGTGTGTTGTCCCCATGTGTTTGTGCACATGTATACCCACAAACATATCTCAACATGTCACCGAGGAGCAGAGCCCACCTTATATTTTTTTGGCTTCAGTCATGGCAGGCCTTTGCCATGCAGCATGCTGTGGTTCGGCGAATCTCAAATGAAGGCTTGGGCACCTGGCGAGAGCCTCTAACAGACTTTGCATGGCTTTGCTTATGTGATGTTTCTTTGTTGTACACATTTGTCGGCTGTAATATTTTTTTTCTTCGTAACACCATCAACTGAGGTCCATGCACAGTTGTCAGTTCGTGCGTGGACACATGTTTTTCTACCAGCCCGGTGGTTCTGTGAAAGCACATTGGATGTCGGAACCAGTGTAGGCTTTCTTGGCACCGAGGCAGGGATTGCAGGACCACGTGTGCCAGCATGGACGCCCAAAGCAGACCGCATGCTCTTTGGTTGGAAACTGTCCAAGCTTTCAGCACCTTACAGCCCAACACGGAAAAGGATACTGAAGCTTTGTTTCTCGATATGTAGTAACAAGTGCATTGCTAGTAGGAACAAGTGCCTTACTAGTAGTAACAAGAAGTTATTAGTGCTATTAGAATTAAAACTAACATGTCACATTTGTTTGGACGGCCTTGTGGCAGTTCGTGCACTGCAGATGCCAGAGCACCTTCGTCTCCTGGCGCAGCCGAAGCGCCAGTCCCTCCGGTGGAAGCGGCGTGGGGAGGTGCACTGAGTGACATCAGCATGACACACAGCATGATTCAACACAAGATAGCAAGTCTTGTTTGAGGTTTCTGCAGGCTATTCTTTTAAACATTCAACAAGGTGTCCAAAGCGTTGACATTGTGCAAAGGTGCATTGGTCTTCACGTGCCAGAAGGAACATTTTCGTAGGTGTCTTGAAGCACTCACTTAGCAGAGCTTGTTCTTCAACCCTTTTTTTGTTCTGTGCCTCCTGCTCCAGGCTGTCGGCAGAGGTGCTCTTGTGATATGAGAGAGGGGAATCAGAGCACAAGCACCAAGAACAGTAATTAGATGTGACACGGAAGAAAGGCAAGTGTTGATTAGTCTTCGAGCCATACTGGTTGCACTCAAAGGGTGATGATCACAGCATGGACAGATTCTTGTGAGAGTTTCAACGTGGGCTGCATTGGACAATACCAACAAAGGATTCCAGGGGCTAGAGGGAAAAAGAAGCACCGCTGACAACACCAGTTGAGCTAGGAAGGAGCTGGTTGGCTTCACTGCCTCAGGCAGGTCTTCAGGGAATTTTTGGTGCCTTCTTCTGTTTTCGGTCTTCGCGTGTTTATCATGTTACTTGTCAGTGGTGGACTCTCACAATTCATAAAAGGACGAAAGGGTCCGAGCCAATACCTGTTTGTGAGAACTTTTGTCCTGGATGCTGAAGGAAAGCCCACCACCACCACCGCCACCGCCACCGCCACCACCACCACCACCACCTCAACCTCGTAATGTCAATCCAGAAAGATCATACTTGTACTTGTACACAAAGAATTCTGCTGTTCTCTCAAGTGGACACCAATTGAGCTGGTCTCAGATGAAACAAGCATAGAATCACCAGGCATTCCAAGATTAGCTGCAGCACGATGGAAATTCATTCTCAAATGTGCAGGTCAGTGCACGGATTGCCAA
The DNA here is from genome assembly GCA_963970005.1 of Durusdinium trenchii. Classification (NCBI taxonomy): domain Eukaryota; class Dinophyceae; order Suessiales; family Symbiodiniaceae; genus Durusdinium; species Durusdinium trenchii. The sequence goes on from CAXAMN010019890.1 coordinate 899,987, forward strand.
AGTGCCAGCCGAAGCCATCAACAAGGCACAGGACCGTTTGGTGAATGTACATTTGCTGTGTTGACATACTCGCTGCTGGCGTCGCTGGAGGTTTCAACAGCTGGTGCTGATCATGCAGTGGTGGCAGATGCCTCAGTGCAATCTAAGCATCTAAGTGTTTTGTGTGGAGTGCCCGATGCAGGCCCTAATCTGGGCAGTCGCCCTAATAGGTCACCCGAACAGCTGCCCCGCTGTTTCTTTCAGTTTTTGCATTTCATTGACATTCTTTTTGCAGCACTGCCAGCATCTCGAACCTGTCTTGGTGACTTTTCCTTGGTCAAAAGTTGCTTGCCATTCTCTTCGAAATCCCATTGTACCATTTGGTTCAGGAGTTTATCGAGAAGCTGATGTAATACTTGTGCGTATGCTCCCCACGACCTCCTCCTACAACATTTGCTGCTGTTTACAGTGTTTTCAACTGGATGATGGAGTTGACATTTGGGACTATTCTTTGAATATTAAACACACTATGAGCATTGGTATTAATCTTGACGCAACACTGAGGCAATTCATTTGTTTGCTTTCGTTTCACCTGTTGTGGGTTTTCCTTTGTAGCAAGGGCAATAATGCACAATGAGATTTGTGATTGCAATGCCTATATGGAAAGCCTCAAAAAAGAAGTCCTTTTTCTGGAATCATGAAATCAACATATAAGAAAGAAACAAGATAAGCAAGACACAAAGCATTTGTTTGGCTAAATCAACACGCGTTCGGGTTCGCGTTTGCCCTCTTCACACGTAGGTCTGAAACTGTCAAGTCCACTGGGTTGTGACTGAAAGGCAAGATTCAAGATCATACATGTGCGGTTGGTCATCCAACGGCCCAGTGACCCATCTATGTGAGCCAATCATTTTGGCTAAATCACACCAGTTGTGTGAGTGACCTAAACGGTTCTTTCGGACATCTTTTTGCAGCGAAATCCCAAATTGACGCTTCTTATTTATAACGCAGTCATCAAAAAGTACACTAATGTACAGCTTAGAAGCAGTACATCTCACTGGCTCTTTGTGCAAGAAGCTGAATGCATTTCACTTGAGGGGCCTCAGAAAAATCCTACGGGTGCAAACAACATTTGTAAACAGACAGAATGCCAACGAGCGAGTTTATCAAACGGTGTCAGACATTGCATTCCCACTAGGCAATGTCAGGATTAAACCATTCACTGAAATTTGGGCGAAAGACGCATTAAACTCGCTGGACACATCCTTCGGTCACAAAATAGTGATCCTTTAAGGCAGGTTACATATCAACCTGACAGCTCAAAGCCTGTCGAAATAATTAGGTTCAAGACGTGGAGGCTGACCCCCGGACATATAGATCCAACGAACTATATAATCCACTGTAGAATCAGCCACACTGGGCTTGATTGTCGAAACAATTCTTAATGGCTGCGTCGCGTGAACGTAGAGTTTGAGCTCGAGTGCATTCTTGTGCCAAAGCACTCTTGAAACTTGCTGCGTGTTTGCAGCAAAAGGGTGCAAGGCGAGAGAAAAAGGATTGGAGAAGCTCGGTCAGGCCAAGTTTTCCAACTATTTGGTGGACAACTGTATCACTGTGCCCATTTCGAAGATGAAGATGAAACGGAGATGAACTTAAGTTGAACTTATTGAGACAAACAAAGATGAAGTGGATGAAGCAATTGAGTGGATGACATGAAGGTTAACGTGAATAAAACAAACGAACATGAAGTGAACGACATGAAGAGGACAACTTTTAAACTAAAGTGTTTTTCCAATGAGATGGAGATGGTGATGGTGCTTCAACTGGGCATCAATAGCTCCCAACCCAGCTGCTCATCGCTGAACATTTTTGTAGCGGTGTAGTGCTGTGAAACTACACCCGTTTGAAAACATTGGCCTTGGTTTCATTGGTGTATTTGTCTCAGTGCCAACAAGTTCTTTCTGGCCTACCTGCTGTTTATGGTTTCTTCCGAGCTGTTTTATTGGCATATTGAAGTGTGATTTGCTGAGGCAGCCAAAACGCAGTACTACAGCTTTGGAAAGGAGGTGACAGTAGCAGTTTTTGCTAAAACTTGTCTCGCAAATTTCAACTGACAGTTTAGTGGAAGAACGGGCAACGGAGCAATCGTGCTTCATATCAAGTAGTGCACAGCAGCAGATTATGTGATGCGACTTAAGATTTCGAGTCGAGTTGTACACTTATTCAGGTTCTCATTCCTACTCAAATTGACACTACTTTTTGCGAATCTATAGTAATAGTCGTGTCAGCTCCCCTAATTGGCTTGCAGCTTCAGCAATGAACCAGAGGCAGTTTCGTCAGGACTGGTTCATCCTCTATACGGACAGCTCTTGCGCTGTGACGCCGATGCCCAAGATGCTTCGGGTTTTGCATTGCGTTTTCATTTATGTTTTGAAGGGGGGTACCCTGTGAGGGGAAGTAGCAAGGAAACTAAATAGGAGGAGAAACTACTACATTCAAGGACGTAGAAGAACCCCTCGTGTGATCGAACCGTCTCCTAGATTCTATCTATCTATCTATCTATCTGTCTATATTTAAATGGAGATTTAGGAAAACAATGTTGTGTGATATCAGTGATATCCGCAATGTGATTGTGCTTTGAACTGCTCAAAATTCCAGGCTTCTCAGTTTCTAGCAGTTATTAGTCAACACAAGCAGCAACTATTCATTAGTTGGACTTTGACCTGATGCTAACCAAAATAATTCAATGCTAAATACATAACACATGGTGCTGGAACTGCAGGCTACGTCTCTACGAGACAGCTGGGCGACCAAAGGAGGAAAGCGCAGCGAGACAGACGGCTTGTTGGTTTGAATACACATTTGCAGCTCAAGGCGCAAGGTTGCTTGATTTGTGGTGGAGTGTTAGGGATTGGGAGGCTGCTAGCACTGCATGAATCAAGGCATTGAATTAAGCACCTGCTGAGCAACTGTGCGTGTCTTCCTGCACATGACTTGACCAAACGGTGAACAACCCTGCTACACCTTTTGCATACTCTATTTGATTTCTTTTGGTCGTTAAAACTTGTAGGCTCCTCGAACCTCTTTTTTGAACAACCTGTTGCCAGAACAGGATGTGGTGGTCTTGATCTTTGGCGGGCCGACAGATGTAAATCGACAACTCAGCCGACAAGAGGACACGGTGTTCTGGCATATGGAACATACGGCATCTTGGGAATGCCGTATATGATACTGCATGCGCTTAATAAGTTATCATGATCAAACCTGGTCAAATTCTGATTGGCGGAACATATGTATATAATATATATATATACACAGCAACAATAATTTCCTCCGTGACAGGAGCTTTGGTCATTTTGCAAGCGTCATTTGTGTTCGCTTGCTGTTGTTCATTTGTGAGTGGTAGACATGAATTTATCCTATTGTACAGATACTCCAAAATGTTTATACCAGAGCTTAAAACCTCAGAAGGAGGCCCAAGATGGTGCTCAAGGTGTCCAAACTTCACACACACACACACCGTTTGCGTCAACACTTCTATTGTGGAAGAACGGCACAAACTGAGGAGTGAACCCAAGTCTTTGCGCTGACAAGTGCCGTGGTCCTGTGGGTGATTCAATGGATTGTGATTCCGCGCACCAAACACCTCGTTGCCAAGCAGTTGGTCACGGAGCACTCCACAAAGTAGCTCTCAACACTAGCCGCAAGCCACCAGCATGACCCAGAGTTCTCATAATGTTGCCATGCCCTGTTTGTGGGGGGTATCAAGCCTGCGCAGGAAGTGTGTAGACCGTGCTGAGATGTGTGTACATATTGCAACAAGCATAGACATAGACAAGATTCTGTACAAATAGATGATCTTATGACAAAGTGGCTTGTCTCCACAACCTTGACCTTTGCGAAGGACCTTTTGCTGCAACAACTGCTGGGGACTCAAAGCTTGGAAATCGTACGTAAATGCGCCTGAGAAGAGAAGGTAGAATTCTCCCCCGTTGTGCAAGGGTGTGACTTTAACTTTGCAAGACTTCAAGTCTGGTGATTTGGATCGCAACTTCCACAGCTTGGTGCAAGTCTTGTGATTTCTGAGCTTTTTGTAGTCTGTTGATCCGCCTCAGGCAGGATCATGGCTTCGGTGCCGTGGCCATTTGTGGCCTGTGCGGCTTCGGGGACCAGCCTGGGCTCCCAAAAGAAACCCAAGGAGATCACCCAGACCACCCACTTGTGAAGAGACAGGTTCGATGAAGAGGCAACAGGTATGCTTGGGTTAACATGGTATAAGATTGTATAAGTATGTATTGAGAATGGTGTTTCTTCTTTCTTCAAGACCGATCCCAAAGGTTCTGGCGCGATGGGCTTTGGCAATTTGCACCGTTGCTACTAGGCAAGGCACGTTCAGGATTGATAGATTGGAATTGGAGAGTCATTGCATGTGTCATTTAATCTCTGTTCTATTTTCTCTAGGTTACTAAGACTAAGACACGTTTTACACTATGCCTTTTAGTTGGAACAGGTGCTGAACCACTGGTGGAGAAAGTTGATCATACAACCTCCTGAGTCAAGTCCAAAGTTTCACTGATCATCCTTGGACAGGTGAGACTCACACTGGCTTCCATGCTTCAGAGGCAAGTGGTGAAAGATGGTGGTGTTGGTTTGCACATGTTGCGGGTCGGAATCCTCTGAAGTCGCTGTACATGTCAATATTGATGCTGAGATAAATGAACCTGAACCTGAGTTCGCTGATGAACAAGACATCGGCAGAGGGAGCGTTTTGGAGTCTTGGAGCGTGTGCATTCTTACGGCCATGTGATATCATGCGGCTTCCGCAATGACCTGATGGAAAGCTTTTGGACAACTCATCTCACTCAGGTGCTCTATACAATGTCTTGGGCCTTCAGGCAAGAAGAGTAAGAATCGAAGTATCCGTCGTCATACCATTGCTGTTGGATTTTATCGAGCTTGTACATTCTGTATGATTTGCCAACGCTATGGAAAGGGCACAATGGCAATGCACCAACCCCAAAGCCGATGTGCACTTCTTGTTTTCCGCTTTTTCGCTTCGACTTGATTCAATATCTTTCCGCAGGCAGCTTGGAGCGCGGCAGGTTGGCTGGGTTAGTATTGTCAATCTAGATTCACACACTCGGGATGTGAAGATATGACCTATTGATGAAGCACATGGATTACAAAAGCTGGGAAAGAGCAGAATTGGACGCAGATAAATTGACCTAGTGATGATACTGACTGGATGAAGCTTGACTGAGTCTGACCGAGCTGTGTTCGTTTTTTGAGCGTCGACTTCCAAGGATTGCACAAGAGAAGGCTTACAAAATGCCTTTGTTTGCAAACACATATTGGTACAGTTGTACGCTCCAGGTGGTACTGATCGCACATGGTGGTGCAACCGGAGCTGTGTTGCATGTGGCGTTCCCAGTGAGCAGTTTCAGGCAGCTTGGACGGCGCAACCACAGTTTTCACTTCAGTAGAGATGAAAGAGTAAGTATGATACCAGACGCTTTGCTGGTTGATTATGATAACCACCCTTGGGACGTTTTGCTTGATAATGCTCCGTCTCGTGTTAAACTGACCCGTCCACTGCCCTCTGGCTGAGGCGGCAGTTCATGTGCGAAACCCTAGTTTGTTTCGCACTTTTCTGTCGACATCTACAGCAGTTCAACCGTTTGTCCTCCACTGGACAGGCACCAGGCTCTGAAGACCGCCGCATTGGTGCTCTCGTCCTGCTTTGGGCACCCAGCTTCGAAGAAGTGGCCAGAAACCAAGGAGTCAAAGAGTATGAAAAGGTATTGAAGATCAATGCATGTGCACATGGCCTTTGCAGGTGTTATAAATGCATGCTATTGTCCTTATGGCCTGAGGCTCGTGCAAAGAGGCATTGGCTTCCGTGCGGAAGCCGAAGACATCTCTGCAAAAGCGGGTGCAGTGTGACAGACCCAAGATTGAGATTCCTCTACCCAGACTACTCATGATTTTGACGACCAACATTTCAATGCCTCAATGCACCTCAAGGATCTTCAAGGCAGATTCACAAGAAAAGACTGTCCAGACATGACAGTGGGTCAAAAACCTGGAGTAATCTATTCTGTTCGTTTTCGGTAGACCCCTGCCCTGATCCACTGCTACACGTTTACACATTTTTGCAGCAATCGACTTTCTTGGTCTCAAGCTGAGCCAACCACAATCATTGCCCTCAGGTGGCAAATGCAGATGCATGGCGTCCTGAATCACTATGACCTTCCTGACCTGCTGGCTGTCGTCAACTCAGCTAGAGCTGCTAGCTGGCGTGTGCTGCATCGTGGTCACATGAGGTTAACGGTTGGTGCTGTTATCTTGCCTGTAGACATGGCTGTGGTACCGAGATCTCCTTCTCTTTCTCATCCGAAGCGTGTTCTCCTTCCCAAGGCGATTCCGCGGAAACGTGCCGCACCGACGTTGATTGTGGAGCCCCGTGGAGCCACGAGAGCATCACTGTGAGAATGCTTAGTGATGCTTACCCTTTCAAAGTTGGTCCGATGGAAAAATGAATCATGAATGCATCGGTCCTGGTCTCTTCGATCGACCAGGTTTGAGCAGGATATTAAGAGATAATATATACATTGAGTGTGCATGATGTTATTTGAAGAGCCAACAGCCACTTTTGCGAAACTTCAGAAGACCAGTCAGCTTTCTTTCAAGCCAAGGAAGCTTGGCAAATCCTTCCTGCGAGCTACCAAAATATGCCTTTGTCCGCAAGTTCCGCAAGCGCCTGAGGCCCCGTGGATTTGCCTGGAGAATGTACTGGCTTGCTGCCAAGCGACTGCGGCGAGCAGGAGATTGGCAAACAGAGCTCCACCAACCAATGCATGCTAAAGGAGATGCACACATGCAAGAAACAATTCTGATGTAGACATCACATGCTTTGTTCAACGCCTCCTCACAAACCTGCGGATGCTGGGAAATAACCCCTCCAGTGGAGCCAAGCTTTACGGCAATGGCAAAGCGGTAGGACACAGCTTGCGGATATTGGCAGGTGCGTTGGAGCTTGTCGAGCAAAGGGCAACACCTTGAGTCTTGATTCTTGATGAATCTTGTGGTCGTGCTGAGTCTGCAGCCCAGAGCTGATGGAATATCCTTTGATGCAGGCTGCCGTTTGAGCCAGCTGTGGCGGGCCAGGGAGATTGTTGCTTTTCTGCAAGCGCGGGTGGCACAAGCTTAGGGTACCTACAGAGATACCCTAATGACATGCCAATGTTTGACTTAGTGTTTGTGGAGCACAAACGTGCACTGCCAGATAATGACCCAGAGGAATTTCGAACAAGGACTTGAGCACGAGAAATGGGCCTGTCGGATCCTGTTGGATCTTGTCAGCCCAAAGGGATGACATGAATCCAAATCCTGAGGCAGATCCAGTGCTTGTTTGAGCAAGTCCTTGTCAGGTTCTGAGGGATGTTAACGGACCATATAGATCCACAACCAGGCAGTCCAAAAAGATACTTCTCAGTGTACTCCAACTGGTGGATGGATTTGACGCTCCATTTGCAAATCAGCCTCGCTGTTTGCACAACTGCAAAAGTGTAACATTGTCCGACAGCAATTGAAGATGTCTCAAGGTTTGCCCTGCCAAGCCAAACAAGGCTTCTCAAGTATCGTATACCGATCCGGAATGAGTTTGCCCCTGCGCTCACTCCCGCTTATTCTGCAGATTCACCCGGCTCCACAGCCAAACCCCGCTCGCAGCAGATTTGCTGGGCGGGGCGTGCAGGGAACCCTGTAGCTCCTTTCGTCAAAACCTCGAGCTGCAAAGGATACGTAGCACACTCAAGTCGAATCTCATAGCCGTAAATACAAGTCAACCTTTTACCTTTCTATACTACACTGGAGATGTTCTGTATACTGTTTTCCCACTTGGACCGAATTCTTTAGGTGGAAACGACAGGGGCTGAAATGTCCTGTTTGGACTCCCCAAATGTAAATACATTATTGAGGGGAAAACATATCAATGCTCATTTTCCGTCCAAGTGTAAGTCACAACCCATGACCGCACACTTTTTCATTCTGATACCCATCACTTATGGTTACAGAGGTGTTTTCAAGACACAGACTGCGAAAACAGACCCGGCGAACGACCGCTAGACCGCTGAAGCGATTAGAGTTTGCTGAAACCTCAATCCTCGAACTTGTATATAATGGAGCACCAGAACATGCTCCAAGCAGCACAGCCCATGCGCCGAACACGCAGCATAACCTCGTAATAAAATTATCCAGGCACTCCATGGGAGCACACTTTGACGCTTTGACATGCCCGCCTCAACAGCCTGCTCGTTTTGCTTCTGGAGCCTCATTTTCACTCATGCCGCATGCTTGACATGTTTGCATTGTTTATATAGCTTTGAAGGCTTATTTTGATGCTGATGACGCCAGTCATCCACAATGATCACGGACCTTCATTGGGCATCTCCATTTTCAATCAAACCTGCATTCATTTACAGTTCTCAGGTCAGGTCCCAAAGGAAACAACATGTACTGTAATCGGACAGTTCACGTTCGGCCGTCAGCCCAGATTAAGGCTCACGGCTTGCTGGTGCTGTGTTTGGTACTTTGTAAGTGACGAGCCCCGATCCAGTCCTTAAGCTTAATAGAGTCTTTCTTCAGCCTGGCTCACAGCTCATTTGACAGACCGAAGACTCCACTAGCTGAGCACAGCTTTCTCCTGTGGTTAGTATCCATTGGACTGAAAGAAGTGAAAACGCCAAGTTGCCCTTCTTTTCACTCTGTTTTCACTGCAGCCCTGAAACTAGGGCCAGAATAGTCTCTTCTGACTGCAGGGAATAAACAAACAAACACAGCACCGATGTGAATCCCATGCTTGGTTGGATGACAAGGTGTTTGAACAATGTTGAGGTGTCGAGTTTTGCTTAAATATATAATGGCATTCAATGATTCTTTCTATGTATATACATATGTACATATACACGCAGGTTTTTATTTATTTTTTCAACATCAGGAATAGCAACTGATTTGCCTGCAACTTCTGCAATGGCCTGCTCTGGAAGCTCTGCATGCTGGGTGCGCGCGAGAACCTGCCTGAAGCAGAAAGGAGCCTTGGGGGAGCTTTGTGGAGCTGGGAAACAAGAGGAACATTTCGGAATGATCCGACCAAGTATCATCACCCCACCCAGACACACACACCCACACACAGCTTATGGAACCATGTCAACAACATTGAAAATATCAATCATATTAATATGAATACTGATAGAAATTGCTCCTCCTGGTGCAGGCAGATGGCTTGGACGTTTGCAAAGTCGTGCCTTACAGTTTTCCACAAGTGCTTTGGTGCAAACTGGTGGGTTCTTGAGGTAAGTCGTACTTTGGAAGGGTCGGTCATGTGACTTCTAATTAGTATGTTGGTACGTAGCTTTGTGGAAAGCAACTCTTTGCTGATGCCGCTGTTGTTTGTTGCTGCATGTGTAGTATTGTTGTAGTATGAGCACAAGGAGACTGATGGTGCATGGCCTGCAAGATGTTTGTTTTTGGGCCTTCAGTTAGTTATTCCAACATCATTTGTGAGCTGTATAAATCAGATCAGCTTGTTTCTTTTGTTGTCTTGGGGCATGCGGCATGACTATTGACCATTCAATCAGAATTCAATTTACAAACATGCCGTTGTAACTTTTGTTTTAGTTTCTCTTTCTTCATAGCCATCCATAGCCACAGAAATCCCAGTTTGGTGGAAGCAGAATGTGTTCACCGAGCTGGACACGTTGTAAGAAATGACGGATCGTGCTGCATGAGGCAGTGACCTTGAGCACCCGCACGTGGACATGAGCCACCTTTTAGTGAAAGATCATCCACAGCGTCCTTCCGCATTGGCCCAGATCCTTGACCTCCAAGTGTGTGAAGCCTTGGATTGGGACTGGGAGACATTGGGAGAGACTTTTGGGGACTGCTTGAAATTTCCAAATCGGAGATTCTATCCCATTGAGGTGCTTTCATTGGAGTATACACACTTCTCACCATGTCTTTTGAGGTAATGACTAGTGACCAATCTCTCACAGGGATGCAACGATTTTGAGTGTGTGTTGAATTCGTGGCAGGATGCGGGCTGCTTTGACGACGCACGGATATTTTTACTCTAGCAATGTGGATTGCTTGCCTCAGACATACATTGAGAATGATGCTTGGATTGCAGTGGGATGGAAAGGCAAGTTGAGCCCTTGTGTTTGCTTTGTCAGAGACTCTGAATGATTGCGGTCATGCATGCGTTTCCCACACCAGCCAAAATTGGGTTAGTTAGTAGACTTGTAGACGCACTGTCGACCCCTGCGGCGGGACCTCACATCCGCCCACTGTCCCGCCAGTCTCCCTCCCCACCAAACATTGCGCCCATGTGCCAGGATCAAGCCAAGTATATACTATAATTGAGCTCGAGGTTTGTATTCTTCCCTTGGTTTTTCCAGTGTTTACGCTTGACAGCAGCCTCAAAAAATCCGAGTTGGGCAGGGACCGCCGAGAAAGAAATTGTTGGTCTTGGCCACACAGTTGAATGAATATTGACTGACTTGCTTTCCAAAAGCACTTTCTAACTGGAGAAACCACATGCTTGGCTATCGTTGTTTCACAATGCAATTCCCACTTGTCCAACCCCAAGTCAATTTGTTACGCTTGGATTGGATTTTCAAACTGAGAGAACCAGAGTCTCTCAAGATCCGATGCTCATGCTTTTGTTTGAACTTTTGAGGTGTATTCGTATGCGCAGCAGCTGCATGCCTTGCCCACAGAGCAAAAGCGCCATTGCGCACGACCCAAAGGTACCTACTCAGGTTCTGATGTTGCTCGGCGAAGAGCGAATCGAGACTCTGCGTCGGTGTAACTTTTCACATGTGACTGAAGATTCTTTCGGCAGCTTTCATGTTGAACATTTTAAAGTATTAGTATGATTAGTACGTAATCGTTAGTACTGCAGCAAAGCACTGATTTGATTGTAACCCTTGTGTGGCAGTCGTTTGAGGTTGGAGTAGATGAGCTTGCATATGAAGCTGCTTGGCAGAAGAAAGGTCATCCAAGTCCACACACCAATTGTTCGATGCGTCCCGAGTGGCATCCTGTCCAGACAGCCCAATCTTGTGGAAGGCAGGCCATCTTGACTGACGGCTGCATAATTGAGTCATTTGTCAGGTTGCTTTCCGAGTTCAAGGTTTTAGACATTTGGAAGCTGCAGCAAATTGCACTTCCCGCCTGCCCTCCCGAGTGAAAGTGGTGATGCAGAATGCTGCTCAGAACATCTTGAATTCACCACCAGAATGGGTGGACTTGGCAGGACGCCTTCACCTAGTATGTGTCGGCCAAAAGAGCCCAGCAACATGCACTTGCTTCTTCACCTCTGTCGCAGGGTGTGATGGGTTGTTCTGCAAGAAAGGCTCTAAGATGCCTTAATGTACAAGTCTCCCATACTGTTTGGCTTAGCTTTGCTGGGAATTTGGACAGCCACCACCGCCACCGCCACCGCCACCACCACCACCACCGCCACCACCACAGATGGAGCGTCCCTTCGCCAACACATCTTTTTTTCCTGAGCTGTCTCTCCGAGTGCGTTCTTTTGAAGGAGTTTCTCTTCTCAATTTTCGAATCACATGAAGGCTGGAAGCACTGCGAGTGTGCGTGCTTGGGACTACAGCAGGACGAGGTTTCCCACATCTGGACACAACTATCCAGATGTAACTTGCCATGAAACGGGGACTAAGTTCTCTTGAGTGGCAGAATCTTACTTTTGGTTGGAGGCCATTGCTGTTAGGTTGGAGACCATCGCTTCTAGGGACAAAGTTGCCTTGGTTGGGAAGTGCTGTGTTTGCTTGTCGTGTTCCACTGCCCAGGTAACATGCTCTGTGACTGGACAAGGCTTCTTTGAGTTTCTGGATGATGCTTGGAGGGTGAACAGTAGTTCTTGATGTGCAGCAAGACCCCGTGAATAGCTTTTTTTCTTGCTCTATGCAGAATCACTTGTGTCTTCTGAGGATCTATATGAGCGACAAGATATTTTGGGAAAAGCCTTGATGACCGGCTTTGCAGAGATGTTGGACCTGCCTCCTGAGACCTTTGCTCAATGCTTCGAAGGTCATGACATGGGAACCATTCGGTTGCTGCGATACCCACCTGCGGAGACTCCAGAAGAGGCTGCCCGGAGACAAGTGGCCAGCTATGGAATCAGTCCTCATACTGACTTCGAGGCCTTGAAACGTCCAAAAACAGGGCTTTTATGCAGACGTGGCACGCTGCAGTTCACATCAGGCCTTCACATTGATGCATCAAAGTGCTGCCGGGCTTCAGTTCTTGAAACCTGGTGGTCGCGCTTGGTTGGATGCTCCAGTCAAGAAGGAAGAATTTGTGGTGAGACTTGGACTACCACTTGGCTTTGCACTTTTGCGTTGGCCCTTGTGCTTTGTTCATTAACTTAGCCTCAGGATTGTGGGAGACGTCCTGGAGCGCTTCACTAACGGAGTCCCTTAGAAGCAGAAAGAGACATCATTGCAACGTGTTAGGATCACCCCCCTTTGCCTCGCATCAATAGCCTAGGCCTCCCCCTTTGCCTCGCATCAAGACCGTTGTTTGTCTGCAGCTTTCTGCTTGAGGTTCTCCGTGCCACTCCGCACAGAGTCCTACAAACTGAGTGGGAGCGCTTTTCCATAATCCGCTTCAATGTGTCATGGCAGTACTAAACTTGAGACTAGCATCATCAACGTTTTATAGGGGAAGTTTACTAAGTGAGTATTATTGAACACTATGACTAGAACCGATCTGTTTGCAGTGCTGACTTCTTGAGATATGCGACCATGTGGCCTTTGTCGGATCGGACTCAGGCCATGCGGCCTGAGACTCTCATCCAGCCGCTTCCAGAATTTATCTCCAAGTCACGCCCAGCTCGCTACACGCCCGCCGGGGCCCCAGAACATGCTGCAGCGACTGTTTGGAATGGTTCCATTTTCTGTAGGGATTTGGAGTGCTGTAAACCTGCATCTTGCAGGTCAAGTTGGTCACGCACACCATATCCAAGCATGAGAATAAGTTGATTTGTCTACGTTTGTTTTTGGAATCTCTTAAACATGTTTCTGGAATGAAGGTCACCATGCAAAAGCACATGGACACCACTTTGACGCGCTTGGAGCGGGGCCTCGGTGCCTGGGAGAAGGCGGGACGTGGATGGGCTCTGAATTTGCAAAGCTGGGCCCTGGATTCTGAACTTTCAGCTCGGTGTGAAGAACAAACAGTCCTAAAACAAATCAACCAGGACCTCCTAGGACTGGGACCTTCTGTTTTCATATGTTGGGCTCCGGACGTTCGAACAAGTGGTTTCACAAGGTTTCCAGAAGCTTCGCCATCGTTGCAAGTTCGCCAGGGCAATCCTGGGCGGAGCACGTCTGCAAACTATGTGTATGACAAGCCAAGCTGATCAGCTGTGGCATGGAAGCGACCAAGCTGATGGAGGCAACGTTTTGGCTCCAGAATTCTACAGATGCACTCTGCACTCTCGATCTGGAAGCTGTTCAGCTTGGGAGGCTGGGTGTTCGACTGATGACTTCAATGATCGATGGGGGGTGGTGGAGCCACGCGCCGCTGGAACTCATGAAACCTCCTTGATCAAAGTGGATGGGAGGAAAAGAGCCTACCAGCTGCGTTTTTGTTCGTGACTGGACTCAGCGTCAGGTGAGTCAAAATCAACAGGGGGAAGGAGGGGAGAGAGAGAGAGAGAGAGAGAGGGAGAGGGAGAGGGAATCGTTTTGGAAGGAGCTAGTCTTGTCGAGACCAATCTTGACCAGTTGCGACGTGGTGGGTTTTGGGAGTTGACCATGGAGGATTTGGGGCTTGTTTGAATCTCCCTTGATATGTTTCTTGACTCTTGACGTTTGTTCAAGGCAGAAGATTCCGAAGCGACCAGCACACGAATCAACGGCTTACCATTGCCCAAGTGTATCCATATAACATACTAACTTAGACTTCTCGACTGCTTGACAAGGCCTTCCAAGACCTTGCACCCCAAAAGCAAGTCATCGCCACCGTCACCATTCTTCCAGCTGCAAGTTCATTGAACATTTTCCCTACCGGCCATACCAGCTATCGGAGATTTCTCGTGTGCATAGCGATGCTCCACACACGCTATGCCGTGGTAGCTTTCTTTGCCTTTGTGCATGGGAAGGACCTGATGTACCTCACATATTTTCACATGACATTGCTTGGCAATTCGAGACGTCTTTGCCACAAAGCGTGAAAACCAGCTGGCCCCCTGTCGTCACCCTGTGCGGAGGAATTGGAGACGCCCGTGGAACGGCTGATTAACTATCATTACCCTTCGCAGTACGTGGTGCTGAGCTCAGTGCCATGCTCATGACTGAAATGCTCAGGATGGCGCTGGAAAAGTGATACAAATGGATCACCGATGAGAGGGTTTGACTAACGCATGAGGGGTTCAGAGCCTTTTTGTTGAGAGAGTCTCGGGTGAAGGGACGATCAGAGGAACAACTTCCATTGCAGTCCCGGACCATTTTGTGATTCATCACCGAATGAACGGAGGTGCAACGCTTGCGGAAGGGCCAGGACATCAACATCGATGGACACCTGGAAGAAGACGCTTGGTCTGAGGCGCCGTGGATGTCGGAAGGATGTCGGTTTGGAGTCTTAAGAGAATCTTAAGAGGGCCGGTCATTTCTCTTGCTTGAGCTGGGCTGGGGTTTGCCCGCTTGTTTGGACCGGATTCTGTGGGAACCCTGATAAGGCCTCTTTGGAGTTTTCTAGAACTTCCAGTCAGTTTCTTGGCAGGTTCCATGGCTGGATGATTTCCTAGATCTGGCAGGGCCTCGCTTTGACGGCTGGAAAGAGGCATCTAGGGATTATGCGAGGCGCAGTTGCCCGGCGCCTTTCTTCTGCATACTCGTGTGAGATGTTCAGAGTTCAGAGTGTGGCAAGTCGAATCACACAAATTTTCTGGTCCACCCTTCGACAAACTCGCTGACTTTAGCAGACTAGGACCAGCGCAACATCATCTAGGTTGCTCATTTGCGGATTGAAAACGTGAGACAGTGAGACACCCCTCAAAGTCATGTTCGAACCAATTGGTCCATAGTGCGCAAGCTTCGCAGTTCGCAGTTTGTTTTGGACTGCAATACGGTCATGATAGGCGTTTCACTGGCTCGTCAAACCCAACACGGGTGAAGCTGCGCTGGGATGATGCCTTTCTCTACGTGGCAGCAGAGCTGCGGTCCAGGCAAGAGCAGGGACACCATGAAATCTTGCAAAAGCAGGGTGGTATGTGGAAGTGCCAAACTACTTGTGTGACAAGACAGCAGACGTCCTGTTGTTTAGTCTGCCGGCATTCCAGGTCCTTCACGGACTCATTCTTAAAGGTACGCATCTCGTGTCACACCAGAATCCAAAGCCTTCAGGGTCTACTCGTCGGCGTATACTCAAGTTTCCCTAAAAATCTAGGAACCACATCAGTAGTGCCCGAGCTATCCTGCGTCCATACTAGTAGCGTCCTAGCTAGGAGCGAACTGCTCCCTTATCCCATCCTTCAGTTGGCTTTGCGGCAAAACACCGCGCCCTGCGGTAGACCCGGAGGTCGGTGTCCGCCTCCGTGACCGGGCACTGCGCAGATTTGCAGAGCGAAGTTTGGCCAAAGCCTGTTCTGCCAAGAGCCCAGCAAGCAGATGTGACAGGTGATTTCCCGCTTGTCACGCATTTCCGGGTCGCATTCTTGTAGCTGTACGTAGTAGATCCTAGTAGCGAGTGTAAATATCCATCTGGACAGACTGCCGCAGGCAGTGTGGGGTAGGACTGTGGTGAATGAAGCACTCAGGCCATACTTTGACGATGATTTTGAAGTGTTCATCGATGAGTCTCAAAGCAACTACTTCTACGTGGAATTTGAATTGAATGCCAGGAGCAAGTGGCAACGTCTTTGGGTCATGAGCAAGCCTTGAAAACATGGGCTGATTTTGGCAAAACAAACAACACTCTGCAGAACATTGAAAAACACAGGGCTATGGTGTGTCGGACTTACACAAAGTGTACATGAGGCGTGTGAACAGAGTCTCTTTAGGAAGTTGACAGTGGAAACCAAGTCGATCCAGCTTCCTTCCGTGGCAATGCTTGCAGGAACGCCAGCTACACTACTCTGTGGTCACAGCCACAGGCAGGCCTAGGTTCTGTGGCTCCCGAGTGCGGGAGGCCAGGCAGCGGCTTGCAGGGAGTGTGCTGCAACACCACGTGGAACGGAGGCCGGAGTTAGTTATATATGTTATAGTTACATCATATACTGTATATATATATATATGTATAGCCGAAGCGCGCGTACGGCGCTATGTGTCTTTCGACCGGAAGACAGGGCTCAAAGTGGAGCTGGGGCCAGGGTGCGTCGTGCAGCCATGGAACCTGGGACGGCTCTTGGACATGGGGTGGAGCCGCGAGAACCTCGCCTTCTGCGAGGGCATGCCGGTGCAAGAAGTCCAAGGGCTGCTCCCAGGCATAGCCGGTGAATGGACGGCGGAAGAGCATGGCTGGCTCCAGAAAGAAGCCAAACGACAGAGGATCAAGCTGGACCTTGAGGATCACATGTTCCTCCAGCATCAGCGCCTTCTCTACAAAGATCAAGCATGGCTCAAAAAGGATCGAGGAGACTCCCACCGCGCAGGCTTTGAGCGGCACTTCGTTGGCCTTGGTGAGAAAGACTTTGCCGAGGGTGACTTGGCGGACTCGTGCAGAACATCTTCTACAAGGCTGCGAGACTGAGGTGCAACGCAAGGACGTGGAGGAAAGAGAGAGGAACAGGTGGATTCAGAATCTGGTGCACGAGCTCCTTGAATCGACGAAGTTGATTGAGGAGGCGCAGAGGGCTGAGCGGGGTTCGAAGTATTCGTGAACCGCTTTGCCATGGGAAGGAGGGCGGCCACCATTCGACAACATGTTCGGCACGGTCGGAGGCTGCAAGAGTACATGGGCTCGATCTTTGGCGAGCCGTGGCTAAGAGATCCAGGTCATTTAATTGCCTATATAGCCCTCCGCATGGAAGAACCCTGCGGTCGAACAGTACCAGCATCCTTCTTTAAAGCTGTAGCGTTCTGGAAATGTCAGCCGAGGTGCCCCAGGAGAAACGAATCTCAGCGCCTCCATCGCAGTCCTACACTTCTTGCTCGAGGTGCAGAGGAGTGACCATTGGCTCCCGAAGGCCACGGTGAAAGCAGCTTGGCTGCCAGTGGAGGCCATCAGAGCGATGGAGGGGGCGGTCAAAGACCACATCATGCCCCCTCGACTCGGAACGGGTCACCATCATGAGTTGGGCGGCGGTCTGTGGCATTGACAAGGAGATCCGCAGACGTTGGGGACGCTGGAGGCCATCGGTTGATGAAGCCTATGTCACCACCCCCCGGAAGCTGGTCCTCGAGGCGCAGAAGGAGGTGGCCAGGCGGGTCAGGAACATTTACGGGGTGTCGGACTTGGTGGATGACCTGGCCACAATTGGTAACTTCACCCTTTGGCTGCAAGACATCCATGGGAAGCCTCCCAGTCAGGCAAACAGGGAGGCAGGCGATTTTGCGCCACCACAATCAGGTTTGCAAGGAAGCGCAAAGCCAGTGGAAGGCGGTGGAGCCGCAGAAGAGGTTGGGGGGAACTGTCGGAGGAGGAGGTCATCGACCTTGATCCAGGTGCAACCTACTCTCCCACGGAGGTCTTCGAGGAGGAAGGAGAAGACAGGAACGCCGATCAAGCAGACAAGGGTGATGTATTTCCCTTGGGAACCTACGTCCTTTTGGTGGTCGGTCGGTCACGGGGGCGCACCTTTGCACGTGATTGGTGGCTGCTATCGGATTCTGGGTATCCACTATACACAGGGAGATCGGAGAGGCCGAACTGGACGCAGCTCAAGGTGAAAAGCTGTGCTCAACGTGTTTCACAGCCAGGGAGAAGATGGCTGAGGTCTTGCAGTCAGGCGCTGATGCCGAAGTGCAGAATGAGCCTGGAGGGCTTTGGAGGCCTGGCAAATTCGAGACCCCGATCGACTTGCGATCTTGAAGGAGAACAGGGGCCGGAGTGCTGGGTGGGGCTGGATGCCAATCAGGTTGGGGGTCGACTCTCGACGGACGTCGTGGTTTCTGGAGGGCGGATGCACTGTCGTGTTTGGCTGAGCTTGGAGGGCGGGCCCCGGAGTGGGCACAGCTTGGGCGAGACTGGCCAAGGCCTTCTGGACGGAGGTGGAAGAGTTCTCGAATGAGGCTCATCAGTTGGCGTTGGGAAAGCACGCACTCCATTCGAGGAGGTCATTGGGGGGGATCAAGAATCGACTACAGTAGATGGTCTGATCCGAGAACTGGCCGACGAGGGGAGATGTTCAGTCAGAGATCGCATTCCGTCGGGTTCAGGCCTGGGGTGCGGTTGTGGAGGACGCAGACTACAAGTTCGTCGGTGACATGGCGGCCACTGGGGTTCCGGTGGGAGTCTGCTCGCAGATCCCTCGGTTGAGGCCGTCTATGACAAGAAGACTGCCCATGAAGAAGGTGGGTCGCTCCGATGGGAGGAGGATGAGCTCGACTCCGTAGTGTGAGAAAATTATGGGTGAAGGAGCGCGTGGAGAAGGTGAAACACCACATCCTAGAGGATGTGAACAGAGGGTGGATGGTGGAGATGGACAAGGAGGAGGCCATGAAAACGTATGGAGAGGACCTGCAGGCGGCCTCACTCAACGCTCTCTGAAAGGACAGAGCTTGGACCGATGTCAGGGTGGTCCACGATGGCGCCCACGGCCTCAGAGTTGACGCCCATGTTGACCAGCCCAACAGGATGACTTTCCCTCACTTTAATGACCTGGAGTGCGCTCTTCGTGCGTTCAAGAGCCACGAACCCACTGCTCGGTTCATGATGGCATTCGACATCAAGTCGGCGCACCGGCTGGTCCCTATTCACCGCAGAGACTGGGGGCTGCAAGCTTGCAGGCTGGAGGATGACACGAAGGTCTACCTGAACACCAGGGGAACGTTCGGGGTGGCTAGCGCTGCGTTTTGGTGGGGGAGACTTGCGGGCCTCGCTTTTAGGATCTTCCACCGTGTGATCCCCGTGGACGCCCTCATCTACCTTCTGCTGTTTGCGGACGATGGGCTGGCGTTGGTTGGGGGGCCCAGAATGCCACAGGCTGGTCCTGGGCTTGTTCATGTTCCTGGAGCAGGCCCTTCTTGGCTCCCCTCTACGCGGCATCGTGTCAGTTTGCACCTGGCCACCAAGCTCGCCATACGCTTCTTCGAAGACTCCATACTGGAGGACTGTGAGGCAGTTGTCTGACGTCCCCTCGGTTTTGGGTGAGGTGTTTCGCGTGGACGCCATGGCGGACGCGGATGGCATTGCCATAGGCAGTTGGGAGACCTTCGTCACCACGAAAACAAAGAAGGCCAGATGGTCTCATCTCAGGTTGGACCGCACCACGGCACCGTTCTTGTACGTAAAGGGTGAACCGTTTCGCACTATCTATCCTAGAGCTGGTGGCCTCAACGGTGGCCCTCATGGTCTTCGGTCCTTCTGGGACTTGGAGGAAAGGAGCCGGGAGGATTGCGGTGACTGGGTTCACCGACAACTTGTCGAACTCGTACCTCCTGGACAAGTTCTTGACGACGAAATTCCCGGCGTGTTTGGTGCTTATGGAGTTGTCCAAACAAATGGACAAGTACGACTTGGACTTGAGTCTGACCTGGATACCTCGCGAACAGAACGAAGAGTCAGACGACTTAAGCAAGGAGAGGTTCCAAAAGTTCGACGTGAAGAACCGCGTTGAGGTGAACTTTGCCACCTTGGACTTCTTGGTTCTTCGCAGGCTCCTCGACGCCGCCACAGAGCTCGACGCAGAAATCTGCGAAAAGAAATCATCCAAGACGAAGACTTTGAGCCTGGCAAAGGACAAGACACCAGCAGACGAAAGACTCCGGCTAACTCAGCCATGGTAGTCTAAAGTGGGGAAGTGGCTGACACCGGAGGTCTCGTGCACTCCAAAAATGAGCCGAAGGGAGTAGACACATATAGCCGAAGCGCGCGTACGGCGCTATGTGTCTTTTGACCGGAAGACAGGGCTCAAAGTGGCCCACCACACCCACCCTGGAGAAGTGGCTCACACCGCAGGTCTCGTGCACTCCAAAAATGAGCTGAAGGGAGTAGACATATATATATATATGTTTAGCATGTAACTGTATTATGTATATTTATGGTTCTCTCTCTCTATATATATATGTATATGTCATGTACATTGTACATATGTTAATGCGGTATACAACTGTATACGTGTTTTGAAATTGACATCTAGCTGCCACAAACACTCTCAGAGCCTTTCAGACACCTGCTTACAGCAACCCTTCCAAAGCTTTCAAAGCCTTTCTAGAGGCAAGGGTCTTTGCGACCATGGCGTCGAGCGAGAAGGACCGGCCAACTGTTTGCTTGCACTATCACAAGTCTACATAAATCCTGCACGTGACAGCTGAATAGTTTTTTTTCCTTTGCAACTCAGTTTTCTCCGCTTCTGCTTTAGCCACAACTGATGCTGCACAACTACCCTTGCCAAGACAAGTAGTGTGCCATCAGTGGGCTACAGTGCGTCCTTACCACACTAGTCACAAAGCCCCAAAGGGCTCGCAATGGTAGGTGGAAGTTGGACCCTGGAGATGTTTGCCGAGAGCTTGCGGCCTGGAACTGGCATGATCTCCGCAACGTATCTTGGAGTTGACCAAGTTTGTGACATTGAACATCGAACTTCGAACTATGTAATTACATTGTAATTGACAATGGCACGCCTTTGTCGAACGTTGCCAATTTGGCAAGCATAAGCTTCGATTACGTACCTTTAGCCCACATAGAAGACACATAACGATCGAAGCAAGACGTGCAACAGAGTCCAATAGTACTGAAGTAGTGTGCAAGTTGTGGATGGTTGACAGCACTGAGGAGCAATACCACCGAGATGTGGGTCTTAGAGATTCGCTTTCCGATTCTATCTAGACGCTCGTCACAAGAAGCAGTTCTGCTTCCTGAGAATTCTCCCACCGTTGAGCTCTGCCATTGCAGTGTTTCTGCGCAGCCCCACGGCCGCTCAAATAAATTATAGAACAACGACAGTTATCAAGTTTTATTCTTGATGGTTCCAAAATGAAAACCCTTTTCCCGTAGAATCCTGCAAGACACTTATGTCACCACACACGGTTCAGTTTCCTCCCTCCGAAGCTCTTCGAATGTTACATTGAAAAGCCGGGTGACAATTGACCGTCCACCGTCCCACACTAGCACCGCTAAATTGACTTCCTAATTCAACCGCGCTGATCAATATAGATGTTGGATGATGTTGGTATAGTGAGCCAAAACAGGAAACAGGTTCTTAGGTGAGGACAGCAAAAAAAGCTCAAGATGTCCAACCAACAGGAACCTAAGTCGATGCATCAAGGTTAGTGACCCATTGTTTTATATTTTGGGCCATCGACCAGGTGACCAACACGGTGGGCTGCTGAATTCGCCTGTGAGCCAGCGTCTCCCGCATGTCCAAGCAGCAGGGCCACCCAGCTGATGGACCCAAGGGAGCCATTGTGAAGCGTTTCTTCAGTTTGGCCACATCAGTTTTCACATTTGGTCTAGAAGCTAAGCTAAATTCTGGGTGGCCTGGAACGTTACGTCGTTGGCCACTTGTGTGTACAATCGCTCCCGGAAACACCTTTCTTCACTGTTGTTCGGGAACTAGACTCAAGCTTAGATGAATTCCTTTTCACATCCTTCGTGAGCCAGGAGAAGCTTCATCCGGCCAATGGCCAGCGCTTTTGGTGGGCAACGCGACTTGAATTGATTGGCACCTTTGCGACTGCACAACAGGGTCTGCACACGAAAGGTAGAGAAGCAGAGTTATAATATCTAACTGGAATCACTATAGTTTAACAACAGTGCATGTCTGTAGTACGCTGGTCTAGGTCAAACATGTTTCCGTTTCAAACATTCAAACACCCGTCTCGTTGTTTGGAACCAAGTTTTGCCAACGCGCTGCATGCGCCTTGGTGGAGCAAGCTGACTGCTGCTGATACGAAGCACCCAGAGTTACTTGGAGATGAGAGGCCACCAGCTACTAGCTGATGACACTCCAGATGTAGCTGCTTGCCGCCTGCTTCCAAGCATATTTGTTGGGTGACTCTCAGAAGGTTTTTCAGTTGGTCATCTAACTTTTTGGCTCGGATGTGGGCTCCCTGACCGCGCATTGCTGCCGATGACATTCACAAAATCCTGAGCAAGCAACCCGAACTTATTTGACACCAGAAAACACATTCATCGTCAAGTTGTACTCCGACTCCCCAAACTGTTTGAGTATGTACATAGCAAATGTTGTTCTTTTGGCTAATGTTATGATATTTTATGATATTATGGGATGAAGATAATGCTGGGCTGGCTGCTGCTTCAATGACCGAGGCTGATCAAGCAGCGTTGTCAAGAGGAGATTCGTGGTGACAAGCAGCGTTATGGTTTTTCTCAGTTTCTTTGCTGCAAGGGCAGGCCAGTGGCTGGATCTGTAAGTTAGTGTAGTTCTTTGGTTACTTCAGTTTTTTGCCCCAATGGCCTAGTGTCTGTGCGTTGACTATTCTGATATCCCGCATTTGTTTCCTTGATCAGGTTTTTGCTGGATGCCAACAATGCAGCACCGACCTGCTATTATGAGGCAGCATCTCAAAACCTTGGTGGTCATCAGCTCCTTAGAAGACATCATGTTTGCATTCCATCCAATGATCATGGAAGTGGCATTGGACGAAAGTAGCCTCGCAAGGGAGAATTCTCCACATCCACAATTGTTGGATAGAGGATAATTCCTGCGACCTTTTGATGGTTCCGGGTTCCTTTCTTAATCGACTATATCCTCTTTGTTTTGCTGCAGATGCTTTGGCTGTAGTTCTGTGAGCAGATTTGTTTACAAGTTTACCGAATTGTTTGGCTTTAGGCGCAAGAGTGAAACGTGTAACTTGTGTTCAAAGGTACATGCACAACCCTGACGTCTTCGGGTACTTACAATTTGAAAGTACACCTGATGCGGCCAGCTGCAGAAATGTTTTCTGGCTTTCACGATTTCTTCTGGCGCAGCTGTACCAAGCTGAGGCTCCAGAGATCCCAGGGTCCGCCCGAAAACAGAGTATGGCAAACACAGACTATCGACACCAATCTTCAGTCTCCAACAAAGCTGGGGAGTATATACTTGGAATCTCTCATATGACTTCAAGACTTCTATTCATTTTCTAGGGTGTCTAGGAAGAGTTGCAAGCTGCTTCGGACTTGACCTGATCACCACCTCAATTTTTTTGCTTTGGCTTCATGGCCCTTTTTGGATCTGCCGCAGTGTCCTGCAGGTGCAGTATTTGATGAATCGAAACTTTGGCAACGGTACATACACTTCGAACTTGGTGCAGCTGCTAAACCCCAGTGTTTGTGACATCTCCAATGCCTGCAACGCCACAGCCTTGCAACAAGCACTGGACTATGTCAATGTGGCGATCCATGTGGATGGTGCCAGGTTGGTGAAGAAGCCAAATAAAAAATAATCAGTTACAAGTAGCCGCAGCCCAAACTTCGTGCTCCTTCGTTGTTTGTTTGGTTGTGGTCTCAAAGGCTCATTGTTGGCTTTTTTGCTAATCGAGACTCGAGAGATGTGAAGAGCGACATCATGTCGTGTCCAGGTCTGGCAAGTGTGTGCGCTATGCCATACCGGCAGTGCAGACGTCAAACTGGACAGGGGGGGCCTTGCTTTGAAGCACATGTCAGCTACACAATTCAGCGAAAGGGTGTCTTAGCTCACTATATAAATGAAAAAAAAGGAACTTTGTTACTAGCCCTTGCTACTAGTAGCTTCTTGCTCCTAGTAGGGATGCCCTTGTTACTAGTAGCAATGCCTCTGCTACTAGTAGCTTCTTGCTACTAGATGTTTGACAAGCTTGCACATCCACGGCATATGTTGCTGTCTTGGGAGATGTCAATCAAGACCTGAATGTGAAATTTGAGGTGATCCCTCCAAGAGAAGGCTCATAAGGGGATCTATCAACGAGGCGCCAATGCTGGGATGATTGCGATGGCGAATGTTTGATTGGCAAGATTTGGCAAGTCCGCTGAAATTGCAATCCTCTGTCCACGCAAGACTCCGAGCTGCTTCCCCTTTGGACGTGGAGCCACAATACTGTTTGTTCGACGCACTGTTCGACGGTTGTGCGAAACCAGGCGCGCTTGATGTCCTTGCCGGATGTGGGCCAAAGGTTCAAAGCTCAAGGGTGTATTTTGGAAATTTCAGCAGAATCAATCAGTGCGAAATGCCATGCTGAGGTGGGACAGTCCAAATGCAGATTGGAGCCTGGGTTTGCACTTGCTTAAATGCAACGAGTAGAATCCGGCTATTGAAGTCCCAAATTCAGTCTTTTTTTTAGCACCAGTGCCACTCAAAGCACGCAACCTTCAACCTTCCTTCTTTTCCAAGGCTTTGCTTAGACAAGGTGGAGGTGCTGCTAGCAAGCACTTACGTGTGAGAAGATCGAATTTTATGGAGCGGAGCCCTCTCTTCTCTAATTTTCAGACCAAAGTCGTCTGTAGCCGTTGGAGGCTTCAAGCAAAACAGGAGAAGTGTGTGAGTGAGTCTGTGATTGTGCATTTTGCAAATGACTTCCCACTTTTAATTCTGGAAGTGCATGCTGTTTGTTTGGAAAAGCCCCGCAAGTGGGCAGCCACACCCAAAACAGCTTGGAGGCCGGGTTTCAATCAGCTTTTGATCCTGATTAGGCGTCTTGATTCCGTCAAAGACACCAAATCCAATCGCATACCTGAACGTTGATCAGCCCAAGCGTGAGAGCCAATGTGCCTCGGGAGAGACTGAACAAAGAGGAACTCAAGATGAGCGCAGAGCTGAGCCGTTCTAAAGCCCCAAAGGAAACCATTGCCTGTGCAAGCTGAGATCACATCTTGTACCACACACCATGCCACGCTTTGGTCTTCCGCGCTTTCTTGCGTTGTTGATCTTAAGAGCCTTTGCAGAAGAGGAGCCCCACGATGCACGGAAAAAAAAATGAGACATACCTGAACTGGATTGAACTGGGATTTGGAATCTTGTTTGGGTAGGACAATAAGTGCAGGTAGTCAGCTACTAAAGCAACAATTTCCCAAAGCATTATTCAGGTATAACCTTTTAACTTTTTGACCCAAACGTATTCACACAGATCAAAAGTTATCGCCCTGTCCTACAGGAGTGTATAGAATGCACGGATGATGAAGCACTACATGCGCTTCAACGAAGAACTTCTTTTCGCAGCCCGAAGATGTACAAGGGTAGCCTTTAGACAAGGTGGTGTGTTTACAATTATGATGTAGGCTCTGCAAGGAACGGAGGAATGCAGGATTGCCGAACAAGTTGTGTACTACTGCACTGCGTATCTACTCGCACATCAACAGTTGGATGCCTTTTTGGTGTGGCTGCCAACTCTATCATCAATCACCGTCCCGTTTGCTGAGGTACCAGCTTCGACTTTCACTTGAACAAAACAGCTGCTTGATAAAGACATGGCCAACAGCTCTTTGACATCGTCTTGTGGATAGGGGCTTTCGGGGCAGACAGCTTCTACTAGTTACCAGTGCAATGTATATATTTTGTCCGGCTGAGAGGGTTCTTTTGCTTGAAAGAATAGCCTTGACCCAACCAAAATATGCCCTTTGGCTGAGACAGTGCCACACATGTCTTCAAGTTCCCCCTGCTCGCTCCTGTGGCGTTTATTGTGAACACCTACCAAGAATTTTGCTTGCCTAGCCAGTGCCACATACGCAAGCAGTTCAGTACGGATCGCATTAAGGCCACTATGAATTTGCAGTCGAACTGTCAAACCGTGATCAAGCTACTTTGTCGCTCGCAATCCTGAGGTGACACTGACTGGATTGAAAAACAATGGGGACTTCTTCGATGACGTCGGGGACTTCTTCCACGATGTGTTTGAAGGTGTGCGAGAGCCTTGGACCATTGGAGGACTCTGTAGATCGACCCGACCTAGAACCTCATGTCCTTACATCATAGTCTATATAGTTTTGTTTTGCCACTTCTCAAGCTATGAGGGCACTCGTTCCAGTGAATCACTTGTTGGGACTGTGACAATCATATCCAGAGATCAAGATCAACTCAGGAGTGCTTGGATGAAAGCGCCCAACTGCGCTTTGAGCTACAATTCCGATTTCTGGTGGATACATCACAATGCCAAGTGGAAGCAACATTAAACACTGGAAGCGCTATGATGACCATATCTACCTGCGGACCGGACCTCAGTGTCATAGGATTTGATCGCGGGATATAGCTATAGAAGAACTCAATGTTTGAACAGGACAACACGCCCAACATTCTGTCCTAAATTTCTTCTTCAGTCCGGAAACAAAGATAATTTAGGGACTGCAAGACAAGCAACATTTTGTCTTTTCGAGCAGCAGTGAATGGACAGCCTTTGATCCAAAGCCAGAATTTTGTTTCTTTCTCGAAGCACTGGAAATACTCGAGTTTGGTTCAGGTCATTTCCCGGTGACCGCAACACTCTTCCGTGGTCCTGGCGTTTACTACGACCAAGACAGGGTTACCTTCAGCTCATGTGCTCATGACGTCATGTGTGCAGACATCCGGTTCCTGAACAAGGCCAGGTTTGACTGTACAGGAATAGAAGATAAACTTTTTAGGAAGAATTCTACTTTGGAGCTAAAGCGCTGCGCTTGTTTCAGCTGAGGGCTGAACCAGAACATTGAGTGCACCAACGTCCAGTAGACTTGGCTTGACCAAGATCAGGGTATCAGCTGTTCACTTGGGAGGCTGGTTGCAATTACAACGTCTGGGATGTCCAAACTCGAGCGCGCTCTGAGATCCCGGTGCGTCTTACCACAAGATGGATTACATTGGTATCCAATGCCACATTGTATGAAATGTAAGCTTGGTTCCCGGCATGACTCGGTGCCACTTTAAAGGTGCTGTGACTTCAAACACTGGTCACAGCACAACATCATAGGGCAAGAAACCTGTTGAGAGATTGGAGGGCAGACTCATGATGCACCTCTTGGGAAAATCGCAAAGAAGGAACGTGCTGCAAAAGTCAGCAGGAGTTAGATAAAGCCAGATGATAGTAATTGAAGCATGAGCCAGACGCTCCCAGACGACCTGACACGGATGAAAGGTGGCACTCTGCAGAGTTGAAATCCGTTTTGCAAGAAAGAAGGGCTGGCATGGAAGAGAGAGAGAGGGAACCATGTAAAGCACCTGAATTCCGAAGCATCTGACACAAATTGCATGACCGCGCGCAGGACCTTGTTTTGAACCATTCTATATATTTTATCCTGTCATTCTGACTTGTCTCATCTGGAAGTCGTGCGGCTTGAAGCAGTACGGAGAACGGACACTGTTTCAGAGGTTGTGCGTTTGCACACCCTTCCCAGATGAATATTGAAGAACGAGCCTTTGCGTCTAGTTGCTTCCAAATAGATGACTTCACCTCCAACACAACACATCAGCAATAGCTGCGGAAGCGTCCACTAGCATGTCGATGGAGAATAATGACCTGGAAAGATGCCCTTGGACAAAGGCACTGTGGAGATGCTTGGCACACTGAGTCTTTTGCTGCTTTTTGGACTTTAATCACGAAAGGTTGCTAGGCAACCTTGAGTTTGATAAGCTTTAGCTTAGGAGCAGACTTCTCCTACATGACCTGATTTTGAGGTTTTCAACATGACTTTGCAATTGGGAGGGGGGGGGCCCCCCCGTGGCTGGGAAGAATGCGCCCTATGAGGCGCACAGCTGTGCTAAAGATTGTCAAACGTCCAAAGCATTTCTCCATCCCGCACTAGCACGCTCAACTCAAGCCGAACGCGCTGTACATCTGACAGCTGCATCGATCAGCACGAGCGCCCAGATGTGACCAGGAATCCATCCCGCCTATCGATCACTTATATAAAGGGGATGGATTCCCAGGGTGACCTCACTTACAAAAAGCACAGATAAAAAAACGACAAGGAAAAACACACAAACACAAAGAAAAAAACGGGACACAAACATTTATTCTTTTTATATGAGGAAATCGCCCATTTATACTTTCTTTCTCTTTTGGCGATTTCCAATATAGTTAATGACCTAGCACTTGACCCCGGATACAATTTAGAATCAATTTAGAATGAAAATATCAAGTCCACTTAATTTAGGTGGTAATAATAAATAATGCATTAAAAACTATTGAAATTACTTAAGGACTTTAATGCCATGAATAGTAAATATGCTATAACATTTATAGATTAATAAGCGATTTTAAATAAGTGATCATAAATTTTATAGCCCTTACAATCACATCTGTCCCTTATCATTCACCTCCAGATCTAGGATGTGATTGCAAGGTTCATTCACCAATATTTCCCCTTTCATATCTTAACCCATAGAAAATATTGGATCATTCACTTCTTTTCTTTCTTTTTCATGAATTTTCAATAAGAGATTTTCTAGAAAAATTCATGATTCTTTATTAATTCCCTGCCAATTTTATGAAAAATGTGATCGCTGTCAAAAAGCGATTATAAACATGCTAGTCTCTATATATATGGAGGGTGACCATTAATTTATTGACATTTTCTTTTTTGTTTGGTAATAAAGAATGCTTGTGGAGGAAATTAACGGTCATCGTATTTTATTGTTATCAGTGAATTTCCATAAGTCATTTAATGGAAAATTCTCCCATAAATTATAAAGATAGAATATCCCTTTCAAATTGGAGCCTTGACGACCAAAGAAAACGTACGAAAGATAAAACAAAATACCAAGTAATATAAATGGACTAGCCGTTAACCTCACACATGAATATAAAATAAAATGTGTGATCATGATTATAGATAAGAAATAAAAGTTATGATCATTAATTTTCATTGTGAAAAGACAAAGATATGATGAAGAAAATTGATGTGAATGAACCAATATTAGACAATAAACACCATGATGACTGATAAAAAAGAGACAAAAGATAATATCAGTCATAAGGTGTTACACGGTTGTAGCTGGAGAACCTGATGTTGGAAAGTTACGAATAAAATTGTAAGAACCCCAGCTACAACCCCCAGATAAAGACCATTCATTCCCAACACTAAAACTAAAGAAAAGGTTATTATAAATTTTAATGTTGGATCATTCATTATTACCTATTCCATTATCTATAACCATGACTTGGCAATCTATTTTATATTTTTGCCAAGGGTCATCCGCTAGGCTATAATTTTAATATCTTTCACCATCATATTCTTCTTAATTTTGGGCTTTATCTGTCATCATCTTTTATAATGAAAGAAACCATCCTTTTTGCTGCCATGCCAGAGCTTATAAAGCACCAAAAACAATAAGATATATAAAATAAATAGACGGGGAGCAACCTATAAATTTAAAGAGCGTATATTGTTTTTAAGAGATGAACGATAGAGAAATAGCCAAGAAATTAAAATAGAATAACAATGAACCATTAAATCTATTGGCCAATAATAATGAAGTGCCTGTAGAATCCTAAAAGAAGAAGAGATAAGGAAAGACCATAAATAGAATGACCCTTAAGATATAAGATGAAATAGAAAAAGACCAAAACCAACAATGCAAATAATAAAGGAATGAGAGCAACATATCTGATTATAAATGATGATTGAACAGGCGAATGAAATTGAATGTGAGAGAGAACAAACTAGAAGAATGAATGAGAAGAAGACCAAATGAAAGGAAGTGGGAAACCGTGAGTAACAAATGCTTTTCATATAGCAAAAACCAGGCAATGAATGAATAGAAAGTCATCCAAAACTCATCATATTAATGCAGGATGTCTTTTACAAATTAATGCAAATAAAATAGAGTAATATAGAATGAAAAAATATGACAATGAATATGAAAGAAATGAACGACCTAGCTTATGGAATTATCTTTGGAAGCTTATGAAAAATTAAGATGAATTACAATAAAGCTCTTGCAAAATACAAAAAATTTTCATAAAAGATCAGGAATAAATTTGCTAATGGTGGAAAAGATTTGGACATGCAAACAAATAGCTATTTAATTAGCAAATTATTTTCATTATAGCTGTAGAATTTTCATGTGTACTAATGATTCAATCCCCGGCCCAATATTTGAATGAGGAATTGG